>JAOTOM010004972.1:152500-651125 GCA_034440615.1 Ashinkailepas kermadecensis
CTCAACACCCATGCCCCACCAACATATTTCAATCTCCTCCACCCATGCCCCATGGTGTTCCCATGCCTAATCTCATTAGTGTCATATGCCCGAAGATTGCTGCTGAATCCACTGGCAGGTATACCTGCTGCTAGTATAATATCAAATATATCAGCATGATCTATAACATAAGGGCACAAGTTCCAGCAAACCGCCTGGCCCATCTCATCTGCACATGGCGCACCAACTAGCATAAATCCCACCTGGTCCACCCCAAATTCGAATGCTCCTAGCGCACAAATCATAACTAGAAAACCAGATTATCGGACCTCAAAAACTCATCCATCCTATTTTTAAATACTTCAAATGGGAGACTTTCCACCACATCAGCATGCCTCCTAATCTATTGATTAACCATCCTTTGACTGAGAACTTGTTGGCCTTTAACTGTCATACATCTTTTCTTGTCCAACCAGAATGTATGGCCCCTATGTGATACTCCAAATACAACACCACATTCAGATTGACATCATCTAACCATTTTGCAATTTTAAACATTCTGATCATATCATCCCTTAATATCTCACACTTGGGAGTAAGTACATGCATATCCAATGTCATACGCCTCCCTCCATATCATAAGTTTCTATATTATATTTATATATTCCATATTATAATCTAAGTTCACTGATGAGTTTAGTGGCTTTGCGTTGCACTCTTTCTGACTTATCGATATCTCTTACTATGCAGGGACCCTCATGTATATGCACATGATATCAAATGGGGTTGCATATATGCTAAGTGCATTTTGTCGTAACTTCCTTTATCTTATATTTCATACTCCTATGTATGAGTCCTATCATTCCTGACTGTCTCTAGCTGAAACTACATTGTTTTTGCCTTAATGTTACTTGAGCCTATCACACCTAAATCGTTTTCCTCTTCAATGGCATCGAATTCCCTACCTTCCATTGTATATCAAAATATCCCATCTGCACACCCCACACGCATAACCGTACACTTGGCAAAGTTGAAGGACATCGGCCATTTATCAGCCCACTTTTAAGGTCCTCCAAATCTAGCTGAGTATTGCTAAATTCGTCACCATTGTTAGCAATTCCTACTTGATATGATCAGTAAATCTAAACACCCTAGTCATAAAAAGTATGAGTGTAATGATGCTTTTGTCACACGAATGTTACCATGGTTTCAATTCCAGGATCCACTGAGTACTTATTTTATGTAAACTGAAGGAAGCATCGGCAGTAGTCGCAGCAGTGAAGAAATCATCACTGCCGTCGGCAACAGTTCTGAAAACAATACAGTCTTGCATAATTGCATTGTGTCGGTATGGCAAAATATTGTGCTGCTTTTTCTCAGCTGAACCTGACATATTCGGTATAATATATACGGTATATCATGTCCTGTCTGGTATATCATTTCGGGTATTTAAAATCTGATGACTGACGAAGCGTAGCAAAATAACGCTCTGATGCAAGCAGTAACGATCTGGTGTAAGCAGTAACGCTCTGGTGTAAGCAGTAACGATCTGGAGCAAGCAGTGTATGCAGCAATGAGAAGCAGCAGCAATTCGGTCAGCCCGTATGACCTGGTATTGTCTCGTCCGACAGGTCGCACCGATGTGTTGGTTCTCAACAGAAGTTGTCCAGTCGACAAGTATGCCATGCTATGCTGGTCCGAGCCACCTCCAAATGGAGCTCCGTTGCGGTGCTGTGACCTCATCGCAATCGTTTTGTCCTGCCATCGTTTTGTCCTGCCATCGTTTTGTCCGGCCATCGTTTTGTCCAATCGTTTTGTCCGGCCAATGTCGCGATCGCATTGATCTGCACAACGGTGCGGTGTTCGGTGTGGCACGGTCAGCAGCGCCGGACGGAAACGTCACGCGATCAGAATGCGATGCATTCGCTGCTGCCTCGCCACGCTGCGGTGGCACCGCACAGTGAACGCCACCGCAGACGCGCCCACTCACTGACCGATCCGACCGCAAACGGGTGCTTCCGCGGCTCCGACTGCGGTGCAGGCACCGTGCGGCTTCTGTCGGCTGCACTGATTGCCGTTCACGACGAGTGGCCGTACACCTGTGGAGTGGCGCATCGGCGACTGAACGTGCATCACACGCGCGACCAAACGTCGTCTTGCTCACGTCAACGGAAGCAGAGCTGCCGGAATGGTGTGACGACACCCGACGCGTGACCACGCGTCGCCCGACACACGTCAGTGGAAACAGAGTTGCCGGAATAGTGCGACGACAGCCGACGCGTGACCACGCGTCGCCCGACACACGTCAGTGGAAACAGAGCTGCCGGAATAGTGTGACGACACCCGACGCGTGACCACGCGTCGCCCGACACACGTCAGTGGAAACAGAGCTGCCGGAATGGTGTGACGACAAAACGTGCTACAAGTTTTGAACAAAACGTGCTACACGTGGGCACACCTGACGCGCCGTGCTGTCGGCTGTCGCTCCGTTCTAACAAGTCGGGCGGATTTACAGGCAGCTTGACAGCAGTATTCACATGGCATCGTTCTCAATAAGCCTTTCAAAATCGCTTTGCTCGACATTAAGGTATTCGTCAGAGTTCTTGTACATACTCCAACGCATTTCTCGGCAAGTTAAAATTATGGCACTCTAGTTCCTACTCTGGCTAATCCCAGCGCATCACTGTGGTAGTAAGCCGACAAGGGCGCACATTTCACTACCAGCGCCGGGGTGCGGCCGCTGGGAGAAACGAGACGACATGCTATGCATACCTGGGAAACGCAGGATATCTTAAACTTATATGGAAAATATGACTTTTAGCTGTGCTTTAAAAAAAAAGAATGGTAAATACCACCGCCTCTTCTATCAGATTGGTTTCATAGCGATTTGCGAAACTTCTGGTGCGGCAATTCATCGCTGAGGTTGAAGGCCCTTATACTACTTCAGACCAACATTGAAGACATCTGGCCGGCTTACTGCCTACACGGCTACACGTTGACATGTTTGTTTAAAACACGTCCTGCAGGGAGATTAGCAGGTTTGATCCCTGTCTGCCAATGTGCATCTTAGCATCCTCTTCCAAAAATTTTGCGCGGCAATTTTGGTTTGTTTGTGACACTCTGCGACATTTTGCTCTCAAACTGGTGAGTTTTTGCCACATTAATCACGATTAACAAGCTTGACCAGAAAACCCATACTTCAGGCAGATATGACAGTATATTTCCTGCCTGCTGATATACATTGCATTGCCATTCAAAACATTTTAGTGCGACACTTTATGTTGATTTCCAATGTCCCAAATAACATAGTGTCTGTCACATAACGTGATGATATGTAGTGTATGTAGGTAACTAGCTTGTCACGAAATGCAAAGCTACTAAGCAAAAAATGCATGAAATGGGAAATACAATAGTTATATCGTTGCATTAGTAGATCTAACAAAATGTCGGATGTATATATATATATAAATATATATATATATATATATATATATATATATATATATATATATATATATATATATATCTATATATATTCAGCGGCATGATCGATGTGAATTGGACATAACAGCGGTTGAGCACGTGGTCAGGCACACCAATGACGTCTGTGTTCTGGACATGGCAACCAGCGCCCGAAGCCAAGCTCAGCATGTTGCTAATGTTCTGCAGTTGGTTATCCGATGCACTTCTTGTGTAACTTTCTCGAGAGCTGAGAGACTTGAGGCCGCTAACTTCCTGGACATGACGACCTGCCACTCCCGCTCGGTAGAAAAGAGTGACTGGTGTGACACGCAAGCGGTGGTTGGAGTATGCATGTGATAGTCCAGCTGCCACACTGACAGTCTACACCATATCGCCGAGTGTGTTCTTTCCCATTGACCTCGCTGAACGCCTTACGCCTGATGCCTGCGCCTGACGCCTGACATCTAACGCCTTGCGCCTGATGCCTGACGCCTGACGCCTGACGCCTGACACCTGACGCCTGACGCCTGACGCCTGACGCCTGACGCCTGACGCCTTACACCTGACGCCTGACGCCTGACGCCTGACGCCTGACGCCTGACGCCTGACGCCTGACGCCTGACGCCTGACGCCTGACGCCTGACGCCTGACGCCTGACGCCTGACGCCTGACGCCTGACGCCTGACGCCTGACGCCTGACGCCTGACGCCTGACGCCTGACGCCTGACGCCTGACGCCTGACGCCTGACGCCTGACGCCTGACGCCTGACGCCTTACGCCTGAACATACTCAGGTGGTTTTCGCTTAAAAGCTAGCGGAATAGGTCATACCCAGGTCTCAACAACAGCAATCACCTGCTGGAGTGTCGTTTAGCTACAAATATGACGCGCGTGGCGATTGTGATCGATACCAGTCTCTATTCATGCGCGCGTCAAATTAACCGATTACAGTGCAGCATTTTTGTGACACTAGCAATAATGGCCTTCGTTGAACCCAGCTCTAGTTATATTGATAAACCAAATCGCTCCCACGATAGATTGGTTCGTGGGGCAGTACATGCTCCTATATAATTTTCAACCGGTGAAGCTGGCTGAAGCAAACCCGGCGATCGATCGATGCATTCCAAAGCCGCCTGGGCGAAAGCTATTCTAGTTATTGTTGGGAAAACGCTGCACTTTAATTGGCTAAATTGTGCGCACACATATCAAAAATGATATTGTTCACAATCGCCAAACGAGTCACATATGCAGCTAAACGACACATCAGCATGTAACGCTAACGTTCAACCTCTCTCGATAATCATACTCAGATTTCAGTACGTATTTGGTGTTGGTCGATTTTGTTTCATTTCATAAATCTGCAATATTAGCTACCGAAAACAAATCAAATCGTGGCGGAAATCTACTAGGACCATCCACATCTGCAGGTACAAAACATGTTTATAAATGACGTAAAACTGGATTCAGCGAGCTTTTATTGCTAGGGAAATCACATACTTCGATTCCATGACACTGATAAGTATTTTTAAGAAGCCACACCACTTCGTCACGCCGAGACAAAAGGGCGGACTATTGATCTGCTCATGTCATGGACAAATTTCATAAGCCATGTAATGACATGCATTACTTTAAGTTGTCGGGAAGCCGCATATCACCATCGTCAGAACATGATTGTCCTTGCGATTGCAATGGAAGTTATGGATGAAATTAAATTAAAATTATTTATACCGCTCGTGCTTAATGCTTTGGAGGTATGCAAATGTTCAAACCACGCATACTTAATAAGTAAGATAACAACAACACAGTGTCACATTTTCACTTACCGTCATCATACTGTCTAGCTCATGCACCCAAACGTACGCGCAACACTCATCACCAAAGAGTCAGGGTCACGCGGTATCTTAGTTCACGGTTCATGCTTGGCGTATCCTTGGCGTATCCTTGGCGTATCCTTGGCGTGTCCTTGGCGTATCCTTGGCGTGTCCTTGGCGTATCCTTGGCGTATCCTTGGCGTATCCTTGGCGTATCCTTGGCGTATCCTCGCGTGTGCACAAAACTTCGAGCAACTGGAAATATCAGAAGCTAGCTAGTCGCAAGGTAGTCGAAATGAATCGCTACACATCTTATGAATTTCAGTGTGAGTAGTCAAATGATTGCGTGCCAATTTCCTATCGTGTTGAATGCGCGCATGCTGTTCCAGTGCACCATCTTGGAGGTGCATCTCCTGGCGCCGGAATGTTGCGCTTGTCGTGCGCCGAATGGTGCGCCCAACGCAGCTGCTACCATTGTGTGGAAGTGTGCAATCTTCTAGTGTACATTTAAACTGGCAGAATATATGGATTCCTTCGAGCATGCTGCAACAGAATGCAGCGTTGTTATTCGTGGTGAGGTTCTGTATCTTCTTGGTGACGTCGTAGATAATGAGTTTCAGGTGCTTGCTGGCATCGGCTGATAGCGCACCATAATTATATCGCGTATCATACTTTCGTGTATCTTGCAGAGGTGTGCATTTCGTGCCTGCAGAAGGTGTGAATGGTTTCCTTGGAACGGATGTCCATTTGTTTACCTGCAACTTATGCTTCCATAAATTGACTAATTGCAGCATCTACTTGTGTGTTTGAATATCATTGTGCCTCCATATTTGCTTCATTGTGGAAAATTCAGCATACGTCACCGCCCACGAGGAGCAACTCCTGAGAGCTGTGCGCGTGAAGGCTCCCGTTGCAATTTTTTTATCTCGTGAAGTTCCGGCCACTCACTGTCCTCATTCAAACAGTGACCATTGATTATCTTTTCGTGGCGTACGTATGGCACCGGTGTACTGCTTCGAGTACCTCATTCTACCAAGGGAATTTGTGTTCTCTGTGCTGAGGTCAATGCGAATTGTTTTTAATACCCAGTTAGCTTCAAGGATATTTCTCAATGTTTGCACATGATCAAAGTCATGGACATCAATAACAATATTGCCACCCGATAGCTCAGTTGGTTAGAGCTCCGTCCTGCATTGGCCTGCCCTGTCTCGGCAAGACAGGGTCCCATTCGCTTCATGCGCTCGCATTTAGCCCCCGGCTAGGAGGCTCAGTTGGCTGCTGATCCTGCAAGGTCACGGACGCGGCACAGGGGAGGTCGTGTCTGAGAGGGTTAAACTCTCAGTCCAAATTCTGTCATTTTACTGGAATTCACGGATTAAGTGATGGTGTCAGTTTTCATACAAGCTCTGCTTAGCATAGAACCCTGGCCCATCCCGGTAGCGAAACAAGTAGTCAGGTAATCGAAGCCACCAATTAAAACAAAGCGCTACAATAGTGCGATGGGCACATAGCAAACTTCATTCTTAACTTCCTCAGGGACATGACCCTGAACGCCAGTTGCAGCAGCGTCACATCAAGCACCACATCACAGAATCAGGGCCTGGTGCAGGGGCGTGTTCTCGCCGAGACTCTTTCTCATCATGATTAACGACATGTTTGCCAACCACACATATAAATCACTTTATATGTGTTGTATTCATGTTTCGTCCACAATATAGCCATTTGGACAACACGTTGCTTCCTAAAAGGCGCGAAGATGATTAAAAATGCGCTAAGCCATTTCAGTGTGCTGCAAAACATTTGATTTCATCACATCCGCACAAGAATCTGCCACAGTCGCTCATATTCGTTTCCGCCCCATACACACAGCGTCACTTGGCATCGACGGCAGTCATCGAAAAAGTGAAAGGCTTCAAGTTCTTAGGAGAGCGTTTGGATCAGAAACTTAGCTTCAACACACAATCACTGGCATCACAAAGAGATGCGCGAAGCGCATCAATTTCCTCCGTGCACTAGCAGGCACAAGCTCGGACTGAGACAGGAAGACACTATTGCAACCTAACAAAACTCATGCTTGAACGTTCGACTCACGATTGAACACAAAAGCATCATCTTAATACCATTTCGCAGGGAATGAGCAAAAAGGCAGAAGTTTTTTCTTCAAAGCAGCTGCATCCAAGCAGCTACAGGAGTCCTCAGCTTCACACCTATAACTAGCCTGCTAGCAGATGCATACATATCCTTCTTCCGCTTCAGGAGAACACACCACCAGAACCACTACCACACCAAAATCATATATATATATATATATAAAACCACCCGGCACAGCGTCGCTTTAAGCCTGACAGATACGACAAGAGCTGAGTTGGGCGCAAGCTCATCCCATTTAGCATCCAACTTGCCACGGCTCTTTCAGACCTCAACCTCACCATGCCAACCACTGCAGCACGACCGCCCGCTGGGCCCGTCTGGACCCACAGTCAGATCTCAACCTCACCATGCCAACCACTGCAGCAAGACCGTCAGCTGGTTCCATCTGGACCCACAGTCAACCAACGGTCGAGTACTTGGTCTCGGATAGGCAGGCAGACATTACGCCCGCTGAAATGATTTCACTTCAAACGAATACGCCGCCCCCGTCAACCACAAAGCACCTACGTTCACGAATGGACCAAAGCACGATGACAAAGTAGAGATCGGCATCACTGGGCCAGGCCTTAGGCTTTCCAAGCGTCTGCCAGACTTCTATCTTCACCACTGAAATAGTGGCCATTCTGATCTGTATCACGCTTATAAACAGGCGCAAAACGATTAGCGTAGTGATTTATTTGTTTGGGATCCAGCTCTGCCCTCCAATCAATTGGCAACACTGCAGCTCTGCCCTCCAGTCAATTGGCAGCACTGCAGCTCTGCCCTCCAGTCAATTGGCAGCACTGCAGCTCTGCCCTCCAGTCAATTGGCAGCACTGCAGCTCTGCCCTCCAGTCAATTGGCAGCACTGCAGCTCTGCCCTCCAGTCAATTGGCAGCACTGACGACTGCCCCCACGCAGTCATTGATCGAGTCAAATAAGCCGTGGCCTGCAACGTAAACAACATTCCCTTCCCCTGGATCCGGGCCACGTATATACTCCAGGAAATGAGAAAGCAGACGGGATTGCAAAGCAAGCCTTAGCATTGACCACTTACTCGAGCATTGAATACTCGATAGACGACTGCAAAGCTACAGCTACCTATAGGTACAGCCACAGCTACAGCTACCTACATGGGCGTCACATGGCCGTCACATGGGCAAGCATTACCAGAGCGCATGGACACAGCAAAACTCCACACACCACCCAAACCACGCCTACAGGACCAAACGGTCGTTAGGTACTTGGCGCACGTCAAACTAATCGCACCACCAAAAGGAAGTCATCTTCACTGGACTTAGAACTGGTTGCACAAAACTAGCACAGCCGGGACTAGACGATGATCAATTTACAGCACTTCACTGTGAGACCTGCAACATCACATTAAACATAGGTAACATCCTGCTAGACTACAGTACCTTTGATAGTCAAAGACGATCAACTAAGGCCTTCTGCAAAAAGAGCATCACCGTCTCCCTTGCCCCGCTGCTCGGTGACAAGCACTCAGATCTCCTCCACTTATTGCTTGCCCATATCTACGCCATGAAATTAGCAGGAGCATTGTAGACATCACTGAACTAGCAGGGGCATTGTAGACATGACTAAACTAGCAGGGGCACTGTAGACATCACTGAACTAGCAACTAGCAGGGCATTGTAGACACCAATGTACTAGACAGGAGCATTGAAAACATCACTGAACTAGCAGGGGCATTGTAGACATCGCTGAACTAGCAGGAGCATTGTAGACATCACTGGACTAGCAGGGGCATTGTAGACATCGCTGAACTAGCAGGAACATTGTAGACATCACTGAGCTGACGTAACCGGCACGCACTGCATATCCGGACAATCACTCACAGCAATAACGTAAGCAGCCGTCCACGGATGTCATCGGACCGAGACGAGCCGATTTGTCCTGCCGTTTGAAATGAGTGATTATCTCACCATGTGGCCGGACATTTGTGGACCAACTTGTAGTAAATTATCACATCACGTAAGTGGTTGCCTCGTGATACCATCGGATGTAGATGAGCGGATTTGCAATAAACCATATGGCATAAACGGTTACCTAGTGATACCATCTGACGTAGATGAGCGGACTTGCAAAACACGGTATTGCTACCCTACACACTGTTCAGCATGACTCCACCCCTCCTCCCACGTAGAATATACGCTTCTAACATGTGGCATCCGGCGTAGGAGGCGGTGTGGGCAATTACCTCCTTGCTCGCACGCTAAAGATCCGCAAGTGTTTTCGAGTTGAGTAGGTCAAGTTGAGTAGGTCAAGTTGAGTAGGTCAAGTGCCAGCACCATGGCTAAGTCAACCTAATTTTCCCACCCGCCCTCCCCATGTGCAAATTATCTTGCGGAGCAGTAAAGTATACTAATTTCTATTAAAACAGTCTGACAAGCTCGGATGCGGTCTCCCACCCCTCTGCCTTCAACGCCCTAACGAGCACACGCACTATTGCGTAAAGCTCCACTTAACGTATATTTGCTCTAAATTTGTTGACAAAAACACACTCGCTTTACAGGCGACGCAAATAACCCTTATGTTCCGGCAGGCCTCGAAGCACATTATCTGTCTCGCGCGCGAAAGCTTAACATGGGACCAAGGCAGAAGTTTTTGTTCCGTTTTCGAGGTGAAGCAATCGCGAAGCTAGCCAAATTATCCAAACCATTGCAGTTGCCTTTCTGCCTACCGGAACCGACCGTTTCTCTTGAGGAATGGCTTGGCACAGGGCCAACCCTCTCATTACCAAGCATGGCTACGCATGCCTCGCGAGAGTCTAGGCTTGTTGTTCCACAGTTTTGCTCCCTCACATCTGATGTCTGATGCAGTTAATCCATCCAGCATGCTGATGGCCCTCAGTGGTTCTCTTATGTCTGATTCCATTGCTGTTCTTCTGTCCGATCTTCCTTTTTTCTCCTTGCCGTCCTGCCATGTGAAATCCATTTCCACATGTAGTAGTCCATGTGGTTGATGGGCTGGTCCAGGTGACCGTGGTGTTTGAATTTTAACCAGCTCCTCTTGCGTGAGCATTGGACGATCTCTGATCATGTGCAATGCGACTGATATCCGATCATACGTTTACTACCATGTAGTGAATGAATTTTGTGCTACTGTATCTCGGAACCAAGATGGTAGCCATGTGAAATTTTCGGAATTACGGTCACAGCTAGTTGAACGCATAGTCAAGGATGGTTCTGAGGAAAACCGATTTCAATCCATCTCGGGATCATCAGTTCACTGTATTTTGGTAAAATTAAAAATGGCATCACGTTCACATTTGGATGATTTGCACATAGCGTGACCAACCCACCAGAAACCGGTTTTCATCAAAACCATCTTTGACTACGCGCTTCAAATAGCGGTGATCGTAATTCTATATACCATCGTCACAAACAGTTGTATTATATTTTTCGGAGTTTTGGTCGTTCGATGGGTGATGGAGATAGAACAACGTTATCGCAGGATGTGGAGAATGTTAAGGGTTATGATCAGTTCAGGTTAATCAAGATACCCCAAGCAGAATCAGCGATGTTTTGCGGACGTTTTTTTGGTCTCATCTGGCTTCTCCTGGAATGACGCTAGCCGTCGTCTTGGGCTTTGGGCATAGCAAGGACCGTGTGCCATGAGGCCTACAGAAGTGATGGCATAGATGATCGACATGTGATGGCATTGAGGATGGACATGTGATGGCATTGAGGATCGACGTGTGATGGCAGTGAGGCTCGACATGTGACTGTTCGACATGTTATGGCTCGACTTCACCGAAGACACTACAAGACACAACCTAGGTGTCGTTCTTATAACATATGAATGGGTAGCCCGCAATTTGAATTGTAAGATATTGGTAATTTACTGGATATTCTGTATAAAGCGCATCACTAGACGTTTAGCATAATTAGGTATAAAGAGCTAAAAATGGCATCACTAACAAGAAGTCCACTCACCAAGAACATGACACATAAAAAGTGGTAGACCTTGCCACATCTAATGCTCTTGTGTAACATCTCGAAACAGCATCGACTACACATGTGGTGTTTCGTTCAACATCGGGTCTGGGCTTTATCTGGGCTGGGGCTGGGACTGGGCTTCAGTCGAAGAAGCCATCGCATCCTGAGATGAGACCCGAACTAATACAGACCTAACCACATGTGCGGAGACGGAGGACGAATACCGCTCATGTCGTAGCACATTAAAACGGCTCAGCGACGGGTGTGCTGTGATTTTTCAAGACGTCATACAGAAACTCAGAATTCACCGCATCGAAAGACATTCAACGATTCCTGGTCGCTTCAAAGAAGCACAAGCCTAAGCCTGACCTCCCGGAAAATCAGCAGCCCGGCCCGCCCGCACGACTGAACGCCTACTTCGCCGGCGTCGTCTCCACGGTGGCGGACAGTCTGACGGCGGCGCACACCGTGGAGACGCCGCCGCCGCCGCCGCACCTGCCGCGAGTCTGCAGAGGTGCGTTTGCCCCGCGCCCGGCCACGCTGCGGTGGAAGGGTTCGTCACGCGCGTGTGGCGCCGACAGCATTACAATCGCCATGCTTCAGATGACTTTTGCTGTTATTGGACTTGCTTTATGTCATTGATTGATAGAAGCATTGATAGAAACATTGTAAACTGTGATCTTCTGCCAGCATGGAAAACCGCTACTGTAGTGCTAATATGTACATAAGGGTGGCGACGATGTTGAACCGTGCAACTGCCGGCCAATATCGATATTGCCGGTCGTGGCTAAGCTTTGTGAGTATGTATACAACTGGTGCATTGTTTTATCTAGTCAGCATTTTCTATGTCCACAGCAGTATTGTTTTCGCCATGCCCTATCTGCGGAGGCGGCAGTACCCGATGGTGTAACATATGCGACTAGCAATATTGACAAAAGAATGTTGGCGCCACAAGTTACGGCAGACATCTCACAAATATTTGACAGCGTCGAGCACGGCCTTCCCCTGGAGAAGCTCGAGTGGCACGGCATCGACAGCCAGTGGTTCTCCGCATGGCTTAGCAATCGCATGCAGAATGTCGACCATTCTGAGGCCCTGTCAGTGACACATGGGGTGGCACAGGGCTGTATATTTGGCCCTGTAACCCTCCTTGTATTCACCAACGACATGCCACAACACATGACATACGGCAAGATGGTCATGTACGCCGATGACTCTCAGTTTTTGGACGCAGATGTGATGTCAAGTCTCTCTGTACTGAAACGACGGGTCGAAACCACCCTGATTTCTGCAATAAATTGGTATGGACAAAATTTGCTAAAACTAAACCCCTCGAAGACAGAAAGGATTACTCAGAAATCACGGCGTCAAAGGGTAGATGAACATTACTCAGTATACTTTTGAAACTCAGAAATTAAGCTGATATATTGCGTTAAAATACTGGGTATCACTGTGAATTCCCTCTCCTGGTAGCAACACATTGCGACCATCATGCGCCGCTGCTATTGATTCTCATCTGATTGGCAGGATGAGGCACCACGTGCCACGCGAGACTATGCAGCTATTGGCTGAAATTCACATGTTCTCCCACGTACGATATTGCATGGCCGTTTGAAATGGATGCAATGCCACTCAACAGATAAGGGTGCAAAAGTGTACCAACTTTGGTGCTTGCACCGTCGCTGCGCTGAGGCATCGTGTCTGAGTGACTGAAACCCTCTCTGATCCACGATGGCCGAGTGTGGTCGGTGGGATAACCGAAGAAAGCGTACAATTCATTTACCACATTTTTAATGACACAAACGCACACGAGCTCATTCCACATTATTTTATCGCTCGTCTCGCTGTCCCCCAGCACACAGGCCACTGCTAATGGATAGCTTCACACTCCAAGCATGCGAACTGAATTCGCGAGACTGTCTTACGTGTGCCTAGCGGTAAGAGCGTGCAACTTGTCCGCCACCTGATGTGAAAGACGCGCTTAGTGCTTATTCTTTAAAACAAAGACAATGCTTTGCCAATATTCGCATGCCCGGTGCACCCTAAGCTGCAACTTGTTGCATGAGCCTTGTAGATGTGTGTGCATGTGTGTTGTAATATGTGCAATGTATTGCATACCTGTGTCTTGTTTCTACCCATGTCACTGACGCGAAGAACCGAAAACCCATGTGATGGGTCGCTTCGAAATACATAATGATGATGAACATCACCTGCACTGTTGCCCGCAAAATAATCGCCCGATTTGTGGTATAATAGTCCATCCACGATAGCAAGGCCCAGGACGCAATTCCGACCCCCTGCCCCGTCCTCACCATGCGCTGTCAACCAAATGTATGCGTCGTGTGTATTACGTGTGCACGGGCATAGCGGAATTGGATGATTCGCGTGCCCCTTCCACAGTTTCAGGATATTTAGTTGTACATATGCCGAGCTCGGTAAGCCCTAAATCGATCGGCAATTGATATTTTCCGTGCGGCCATATAGCTTGGCTGCAGCTACAACGATGGCGCTGGACCTAGCTACCGATTCAGCATCCCTTCAGGCAATGTACCTCGTCAGCATCAGCCAGCGAGAGCCGCAGCATCGCGTCGCTGGCCACTGCAGTGGAAATCTCAGGAATGTCCTGGGTCAGTGAGGTGGCAAGCCGCAGCGATGCAAATTCACGTGCTTTTCTCGCAACGCTCCTCGGGGCATGGCTTGCGGTATACGCCGAAATATCTGCAGCATGCACAGGGCCGCACCATGCGATGCAGCACGTAAAATTGCATCACCGGCCAATTTGCGTTGGTACCTTACTGGTGCAATACGGCTTCAGCAAACTGCGGGATAGTATGAGGCCAATCGTTCATCCCTGACCTGCGCTGTGCCCTCGGGGGAGGAAGGGTGACACGAGCGGGAAAGGTGAACAAATATGCTGTCGAAATATTATGCCTGGATCCAGTAGCAATTCCGTAAGACAATTGTGCGGGGCAAGGCGTCCTCCAACATACTAGCTGAGGGGCATCCCCCACCAGTCATGGCCGTGCCCCTCAGTCAGTGACATTTTCACTTGGTTTATCATTACTGGCGGAGGGGAAGGGGTGGAGCTGGTTGACTCGGATGGTGATCTCGCAACCACCAATGTTCGCGGCCCCAGCCAAAATTCCTCAGCAGGGCAGTAGTGCGAGCACATCAGCTTTAAATCTGTCTGTGGTCTGATTTCAGGTAGCCGAAGCCACCTCCTCAATTATCATATGCACTAACCGCGAAGATCACACATGTGCCGCTGATGTGCCGCTGATGTGCCAGTGATGTGCCAGTGATGTGCCAGTGATGTGGCAGTGATGTGCCGCTAATGTGCCGGTGATGTGCCGCTGATGTGCCGCTGATGTGCCAGTGATGTGCCGCTGATGTGCCAGTGATGTGCCGCTGATGTGCCAGTGATGTGCCGCTGATGTGCCAGTGATGTGCCGCTGATGTGCCAGTGATGTGCCGCTGATGTGCCAGTGATGTGCCGCTGATGTGTCAGCGATGTGCCGCTGACGTACCGGTGATGTGCTGCTGATGTGCCGCTAATGTGCCAGTGATGTGCTGCTGATGTGCCAGTGATGTGCCGCTGATGTGCCAGTGAGGTGCCGCTGATGCACCGGTCTGGATCACTTGTAAACTCACTCGAGCTACCTCCCACGGTATACATTTGTGGTGCTTTCTTACGCATTTCTTGAGTTGTTTGGCAATAGTTGCATACAAATGGATTCAGCATTCATGATATATCGAATTGAACATGAGTTGTAGTTACTGTTTGTCGAGCTTTGGATTGTGTGCAGTACGCCTTTTAAATTTCGCGCAATCATAGCGCCTTCTTTCTTTCTGGAAAAGAAGATTATCATTGTGCACTCTAAAAAACGTGTGAAGCGAAGGATATTAACAATGCAATGCAAGGGTAAGGAGAATATTCCGATTACAGAATATCTGTTAACGCGCAAATGTTCGTCAACAGGTTTGCTAACTATTGCACGGTCTGACTTCCAATCTGCCCGTGTGGGCCGGATTTTCCAGCTCTGTTATACCCCATTCACCACCCGTTCCTCCTCCGATCTCAGAACTGGCTCTGATTGATTCCGACTTCACCTCGACGGTGTCCGTTCATCTTTTCCTCAGAACAACCAAGGTTCGCTGTTTGAGCTCTGGCGAGGCTACCAGGAAACGTTCACTCTTCTGACTTCAGGCGGGCAATGAAGTCAACAGAGCTAACCGAAAGCAATGTTGCAGGTCAGTGCGTCAGTGGTTGGAGCGTGCAGGTCAGTGGGCTAGATGGCTGCCGATACTGCGAATGTGGCACTACTTAGGGCTCGGACAAAAATGAGGTCGGATAACGAAGATGTATTTTCGTGATAGGGTGATACTTCCATGCATAGCATAACTCAATGCAATGCTGAAATGTATTCAAACTATGTCTGTCTTAGTACTAGGCCACTTGACGACTTGCTAAAAACTAAAGCCAATACGTAAAACATGATCTGAACTTACGAGAGTTGAGTTTAATTGTCTTGATTTTGTTAGTTACTTCGCGCCAGCAGAAATACTTCCGGCATATAAAAGCTGTTGAGCATTTGCTGGCGATTGACACCACTTTGACAGAAAAGTTATAATTTGTGACAGTGGGACATCAGTTTCGTAACAGGTTCTCTGTGGCTCATTCAAACTTTTTGCGATTTCAATTTCGACTCTCGCGATTGTCCCGAATCGAAGTCTTCGCAATGGACTCAGCAAACTTGTTGGAACAGGTGACCCAAGTTTTACACTTCCGTCCATTAGCTTTTTTTATTCGTATGGAAGTGATCCTGACCTCGCCAGCTCTGTGTGGATACACCCACGTACATTACGGCTAATATGCATCGCTCAGCTCCTTATTTCTGTCGTGTGCAGGGACACCATGCGCAGATAGAGTCCAATATGAGGACCAAGGTGTCACTGAACCGGGTGCAATGTGAAACCTCTTCAAACTGTAGTTGTATTTGCAATTGGTGCAGACCAATTTCATAATATGAATTGATATATTGTGTGAATCAGATTGCGATCGAAAGAATGACACTAGACAAGACCAATAATGGGCGTAAATGAATGCAGTAAAAGAGCAACATAAATATGCATACCCGACGAGTGCCATCAGTCTAAGGGACGTTACGGTCGAGCTTTGCAACACACTCGCGTCGCGTCCGAGAAGCGGTGGTGGCCGGCGGGCGGTGGGTGCCAGGACGAGGCCGCCCGGAGGGAGGCGGCTCTGTCCTGGCAGCTCTGGGCAGCGCCCGGAGGGAGGCAGCTCTGCATTACGTGCTGAGTCGGAAGGTAGATGGCACCAGCTCCGCGGCCAGCGTAGCACGGGCGGAGCGCCTGAACAGAGACCAGATCGCCACAGGGGCTGGCGGATTGGTGAGGGCACCGTGGTGTTATCGCGGTGAGTGGTAAGGTCGCGCACACCACACCAGCCCAGCACCGTTGCTGTCGGCGAGACGTGATCGCGACGGCGAGCCCCAGAGACGAGCCTAACCCCGAGGTCCATCGCTTTCTGCACCCCTACGAGATGGCATGGGACAGCCCCTCCCCAGACGGAGAGGCTAGGGTGAATGGGAAGACGTGGGACTGAAGCTAAGAGGCGGGAGGGAGTTTGGGGCCTTGGATATGAGATGGTGACGGATTTGGTGGAAGCAGAACAGGATGGAGTTTCACTGTGTGGTAGCGTGGGATATGTGCTCCTCTCGGGATAAGGTATGAGCGATGGTGATCTTCAGCTCTACGATCTTCTGCACGTAGATATTTTGTGCATCCAAGTGTTTCGTATATTTTCTGCACACCTTCTCGTTCTTGTAGACCCTCTGCATACCCCGATATTTGTGTAGATAATCTGCACACAGATCTTATGTACGTAGATCTTATGAACGTAGAGTTCACGAACCTAGATCTTATGCAGATACAGTTTCTTGTAGATCTCATGCAAATCCCACGTTTGTGTAGATCTGTGCAGATCAGACTACGCTGTTTTGTTGATCTCCGACACGTAGACCTTATGAACGTTGTTCTGATGTACATCCCAGTATTTCCATAGATTTTCAGCTCATTACCTATATTTTGTAGATTTTATGCACATAGCTCTTATGAACGCTGACCTCCTGCACTTAGATCTTATGAACGTATATCTTATGCATATCCCAGTGTTTTGTAGATTACCTGCACACCCGCTGGTTTTGTAGATCTCCTGCACATAAATATCATGAACGTAGATTGTGTGCATATGCTCACCATCAATGGTGAGCAGTAGTGTACCTAGGATCTTCGTCGGAGAAGGATGGCGGGGGGTGAGGGAAAACGGATTTGGATGGGGCGCACCTATCCCCATTTTTTAAAGTACCCGAAGTTCCACTACTATTTTATCAAAGGGACTCATTGCAAAAATAGTGACAGTTTTCCCATGGAACACACTAATGGCATTATGCAAATCAATCCTTCGGCCAATTATGAAATATGGATCCTACTGTTCGGAAACGCTGCCACGACAAACCTCGCAATCCTCGATATCCTCGATGAAATTAAATACATAAATAAATCCTTGATAAAATCCAAAACCAACGTCTCAAAATTGCCACAGGACAGTTCAAGGAGGAACGCATGGAGACAAACACCACTCCAGTCACAGTGGCCGTGGGTGTCGGTTGACGTTCTAATCTGCCACAGTAATGAAGCAACTTCTTGTGGAATGTGGGCGTAATGCGTTATGTCATTACACGGACTTAATGAACAGCATAAACATCAGCTTCGCAAGGATTTGTTCGGCTTTGAGGCAATTCTCCTTCATCATCGAACTTGAATATAGTCGGTAATAGACCGGAAGCCGGGTTTCTGCGGGGGCGGACGTTGCTCGCTGTTTCGTACCTGTAAATCCTTTAGCAGCAATAATGAAGAAACTTTGGTGGCAGCTGCATATGATTTGGGCATCGTTGGAAGGAATTTCACGGCCATCTGAATATGTGTCTATCATTAGCTTATAATACCGTGGCTAGCTAAAATGAGCGCCATGGTAATAAGCTTCGTTTCGCGTTATTCTTGTACTCATAAGTTCAAAAGTATTAGAAGCCGGATCTATTTATAGCTTTTATCTTCACCAGAGGAACATAATACTCCGAACACTGTAATATCAAGAGTGAAACCAACTCAAAAGCAAAGCAACGGTCATTCAGGAGGAATGCATAGCAATACGGACTAATGAGTGGTCAATGCTGGGCGGCAAAGCGAGTAAGCTATGCGTTCGATCACTGTATATAGAGACCTCAATAAATTGCGGTGCAGCTATTCCTGTGGGAGAAGCTTAATTCGCGCCAGAATGGGGGGAGTGAGTCAGCCAACATGTTTGCTCCGCGCCCTAGCAGGCCTTGGTTTGACTAGCTTGGGCTGTCATGCTTGGGGTGAACCATGTTTTTCCTCTGGTTCGCGGTGGAGTTGGCAAGGAAATCCCGAACGTCCCCGTACTAAAGCCCAAATTCAGCCCAGTTAATCGCGCCCAACCTTTGCCAGAGTTGAACTCGAGCGACACCTTTGCATCGGTGCTGTGGCCGTGGTCAGGCTACGCTTGGGCGTGCTCGGACAAGTGGAGGAGTAAATCCGATATCAGCCTGACTTCAGCCCAAGCAATGCCGTAGCAGACCCGATTCGGCCCCGATCGGGTTAGACTTGGGCATATTGTGGCAGTTAGGATCAGGATAAAAATCCATTTAGATTGGGCTGAACTACGGCTTGCCTGAGGCGCCG
The DNA here is from genome assembly GCA_034440615.1 of Ashinkailepas kermadecensis. Classification (NCBI taxonomy): domain Eukaryota; kingdom Metazoa; phylum Arthropoda; class Thecostraca; family Neolepadidae; genus Ashinkailepas; species Ashinkailepas kermadecensis. The sequence continues at coordinate 171,625 of JAOTOM010004972.1, forward strand.
AAGCAAAACGTATGTCTGTCCAAGCAAATTGCTGGCTTGGGAGGTGGATGCGGGAAGTTCTGCTCCCCTCATCCTGTGGTATGTTTGCCACATCGAAGACTAAACTTCTGCAACTACAAAACGTTGTTCAGTTTTCGAATCAACCCATACATGACACTCCTGAAGCGAACCGGAAGTGTACTCCAAAACGTAAGGACTGCTGGGGATACTTCTAATACCTGGTGGTGGCCTATCTGTAAAATGTAAATGGGTTAAAAAAGGATGTAATTATGCGCACTGATTTATCATTATGGCCAATGATGAGGTATGTATTGGTATCCTGAGGCATTCCTAAGCTGACTTTCCTGACATTTAGATAGCCGGCCAAAGGAAGGCCCAAAATCAATGGAGCCTGATATAATGCGTGTAACGAAATAGGAAAAACTGCTGCATACGAAACAGGGATCGGCATCAGTAACAATTTTGCATTAGAGGTCCCAATCTTAATGCCTAGATCTACCATATCGAATATGTATATGAAAGGAAAATGCTTGAAAATTTCTTGTTGGGCTCATTGAAAATTATCCAACAATGTTTATTTTCAATTTACTTCTGGCAGGTTTCGACTTAACCAGGATTTATAAAAGCAAGAGACAACACGATACCGGAAATGGTCACTGAAAATATTGCGAATGAATGGAGCCGCCCGGATAAATCCCACCAGAAGGGATTGATCCAGATCGAACCCACCAGAACTTCCAAGCCCATTAAAGTGCAAGCCCATGTGCAATGTGCACCCCAGCTGAAAAATATGCACCCAAGCTGAAAGATGTGCTTCCATGGTACATGAAACCTTCTCACTGGAAACACGGTGCCAGTGGCATTCTTGTGAATGATAGTCAAGTGTACACTCGAACAGGGAAAACGCAATACAGCATTGTTTGTACGTAATAGTTTAACGAGGGGGGATGACCATTCTCTCTCGACAGGTGTGTGGGTCACACAAGCAAGTCGAGGTCGAAGCCGAAGAAAATCGAAGCGTGCTGTGTTTGTTTGTCGTATTTGTGCTGGTATATCTGTATTACTCAGAATACGCTGAGTGCACTGCTGTACTTTGTTACCAAGCACTGGTTCCCTCCAGACGGGTTATGCTGTCCAAGTCCTACGGATCCGGTAGGATCTCACGCTTCTATCAGCTCCAGAGTGTCCTGCCGCACGAATTCCGAGTTGTCCTGGAATGGCAACTCGACTGATCACCACTGGGGTGTGGAGCTGTACCCTGAACCAACTCGGCTGATCGCCTCTGGGGTGTGGAGCTGGACACTGAACCAACTCGGCTGATCACCTCTGGGATGTGGAGCTGGACACTGAACCAACTCGGCTGATCACCTCTGGGGTGTGGAGCTGGACACTGAACCAACTCGGCTGATCACCTCTGGGGTGTGGAGCTGGACACTGAACCAACTCGGCTGATCACCTCTGGGGTGTGAAGCTGTACCCTGAACCAACTCGGCTGATCGCCTCTGGGGTGTGGAGCTGGACACTGAATCAACTCGGCTGATCACCTCTGGGATGTGGAGCTGGACACTGAACCAACTCGGCTGATTACCTCTGGGGTGTGGAGCTGTACACTGAACCAACTCGGCTGATCACCTCTGGGGTGTGAAGCTGTACCCTGAACCAACTCGGCTGATCACCTCTGGGATGTGGAGCTGGACACTGAACCAACTCGGCTGATCACCTCTGGGGTGTGGAGCTGTACACTGAACCAACTCGGCTGATCACCTCTGGGGTGTGGAGCTGTACACTGAACCAACTCGGCTGATCGCCTCTGGGGTGTGGAGCTGGACACTGAACCAACTCGGCTGATCACCTCTGGGGTGTGGAGCTGTACACTGAACCAACTCGGCTGATCACCTCTGGGGTGTGGAGTTGGACACTGAACCAACTCGGCTGATCACCTCTGGGGTGTGGAGCTGTACCCTGAACCAACTCGGCTGATCGCCTCTTGGGTGTGGAGCTGGACACTGAACCAACTCGGCTGATCACCTCTGGGGTGTGGAGCTGTACACTGAACCAGAAGCCGCACAAACGGCACCACCCAACAGTCAGCCATCAGCGTGTTGCTCAGAGGTGACGTGTGTCAAAACGATGAATATAAACTATTTTAATTTCAAATTGGGCGGCAAAAAGTAATCAGCCTTGATATGTTGACAGTTATTTGTCTTCCTTGCGAAAAAAAAAAACAATATATGGAGTTGTTTTCTGATTTTTGTCCTGTGGCGTTACAGTAGCTATGCTCGTGGGCTAAGGAGAATACTACGTATGATATAATTTACGTTCATGCAAAAAGGGAAGTATGGCATGAACATAGCGCAGTCAAGTTTGAAATGAATTATTCAGTTACTATGAATGAAATGAAATTAATCATTTATTTCACCATAGTCAGCTCATGGGTAAACTACCATACTAAATGGTTAGAGGGAGGCAACAATTCGAGTTGAGGGACATGTTCTCGACTAGAAAATATTCATCACCGATCTCCTGTGTACCTTGCAGAGCGTGAGGAGCAGAGAGCAAACTGGGCGTCCGGACCGTAGAACAAACTGGGCGTCCGGACCATAGAACAACCTGGGCGTCCGGACCATAGAACAAACTGGGCGTCCGGACCGCAGAACAAACTGGGCGTCCGGACCATAGAACAAACTGGGCGTCCGGACCGTAGAACAAAACTGGGGTGTATGCGTGCACTCTCCCGTGTCCTGTTGCGGTTTCACTTCATCACCTCCCGTGTCCTGTAGCGGCTTCACTTCATCACTTTGATGGAGACGGGGTGAACCACACGCAGACGACTCGAAGCGTCAGCGTCGGCATGCAGCCGGACCTCGTTGGGACCGCAAGTCCAGTGCAGTGGTGTGTGCGTACCTCTCGAGCACCATTGCTCCCGACTCGTCGACATGATCCGAAAGCTGGTGAGGTCTCGGCCGCCTGGATATCATCCTATCATGATGATTATTCTGCTATGGTTGTTGTGGTTGATATGCTTGCTGGTTGCTATGTTACACGCCCAACGACGATGTCGTCGGGCGGCAGCTCAGGCGGCAAGCGCGATGACCAACTATTTGGATGCCGCTTGTAGTGGTAAGTGACCTGCTGTGGTGTTTAATACAACGAAGAATGGCTCTTAGATGCTCCTGGGTTTTAGACATTGCGTGTAAAGAAAATATACGACCTTCAATATACCAGGAGGTGCTGAGTTGACATCAAAAGTAACGATAAAGATTATACTTTATTACTCAAATAATAAAGTATAAAGTAAAAGTAAAGTAAATAAGTAAAGTAAAAATAAAGTATAAAGTAAAGTAAATAAAATATGAGTAATAAAGTATAATCTTCATCGTTACTTTTGATGTCAACTCAGCACCTCCTGGTATATTGAGTGTCGTATATTTTCTTTACACGCAATGTTGTGGTGTTAATAGACTATCACAATCTAACTGAATAGAGCGGCATTAACCTAGAAGTGCCCCGGTATAATGCCAGGAGGCTACAACCTTCTTGAGCAGAACGGCACAGACCTGATACGTGCGCTACTGTAATACTGGGGGACTATAACGTATTCGAGCATAACGGCACCTACCTGAGAAGTGTCCTGTTATAATGTCAGGAGACTATAACCTACATGGGCAGAACGGCACCGACCTCATAATTGCACTGTTATAATGCCAGGAGACTACAACCTGCATGAGCAGAACGGTATTCACACGATAAGTGCGCTACGACAATGCTAGGAGACTACAACCTACCTGAATAGAACGGCATTGACCTGAAAATCCGCTCGTTCTGCTGCGTCATGATGACCGCGCCTTGGCCTGCACTCTAATGAGCTAAGCCATTAGAGTACCGCGCCGCGCGGAGGGAAGTACCGCGCGGTCACGCACGGTACTTCCCTCAACCGACTCGAGAGGGCACCACCTCGGACTGCGTGCGCTCAAACACCATCCAGATGCGATGTGAAGGTGGTGCTGGATGGGGTGTCCTTCGGCAGTTGTTCGGGTTGGCTCACCCTCAGAATAGCGCCACGTTTTGATCGAGCCGCCGGCTTGCGTTACTTGTGCTGCTAAAGATGGCCTGTGTCTGCCCCTCCCCCCCCCACACACACACCTGAGAACCTGTTAGATTACTTTGGAGTGGATGATGCTGCAGCGATGTTTCATCAGTGGGTTGGGGCTGCGGTGACTAGTCGCAAGCCCGGGACTGATGAGGACCGGGCTTCACCATTGTTTGGTGGTGAGACTGGCGGCTTCGTGTGATAAGGACTGAGCCCTTAAGCACAATAAGTATCATCCAAGAAGTGTAGCAATCTCCCCCCCCCCATATAGACATCTTGTCATGAAAGCGTACCGCGCATTTGGTAGCTACGTAGGCTCTACAGACGCCAGTGCTGACGGCAGAGAGAAAGCCCAGGCCAGCCGCCCTTGCCACTGGTGTTGGCGTTTAGATTAGATCAGCTTTTGAATTTGACTGTGCTATTTCGGCGCACGCCGCTCAAATTCGCCCATTTAGATTACACGGATTCAAGCACAAGTTGTTAACATCGCTGCCCAGATCGATGCCAGTCAACTCTAACGACCCAACAGGTTTAACTATGTAGTATGCACATTTATTCAGCCCCATTTCGGGATTTTGCGCATTGGTTCCCATTCTCGACTTCTGCATCAATCTGGCCTTTTTGTACACAGTATCGGGCATACACTAGATCAAATTTACATATATTCCTTCCACATTTTCTGTTGCTATTCCTGCCAGACTCTCCAGCTTCATTATTACTTTGCATGTACCTTTCTCGCTGTCTTTGGTGGAAACAATGAAATTACTTTTTTTTCTTGCTGAAGCGCATCAACGACCCATGCATTATAATTTTAAGCGCTCACTACGTCGGATGTGGGTGCACTTTTAACAAGATGTCATTACATACAAGTGCGAATAATTATAATAATTGCGTTCATGTTTTGCTTGATGCGTGTACACTTAATAGCACCTATCTTTTCCAGTCTATGACGTGTGCACGTGCACATGGCAGGCATGAGTGGTCACGTTACCCCTCTAACCACGTGCCGTGTGTCTCTTGGCCATTATGCCGTTGCCTCTGACCAATGTGCCGTGCGTCTTTGAGCACGGTGCTGGGTTTTCCACCGCCAGGCTATGTGCTTCCTACCGCCACGCAGTATGTTTCCCCACCGCCACGCTATGTGTTTCTCACAACCATACTATATGTTTCTCACCGCCACACTGAGTGCTATACCTGGCCGGAGTTCTGGTCGTCAGGTAACTGTGCACTGTGGCGCTGGTTGCTGAGTGTGCTACACCTGGCCGGAGTTCTGGTCGCCAGGAAGCTCTGTGTACTGTCTGTGGTGCCGTAGCTGACCTGCACCGTCTGTGTGCTCTCTGCGTGGGCGGGACGGCCAAAGGCGGCTGTGGGCGGCCATGGGCGGGCGGGCGGGGGCGGGGGGGCTGCGTCAGTGCAGGGCGCGGCGCCGGCCGACCAGACGACGCGGGTGTGCTGAAGGGTTCGGCGGAAGCTCCCAGCCAGCGGCCAGTCACTGCCGCTTCCGGAGGTGGAGCCGGCGGCGCGTGGCCGGCCGTTCCAGGACGTCCTGACCGGTCGGCGGCGCCGCGCCCCGCCGTCTGCCGAGCCGCGCGACAAACTGCACACTGCACACTACACACTGCACACTGCACACTACACACTACACACTACACACTGCACATTGCACACTACGCACTGCACTGCACACTGCACACTGCACAGTGAACAGTGAACACTGCACACTGCACACTGCACACTGCACACTGCACAGTGAACAGTGAACACTGCACATTGCACACTGCACACTGCACACTGCACACTGCACACTGCAACCTGCACACTGCACAGTGCACAGTGGGTCACTGCCGTGCGCGGTGCCCACCGTCACTGGCTGCTGACGGGCCGTTGAAGCGCCAATGGGAAGTGCGTTAAAATACATCCCGCTGGAGAGAGCTTGCGCTTTCGGCATACATGCAACTGTGATTGAATACTTTTCAAATTAAAGTTTCATTGCCGAATCCAAGTATGCATGAAATCAAAATACGAATGCGTTGCAAGGTCAAACATATGAACATGGTACACGCCTGTATCCGTTTTATCGAACTCAAAGCTTCGATTCAGAACATCAGTCGGATTTTCGAATAATAAATGCTATCATTTTCGAAGTTAGTATGCACAGAATTGCTCTGCCCTTTAGAAATGATACGCGTATATACTGGTATATGTACACATATATATATATCTATATATATATATATATATATATAAAGATATGTATCAGTGTAACTTAGTCTTTTGACATGGCATTAGTTAGATGTGAACATACGTGGACACTCATACACAGCAGGTGCTTTGAAATGTCTAACGAGACCATTGTCATAATCTTTGGAAACTGAGGTACTTCGCCCATTTTATTATCAAGCCAGTAGGCGGGCTAAAAACATTCAACAAGGTACAGACGATACCAAAAAATATTTCCGGCTGAGTGTTTTTTTATAGGTTTTACCGTAGCCATAGTCAAACATAATTACTATAATTATATGAAAATTATGTGAACACGAAACCCATTATGTATGTAAAACAAGATTATTTTCCTCGAGAAGAGATCAACAATGACCATGAAGCTGCAATAGAAGAAGAATCGAAATAAGAAAATAAGTTGTGAAATCATCTAATAAGCATGAAGCGGAAAGAAAAGCTGTGCATTTGAGAAAGAAATTAGAAGAATATGCGGTTGAAATAGGAATGAAATAATTGCTCCTTCTGCCGTTCGAAAATTTTGAGGGAACAGTTTCATGAGTTCTGTCAAATTAAGTAATCCCTAAGAGTTCCACGAAACTAAAAATATTGGTTCTGAAATGTGTGAAATCTCCTTGAAGACGTTTTTGAGGCGACTTCACTTAACCAGCTGTAGGCCACTGACTTTGAGTGATCTGACTTCATCTCTCCTTTTCAATGCGTGCGAATCCGATGTAAAAAAATAGGTGCGCCAAGATTGGGCGTGCTACCGCGGGCCGTTCTGTTCCGTTAACATGAGATAAACCACGGGGAGGCACGGATTTCCACTGCACCGTCCCCGTCGGTCGGGCGGGGGCTGAAGGTCAGCGTGGACCGGACAACTACCCGGCTTTGCAAATGGCGACATGGTGGCTTGCCAGCTCTCTGTTCGGTCGCCACGGACGCGACGAAGCGCGCAAAATGAAATGTAGTGACGTCGAGTTGGAGAAAGAATGGAGAACATGCGACTGGGCTGAACCGGTAGCACAGTTGGTTGGAGCGCTGGACTGCCGTGGTCAGCCCGGTCCCAGCAAGACAGGGTTTGAGTGGTTTCACGCGCTCGCCCTCAGCCCCCCGGCTGGGAGGGTTAGTTGGCAACTGGCCCGATAAGGCCGGGGACGGGTTACAGGGTCGGCCGTGTCGGTGCATTGTCGGCACGTTAAACTCGGTAAAAGTTATGTTGTTGAACTGAAAAACCTTAAATACACTCATAACGCCTTACACGCCAGAAAAGTATAGTCTGAAGTCGACCGACGAGTTCCTCGATATTATCAAGACCAACCCACCAGCAGGACTCCTGGCCTCGCTGGACGTGGAAAATGTATTCACCAACGTACCTGTCAAACAAACAATTCAACTGATACTGGACTCCGTATACCAATATCGCACCCTGCCTCCTCTGAAGATCCCAAAACCAATCCTGGGAAAACTTTTCCACATGTATACCACCGAAGCACCATTTCGTGGACCTGATGGCAGCCTGTACCGGCAAGTCGAAGGAGTGGCCATGGGTTCCCCTTTGGGATGCCTATTTGCTAATATGTACATGTGCCACCTGGAAAACAAGGTCTTAGAAAACAACCCTAACCCGAAGCCTAGCATCTATTGGCGTTATGTCGATGATATTTTTGTCGACGTGCGAAACGAACCACACCTTTGTCAACTTCAAAGCGCACTGAAGTCCGAGTCTTTACTCAATTTTACGACTGAAGTCAGCAACTGCAACCGAATCAGCTTTCTCCATATTGACATCAATTGTACAGACGGCACACTTAAGGCAGAAGTACATCGGAAGAAAACAATGCCTCAATGCCAACAGCGAATGTCCCGACCGCGACAAGTTAAGCGTCGTCGGGGCATTCGTGAGACAGGCCCTCAATCACTGCTCAGACTGCCAGTCTATCCATGCCGAATTGTTACGATCAAAACAAATTATAGTCAACAACGGTTTCAGCAATACCATAATTGACCACGTGATCGGTGCCCATGTCAACAAGGCGAAGCAGCCACCTATCAGAAATCAAACATCCAACGTGAAGCTGTTTTACCGCAACCAAATGTCGACAGCATACAAAGTCGACGAGAGCATCATCTAACACATCGGAAAGCAAAATGTCAAACCAACCGACAAGTCTGACAAACTACAACTCTGCATATATTACAAGGGCAAGAACATTGGTAGCCTCGTAATGAAGAACAACCCAACCAACAGCAACAACCGGCTTCAACGTACCAATGTAATCTACAAAGTATCATGCCCTCACGAAGATTATAGACTTCGCCCAGTAGATTACATCGGTATGACGACAACTACCCTATCTCGCCGTCTCACGATGCACCTTCAGGAGGGAGCACCATCGCAGCACATGCTCCAAGAACTTCATCAGCGACTAACACGAACAGATCTGACACGCAACACCGTAATCCTTAGAGCAACATCGGACAAGCGACGTCTTAGAGTTCTCGAGGAAATTTTAATCTGGGAACAAGAACCTGTCCTGAACGTGCATACACGGTCATGCATAACGCTTGAATTGTTCAATAATTCGATCCGGTGAACAGTTGTACAGTGTGTGCTATGTACGTGGTGTATGTTTTCGAAATGTAAGCCTAGATTAGCATTTCTTTCCAGAAGCGCTTGTGACAACAATAAATGTGATCTTTAACTCTAAAATGGTTTACTTCTTACCATTTTCTTATTTTTGTTGCAGATTGGTGTGAACTGTGATAGCTAGATGAATGCCGAAATAATACGTTTAAAATGGTGAAAGTACACCTAAACATTAAGAATAGAATAAATGAATGATACCGGACGACTACTTTACGACCTAAATGAAGAGCAGAGACGAACAATCCGGGAGTTGGAAAGATGTGCGAAAAAACTTATCAAAGCAATATGTATATATATATATATATATATATATATATATATATATATATATATATATATATATACATATATATAAATCTTGACTCTGGTGTATTTGGAGAAATACAAAGCCATAATGAAAAAGATGCTATAGGCAGAGGTTGAACTTCCAATTATTTTGGGTGCACTTGCTCCCCCCCTTCCACATCGTTCCACTATCAAGTCACTGCAGTTCAACTAATATATTATTGTCCTGGTGGTCTGAGAAAATGGAAGATGGATTCTCGTCGTGACCATATTGTTTGTTGTCACGACGAGAGCCGAGAGCCAGCCAATGAGAGTCAAGCACTGTTTATGCGTTACTCCAGTTTTGTGTCACTTTGCGTCATGGCAATTTCCTCGCCGTCACAGTGCCTGCCGCGGTGACTTTTCGGTCGGACGAGCTCGTTTGTTGTGACGTCGGCCGACGGGATCAGCAGTGAACACCGCCCGCTCCAGTTAGAAACAGTGAACTGCACCGACGTCATTCATATTCAATAGTGTTGTCATATTCAATTCATAATCAATCCCGTTCTGACATATTTGGTAAATTGGTAAATGTGTGATACGATATGTTTGATAGATTAATTTCCGATCAATGTTAATACATTTGCTTAAACTTCAAACGGACCAATAATCGCAGACCGAAGTGACATAATTCAGGGGGCAAAAACATGTTTCTGGCCACTAGGTCTTGGCAGTTGTGCAATTTGGGCAATGTTGCCCCTACCGGCGGCGCCGTCACCGTTTAGCTCCGAAGGCATCAGACGGATCTCCAGGAAGACTCCCAATGATGGAGCCATAATTACCAGACACTAGGCCAATTTAAATGCATTTCGTCGAGATGTCACCTGGGAGAAATAGTTGGTTATGCTCCTGATATATCTTCTATTTGAATATTGTCAACGAACAGCCTTGTTCCAACTCTGTTCCAATTCTCAACATAAAGATGTGCTTTATTGCTTCAGCAAGCGCTGTGTTGTCGCTGGAAGCAATGTGGTATCATTCAGTCTAGATTTTAAGCTCACCAAAATGCTTTGGTAATACATGGTGCATGCTTTGGTGACGTAGGGTAGCTGAATATATGGCAGATGGGTAGACCGCAAAGAGGAGGATAGTTGTCTGGCTGTGAAGCTGGTGCTCCCGACCCCGTAGTTAGTCGGATGACGCTCATCTTCATCAATAATTGCCGCCAAACCGACACACGATTTTATCTACATAGGCTGCAACCGGAGAAGCTCCGCAGTTCGTCGTGGGAAAAAACATGCGCCTAAAAAGTAGCTTTGTCAATAAAAAGATATAGCAATCGAGCACACAACTCTCGTTCACTGATCCGTCTTCACTTCTCCCTCATCCCTCACCCTCCGTCTTCACTCTTCCCTCATCCATTCTTCTAGGGGAGCATCCAGAATCTTCTTAAGTGTGGTCGAACAAAAATGTTGCGCAACTGAAACCGCTTTTGACGCGTTTCTCGCGCCGACAACATCTTGTTTTGAGTGGAGAAAATATCAGGATGTATTGTTTAATTTAGTGGATTTTTCCTTGCTAAGGGGGAATCCCCTTGGCTGCGCCCCTGCCTTTTTCCTCCCTCCCCATACACCTTTCAAATATCTCTTATGCGACTGGCTGGTCAAGCTATGTACGTACATGGCTGCACAAAGTCCATGCATTTCCCACGGACCCTGAACACAAGCTACACTGTCAGGTAAAAGTTTAGATTTTCTGATAACTGTTAATTTTACAAACATGTCTCCAAATTGCATTTTTTTCACCCACACCGACTGTTTCGTCAAGTCTAAAAATTAAACCGCTTCAAATGACACTGAACAATTCCTGAGATTCAGACCCTGATTGCATGGTGGGAATGGTCATTATCTACAGGATTTAATTCTTCTGTTAAAAAAAAGAAATTGAGGTTTGTACCACTGAACTGGATCTCAACCACTCGATCCCACTGGATCCCAACCACTCGATCCAACTGGATCCCAACCACTCGATCCCACTGAATCCCAACACAATCAAGAGCAGAGAAGAAACGATAATAATATCATGTGGGGTGACTGGCCCGGAGGCCATTGGTCTCCGCATCCGTGTTCTGTATTTATGTATTTCTGTGCTACCAGCAAACCGCCCGCCGGACGCACAACGAGACGAGATCTGTTGCTATGCTATTCAGGCCATTGTAATGCTATTCAGGTCATTGATATGTCATTCAGGGCATTTCTGTTATTATGGTCATTGCTATGCATCAGGCAGCCATGCGATGAACAATCTACATTATTGGTGGTCACTTAATTGAGCAGTCACGTAATCGATGACGTGCCTTATGACACTGTGTTAAGCCATTACGACTGTTGTAGCTGTTTCATCCTGCATTACACACATCACGTGAGCTGCACAGAGCTCCTCGCAACAGCATACAGCGTCACCAGTCATAACATGCCAACCGACAGCTGACCAACCAGGCGACGTCCAATACAGCAGCATACAGTGTCACCAGTCACAACATACCAGCCGACATCTGACCAACCAGGCGACGCCCAATTGTGGACAACATTGTCCCTGTCATTCGCCTGCTGCTGGCCGCCCCTGGCCTGTTGCTGGCCGCCCCTGGCCTGTTGCTGGCCGCTCCTGGCCTGTTGCTGGCCGCTCCTGGCCTGTTGCTGGCCGCTCCTGGCCTGTTGCTGGCCACCCCTGGCCTATTGCTGTCCGCTCCTTGCCTGTTGCTGGCCGCCCCTGGCCTGTTGCTGGCCCCTCCTGGCCTATTGCTGGCCGCTCCTGGCCTGTTGCTGGCCACCCCTGGCCTGTTGCTGGCCACCCCTGGCCTATTGCTGTCCGCTCCTTGCCTGTTGCTGGCCGCTCCTGGCCTGTTGCTGGCCACCCCTGGCCTGTTGCTGGCCGCTCCTTGCCTGTTGCTGGCCGCTCCTGGCCTGTTGCTGGCCACCACTGGCCTGTTGCTGGCCGCTCCTGGCCTGTTGCTGGCCGCTCCTGGCCTGTTGCTGGCCGCTCCTGGCCTGTTGCTGGCCACCCCTGGCCTGTTGCTGGCCGCTCCTGGCCTGTTGCTGGCCGCTCCTGGCCTGTTGCTGGCCCCCTGGCCTGTTGCTGGCCGCTCCTGGCCTGTTGCTGGCCACCCCTGGCCTGTTGCTGGCCCCTCCTGGCCTATTGCTGTCCGCTCCTTGCCTGTTGCTGGCCGCCCCTGGCCTGTTGCTGGCCCCTCCTGGCCTATTGCTGTCCGCTCCTTGCCTGTTGCTGGCCGCCCCTGGCCTGTTGCTGGCCCCTCCTGGCCTGCTGCGTGCCCTGTCATTTGCCTATTGCTGTCCGCTCCTTGCCTGTTGCTGGCCGCCCCTGGCCTGCTGCGTGTCCGCCGGAAGCCGCCACCAATCCGCTCGGTCTGAGCCACTTCCGTCGCCTGTCCTGGCGACACCAAGTCGGCCGGCGTGGTGACACGAAACAGGACCAAGCCAATCTTATTGGCTCATGCCGGCGGTGTTCAGTAACCAGGATAAGCCGATTTGGGATATACTGTGTGCTGAGTGGCTCTCGCCATTCATTGCATCCAGACCAAGGTTTTCCAAAAATCGGTCGGTTGGAGAGTCCCCGCGGGTTGACCACAAGTCACGCCATCGTCTCACGGAAACGCTGTTCTCGTCTGACGGCATTAGACGCCATGGGCAGTGCCTTGTGTCTACGATTGCGTAAGCAAATCTTCGGAGGTACAGCGTCACCTTGCTTGGTGAAATATTGCACACAACGATGGAATGCTAATTGTGATGAGTATTCTGCACAACTATTGGTGTTGGCACCAGCACAGAAATGCGAGGAGCATCGCCTGCACATCTCCTCCGAGCCAATCGGCTGGCTTCGTGCTCGACAACTCGAGCATCACTCTACTGTGGCGGGCTTTCTAGGTCTGCATCAGAGTCCGAAATGGGTCCAATTTTCTCAGCCCTGCCCGATCTACGCCCGTGCCCTATCAACGTCCGTCAATTGTGTTATGCTCTTGGGACCCGTGTTCAGTTGGCCTAGTGATGACGTGCAAAACATTTGTAGCAACTTCAAGATGTCATGATACATGTCAACTGGTTCTGCAAGGTAATACCTCTGACCATGAAAGACCGCTTCAGTGATGCTTGTAGAATTACGATCATGCATCAACAGCTTTAGTTTGGGCATTTCTCTCTTCATGTCAAAAGCACAGAAATTAGAACCATGCATACCAAAAGAATCCACATAGGTGACGGGTGGGTAGGCCAGATAGTGCCTACTCAGTATACATCCCCTGTCAATAACATAGGGGCAGATACCACGCCCTGTAAAGGTCCTTGCCCTGCATGATTGTCATCCAGAACATTATCCTCTCCAGGCAATTATGCAGCCTTTTTTGAAAATGTTAAGCGGAGTTATTGACCATGACTGCAAACTGCTTGATAAACATGCCAAGAACTCACTTGAAACAACGAAAAGTTGTTGACAGAAAAGGAAGAAAAATCCTCTCCAACCTTGAATGCTCCAAAATCGTCCCCTCTAACTCCAGGCTTCCTACACATACATCCAACCCTGATGTCACCCCGAGCTCATGAAATATGATGTGATGGCACCCATGTGATTAAGCGTCTGGTCATTTTCTTTTCGCAGATCATTCTACAATGACGAGAAACACAAATCAGTCAGATAACTTGCCACGCCACCAACGAAAAACGCATGGAATGCGAACTAAGCACTACGTTTGGAACTACTTATGGCAGTATGCTTCAAGACAAACGATAAAATTACGATATGATTGATACACATTCGGCGCAATAATAACCAAAGATCATTTGGTAGCTCACCTGAAACACTGCTGTCAGCTGATCAATTTGCTTTTGGTTAGGTTACGTTAGCATTAAATGGAATTTATAATGGCATCGTATCGAATATTTTATCCATTTGCCTTTCAATCCGGCGAGACTGCTTGCAGCTCAGTGCTCATCCTAGGCCGGGTATGTTTGGCACGCCTTGATGTGCAAGATGCTTTGGACACGTAGAAGACAGGCGTCGCGTAGCCTCGGGTGTGTCGCTGGATGAGATATTAATTTAATTGACGACCATCCGGACACCACTCTTGCCTGGTTTAAGGCTGACTTGTGCTTCCTCTAGCGCAGCAGCAGAATTGAGCTAGTAGAACTGGCATGATAGCAAATATAATTTAGAAGCGGCATGTAATTGTGATCCGAACAACAGTATCAATAACACAACACGTGTTTCTTTTTGATGCTGTTAAATCAGAAGAGTCAGACATACCCACACCAGCAACTATCTGCCTGCTTACCGGTCTCTGTGGAGACCCCACTCAGCTCTGCCAGCTCGGGGTGCACTGCAACCTGGCGGAGGCAATTACCGCTGTAAACGCGCATCTTGCGACTTGAGTAAAAAGGTGTATTTTGCTGCCCATTTCAAGGTCAATTCGGTGTGACTTGCAATAGGTAGGAGATTATGGCACCTTGTTCGCAATATTTTAAGTTCCTGAACGATTATGCACCTCCAGATATTGACGGCATAATTTACAATAGTTCGTTGCAATTAGCTTCACTTGACATTTGATGGGGGAAATGACCATGTAAGTTCGTAGGTAGGTGGATAGGACCTACCTACTGCAAATGGAAACCGGCAAAGCTATTGATGTTGCCAAACCGAATTTGGAGTCCATTTGTTTCGTGCGTCACAGAAGGCCTAGTTCGAGTACGCAAAATTGTGCCACAAATTCTTATTCTAACAATTTTTTATAACAGAGTACAAACCCACACAATCTACCGACCATAGCGCCATCCCCCGGGAGACACTGTTCAGAAACTTAGGATTTTGTTTGAAGAAGTGTAAGAAGCAGTGACCTGTGTTTTTCAGCATCGTAGAAGTTTGCGCTGGTAACTATTTGTAGTCAGTCTGGCGATAAGTTCAGTTTCCTCGAGGAATGGTTCGCAGGGAATTGTGATTCCCCGTGGAAAAGCAACACCAGGGAAAAGATGTCGGGGTGGAGGTTACAACGGCTTATTCCGGGCAAGGTCATAGGGATACTGTGATATTTTAGAAATCAGACCACATTCCTCTTAAAAGGAGACCACATTTTAACTGCTTACAACATTTGCTTATGCAACAAAATTTGCCCCTGAATTTTCGCGAGCCGAAAAACTCAGCACGTATTGGCATTACCTAACATGCAGTTTGCATTAACACGTATTGGCGTATTGGCATGTATTGGCATTACCTAAACATTACCAGACATGCAGTTTGCATCCATTGGGGTCCCAATAGCTATGTCGTGATGATAAGCGAGAAGCAAGGACACTTGCTGCCCGGAGGACCCGTGGCGCCTCGAAGCGGGATCTTTTGAAAACAGGCATGTAAGTACAAAGACGGGAAGGGAATTGTCAGGAATTAGTTGATATTTACAAGACAGTGATTATTTTTCAACGATACTACATTGGCACAAATGTAATTTGCACGCTAGTTACTCACAAAATATCGATATTTGACATATATACGAGGCAGTAACATTAACGAGACACGCCTTGTGCGTGACATGCTTCCATGAAATACCAGATGAGGCATAAGTTAAGGCATGCCGTAGCACATCCAGCCCATACTAATGTAGACAAATTCCGGCCCATGCTAGTGTAGACAGATTTCAGCACATACTAATGTAGACGGATTCCATCAATGTAGCACTCAGTTACTTTTCGTTGGTTTTTTGTTTCGTCATTTGAAAGTTGAAGCTGCTGGAAACTTAAAAGGTAGTCATATCAATGCTTTTCTGAACGGGAATGTTTTACACCCGTCCGCCCTCGAATTACAAGGATATACTACAGCACGCATCAGCTACATATGCTACATCAATACATATAGATGAATGAGATATGAAGTGCCTCCCCTGTCAATCTTGGTTGAAAGGTGCCTGCTCAGGAACAATATTTGTACAAGCTTATTCGAAAGAGGTTTCCTCCCATCTGTAGGTCGGTGGTTCGGTACCCACCTTGATTCGTGGCTCGTATATGTGTTGGTCGCATATTTCTGTGGGGTATGGTGCATGACAGGGATGAAGTTTCGCCATAACCCGTGGTTGTGCCGCAATAGGTAACACGCGCCCTGGCGAGATGGGGGTAACATATTGCTCCGCTCTCAGGCTCTTTCCGCAATTGCTATGATCGAAGCGGGTCTGCTCTTTTCTGATATGTGGAGATTAATATCAGCCGTAGAACTGTTATAATATGATTGGAGAGGGTTGCTGAAGAAATTTCATGACAATTTGATCTGTTGAACGCCCAAATGCCAGAGGGTTCAGCGTAGTAATGACTGGGGAGCCTCCAAATGCAACGAAAGTTCCATCCCTAATCAATACTAGACACGATCGGCTCAGTGTAGAATGTATCCACGGTTGTAGGCGCATCCTTTCCATGTAACACCAACGGGCGCAATGTTGAACATAAAAAATATTGAGGAGATCTGTCCGCCGCAACTGAATGTTGGCGAAGCCCGTGCCAGACACACCACTTAGCGCTTGAAATGTGAAAATCGGCTAGAAACTTTGGCTCTGGCGGGTGGTCAAAGTTGAGAGTCTGACCGGTTCCCTGTGTCGGGAGTCTGACCGGACTCCCTGTGGCGGGAGTCTGACCGGCTCCCTGTGTCGGGAGTCTGACCGGACTCCTTGTGGCGGGAATCTGACCGGACTCTGTGTCGGTAATCTGGCCGGACTCTCTGTGGCGAGAGTCTCACCGGACTCCCTGTGGCGGGAGTCTGGCCGGACTCCCTGTGGCGGGAGTCTGGCCAGACTCTCTGTGGCTGGAGTCTGGTTGAACTCCCTGTGGCGGGAATCTGGCAGGACTCCTTGTGGCGGGAGTCCAGCCAGACTTCCTGTGACGGGAGTCTCACCGGACTCTCTGTGGCTGGCGTCTGGCCGGACTCTCTGTGGCGGGAGTCTGGCCGGACTCCTTGTGGCGGGAGTCTGGCCAGACTCCCTGTGGCGGGAGTCTCACCGGACTCTCTGTGGCGGGCGTCTGGCCGGACTCTCTGTGGCGGGAGTCTGGTCGGACTCTCTGTGGCGGGAGTCTGGCCGGACTCTGTGTCGGGAATCTGGCCGGACTCTCTGTGGCGGGAGTCTGACCGGACTCTCTGTGGCGGGAGTCTGGCCGGACTCTCTGTGGCGGGAGTCTGGCCGGACTCCTTGTGGCGGGAGTCTGGCCGGACTCTCTGTGGCGGGAGTCTGGCCGGACTCTCTGTGGCGGGAGTCTGGCCGGACTCCCTGTGGCGGGAGTCTGGCTGGACTCTTTGTGGCGGGAGTCTGACCGGACTCTTTGTGGTGGGAGTCTGGCCGGACTCTGTGGCGGGAGTCTGGCCGGACTCCTTGTGGCGGGACTCTCATCGGACTCTTTGTAGCGGGTGTCCGGCCGGACTCTTTGTGGTGGGAGTCTGGTCTGACTCTGTGGCCGGAGTCTGGCCGGACTCTGTGGCGGGAGTCTGGTCGAACTCCCTGTGGCGGGAATCTGGCCAGACTCCTTGTGGTGGGAGTCTGGCTAGACTCCCTGTGGCGGGAGTCTCACCGGACGGACTCTCTGTGGCGGGCGTCTGGCCGGACTCTCTGTGGCGGGAGTCTGGCCGGACTCTATGGCGGGAGTCCGGCCGCGCATTGGCCGGCCGCATGCTCCAGTTGTTGTATACATCTTTAGCACCGACAATGCTGCAAATGCTGACTAATCCCGACTAGTGTGACTGCACCGCACAGCCTTAACGGTGTACATGACACCAGCAACCGGAATCCGTGCAGACCACTGGACTTTACATGCTAAACGGGAAGAGCGAAGACGCCAAACGGTGGACGGTGACCAGGCTAGAGCTGCACAAGGCAAATGGCAAAGTTACGATATTGCCAACGCATCAGTGCAAATGGCAATGAAATGGACATCTGAAGGTTAAATCACTTCGACAGCTGATTTTCACATCACATTTCGTGGAGATAAAGTAGTGCAAATTACAACTCTTCACTTTACGAATACCCTAGTGAACATGCTGGCGCCCTTGTCGCAATGGCGCCATGCTGTCGAAAATATGATTTCAGATTTATTGAATTGTACTAGGAGCCCACATGCGGTATTTCTTAACTGAATATGTAGCCATGTCGGCATTGCCAATGCGTCTGAAGCGCTCAAGTCCAGTGGAAATAGAACACAGAAGAAGAAAAAACACAACATTGGGATGCGCATGGTATCTATTCTGGTCACATTGCGGTATTTGACATGTTGCGGTGTTGTTGAGGTGTAATAAGGTGTCTCTTGCTCCTGATTGCAATGCCAATTTTTAAACTGATCTGTGGATTTTAATTGTCATTAATATAAAGTATATGCTTTTACAGACAACTTGGATTAATTTGCATCCAAAATGGGAATGGGAGAAAATGGTAGATCACACTAGGCTGACCCAGGTCCATTCATTTGTGTACACTATAAACACGACACTGTCCGTACATAGGCCCGGCCTTAAACCTGTAATCCTGCCCGGACCAGTCTGAACTCAGGTCTACATAAATCACCACGATATTCTAGAGCCAGTGGTGGCTGGGGATGGCACGGTGTTCCCTGAACCTGGTGTCCATCCCTCTTTCCGTTCAGGTTTTCTTGCAAATCAGGTGGTTGTACAGCGAGCAGGGACGCCATGCTGTATAAGGATATAATCAGAACAGCAAAACCTCTTCACAGCTCTGTACAGCGTCATCCCACAACTCTATACAGCGTCACCCCACAGCTCTGTACAGCGTCACCACACAGCTCCGTACAGCGTCATCCCACAACTCTATACAGCGTCATCCCACAACTCTATACAGCGTCACACCACAGCTCTATACAGCGTCATCCCACAACTCTATACAGCGTCACACCACAGCTCTATACAGCGTCACACCACAGGTCTATACAGCGTCACCCCACAGCTCTATACAGCGTCACACCACAGCTCTATACAGCGTCATCCCACAACTCTATACAGCGTCACACCACAGCTCTATACAGCGTCACACCACAGGTCTATACAGCGTCACCCCACAGCTCCATACAGCTTCACACCACAGCTCTATACAGCGTCACACCACAGCTCTATACAGCGTCACACCACAACTCTATACAGCGTCACCCCACAGCTCTATACAGCGTCACACCACAACTCTATACAGCGTCACACCACAGCTCTATACAGCGTCACCCCACAGCTCTATACAGCGTCACCCCACAGCTCTATACAGCGTCACACCACAACTCTATACAGCGTCACCCCACAGCTCTATACAGCGTCACACCACAGCTCTATACAGCGTCACACCACAGCTCTATACAGCGTCACACCACAGCTCTATACAGCGTCACCCCACAACTCTATACAGCGTCACACCACAGCTCTATACAGCGTCACCCCACAACTCTATACAGCGTCACCCCACAACTCTATACAGCGTCACCCCACAACTCTATACAGCGTCACACCACAGCTCTATACAGCGTCACCCCACAACTCTATACAGCGTCACCCCACAACTCTATACAGCGTCACCCCACAACTCTATACAGCGTCACACCACAGCTCTATACAGCGTCACACCACAGCTCTATACAGCGTCACACTACAGCTCTATACAGCGTCACCCCACAACTCTATACAGCGTCACACCACAGCTCTATACAGCGTCACACCACAGCTCAATACAGCGTCACCCCACAACTCTATACAGCGTCACACCACAGCTCTATACAGCGTCACACCACAACTCTATACAGCGTCACACCACAGCTCTATACAGCGTCACACCACAGCTCTATACAGCGTCACACCACAGCTCTATATAGCGTCACCCCACAACTCTATACAGCGTCACACCACAGCTATATACAGCGTCACACCACAGCTCTATACAGCGTCACCACACAGCTCTATACATCGTCACACCACAGCTCAATACAGCGTCACACCACAACTCTATACAGCGTCACATCACAACTCTATACAGCGTCACACCACAGCTCTATACAGCGTCACACCACAACTCTATACAGCGTCACACCACAGCTCAATACAGCGTCACACCACAACTCTATATAGCGTCACACCACAACTCTATACAGCGTCACACCACAACTCTATATAGCGTCACACCCAGTGGCGTCGCCACGAAATTCTTCCAGGGGGGCAATGTTCATAGGGGGCCTCCTGTTTCCCAAAAGGGGGCCTCCACTGTTTTTTAAATAAATATTATTAAACAGAATATGCATGGGTGAATACGAACCTAACAAAATAATCCATCACAAAAAAAGAAGAAAAAACACATTCATTCAGGCACATCATACCTTTCTGTGTTGCCATAGATCATCAACAATGACACCCTCTATGGCAAGGTATACTTTTTTTTAAAGTTATCTTTATGAATTATATGAACTAGATTCTATCTTCAGTTTTCGTTTGATTTGTATAATTCCATAAAGTAACGTCCAAGACATTTCTTTAGCACTGCTTTTTTCCTTGGCACCTGTTCTATTCTGGGAAATATTTGGCAAATTACACTGTTCCAGGAGGTCCTGTGTTAGGGCCTCCTATTGCTTTTTAATCTCTTAGCATGGTTCCCGAATGGGAACATGATTTCATATTGATGTCTTGTTTGTTCTTGGCATGGTGCATCATTTACGCAAAACGCAATAGCAAGAATAATTTTTTCGCTGAGAACTAAGCCATACCAGGGTATAAATAAGCAAATGTGGATAAATACGTCAGTGCCAAAACAAACCAATATCTTTATGCTTTATCGACGAGAAGAATCTTCCCACTGGCTTCTAGATTGTAGCGAGCTGGTGGGGCTCGTGCTGAGCATATCTGAAAGATATCTCCCATTGATCAACCCACTTCTATGTCCACCAAGTTTAACTAAATATAGCTAGGTTCATCACTACTGTTAGTAATTCCCACCAGCTTGATCTCATAAACAAGCTTAAACGATCATTTCTCAGTCCTCGGACGACAATTTCGCGAATGCGACAACGAGAAGTGAATTGAATTGGTTTTCTCATCGTCATCTGATGGATTTATTTCTTCTTTTTATAACATTTGGTGCTGGCTGCAAGGCACTTGGCACAGAAGCTAAGATAATAAATCCTCCGCGAATAAATTCACGGCAAGAACAAGCATTGAACAACAATGCATCAATGGCAATGCAACAATGTAACAATGATAATGCATAAATAATGCAAAACCTTCGAATTCCACGCCTTCACGCCCATGGTTATCGCTGTGCTGTACCGTTTTGTAAATTGTGTCGTTGAGAAGGTACTGAAGCTGGGAAACTCTAATCATGCAGGCTGTAATCACAGAAGACAACTTTGTAGGAAGAAAATACGTTTTAAAACATCGTTCCTCCCATTCAATATGGGGCATCGGTGTTGTTTTGTATGTTTGTGAGGGGGAATTTTCCCCCGAAATGTTGACCTTGCACCATGGGCGTAAGTTTTCCGATTTAGACCACTATTTTGTCAAAGGGGACCATTTTAAATACAATAATTAGTGATCGACTGGATTATCCTGTGAAGGGGCCTAATCTATCACTATCGTTTCTGATTCGTCTGATTTCAACCCTAGCTCCCCCACCCTGTTCGAATGTATTATTTTGGTATCCCTTGACAAGTCACCTCGCACTGCTGAAATTACACCTACGCAAATCACTTTAAAATATAAAATTTCCCAATTTCAGACATTCCGGTTCATAGTGCCCGGTCGCCACGAATCCAACGTTATTGCACGTGCACACCCATCTTGCGCATTCGGCGCATTCGCCACACTTCGTGCGATGCTACGGATTCTGCTGGGACTCGTACGCTTTGCTAATTATTGCCACATGATAGACTTGTGCCATATCTGACGTGATAAAATGCTTCGTATGGTCGTTCGCGGCGAAAATTCGATGAATTAAATTCGATCCTTAGTTCCCTACTTCCCATATTTTATGGTAAAGAAATGCCGATAACCGCTGAGCTTTGATTCACCTCATATCTTTGATTAAACATGCTTCCAGGTTGGCTACCGAACCTAGGCCCAGCCTGAGTGTACTTCTTTGAACCCGTTTCGTATTTCTTCGTCTACGGATGTGTCTTAGGGCTCCAATCCATTTTTGTTAGAGATCCAACGCATTTTCGAAACTACTGCTCGTATTAGGGTTTGTTGCTTTTTTGTGCACCGAAGACTTTTTTAGTTGTCGGGACGCTTTCAAAGATCTCGATGTGTTTACATTTACATTTTTGCCCGGCATTTTTGTTCGTTTCGGACCATGTTGCTTTTTGTGGCCCCAGCCTCTTTTCAGGCCCTTGTGCAGTCATATGGTCCTTGTGTGCCTTGAGAGCTTCCGGTGTTTTTTTTAAATGATGTTTTTTAGAGTTCCCGGTATATATAGTTATGGCTACAACACATGTTTTCGGGTCCTGTCGCTTTTTGCGAGACTGCGCTTTAGAGGGCCAGTCGCATTATCGGTCCTCGTTGTGCTCTTAGGGTCCCGCTGTGTTCATTTGGGGCTTCTGACGCACATTTGTGGTGTCCCGGTACGATTTCGGGGCTTTTTCTGGGTCCTATCGCGACTTATCGCGTCCAGGCGCGTGGTTCCGGGACCCAACGTCAGTTATCTGGGCTCAACGCGATTTTGTGGATCTCTTCTGAATTTTCTTTAAATTCCGAATCCCGGCCTCATTTTTTCGAGTCCCTGGCGCCATGTTTTTGTATCTCACCTCGATTTTCTTCGAGCTCCGGTATGTTTTTCGATGCCGTACGCGATTTGTCAAGGCATCTGATGACATGTTCGGTGCTCCAGAACCATTGTCCTGACCTAGGCTTTTTTGGAATCCCTCATTATTTTGGAGGGCTCCGGCTTTATTTTTCGGATACCGATGCGACTTTGGGGGTCACACGGTGCCTATGTGGGGCCCTAACCGCCAATTGTTGGCAGCCCCGACGTTAATTTTGTATGCCCAGACCAAATTTTTGGTTCTACAGATGGGAATTGTGGGTCCGAGCGCGAAATTTGGTGGGACCGGTTCGAGTTTGCGGGGCGCGTTGTACCTAGCTGTGACCCCAACGCGATCTCGGCGGTTCCTGTTGCAGATTTTTGTGCCTCGGAGCGAGTTTTCTGGGGCCCCGCGTATTTACTAGGAGTCTCTATGCGAATTCTGGTGGACCGACGCGAATTTGTGTGGCCCCAGCGCGACTTTTGGGGGCCTCGGCTCGATTCTTGGGAGCATATCCCTCTTAGGAGGGAGGGGGCATTTGCCCTTTTGATATGTCACTGCGGCCACCAAAGGACTTTTTTTTCAGCCGATGGCACCTTTCGGAGTATAAATGCCCTCCGGGCAATTTTTTCCTGACCTGTTCTTAATTTTCCGGTGCTGGGGTGGATTCTATCGAGACTCGGTGTGAACTTTTGGACATCGAGTTCTATTTTCTTAAAGGTCCTTATGCGATATTTTTCGGTCCTGGTACGATTCTTCGGTTTCCAGGTGCGATTTTTTTCGGTGCCCTGACACGTTTTTTTCCAGTGCCCAACGTGTTTTGGGGGGGACTTTGACCCGATTTTTTTTTTGTGGAGCAGAGTGACATTCCGGTTGATAATTGATTTTTGGGGGCAGCTGTAACCTTTTGGGTCCAGGCGCGATCTTTTTGGTGTCCAGTGAGATTTTCAAGGGCTGCGACGCGACTTTTTTTCTAGTCCAATGTAATCTTTTATGTCCCGACGTCATTTGCTTGGATCCCTAGCTCGAGTTTTAGCGACCTAGACATTTTGTGGGTGTCCCATACGTTTTTGATGCTTTTGGTGTCGTTGTTGGGGCCCCAGAGTGATTATCCATGTCCGGATTGTTTTTCGTTGCCCCGGCTTCATTTGTGTCCCAATGATACTGTTGGGGAACGGTACTACCTATCGTGCCCCTAGCGTGATTTTCATGGACCGAGCGGTAATTTTTGGTACCTCTAGGCTCAGCGTGATATTCAGGGGCCCCGCCCGGATCTTTTTGGGCCCATATCGTGATTTTCAAGTACCCCGGCACGATTCCTGGCATTTCAGGGGCTTCTTGCAAGTTATAGACCTCCTCTCGCGTCTTATGGGTCTCGCCTCATTTCCTGGAGCCTTTTTACCGGCTTTCGGACGTCTTCTCGCGCATCCTACCCTCCTCCATATTCAATGGTCCTCCTCTCCCGTTTTGGAGGGCCTCCTCCCACTTCCTAAGGCCCCTTTAACGTGGCATGGGGCTTCCTCTCATGTTCCAGGGGCATCCTCTGCCAAATTAGGGGCCTCCTGCCACGCCTCGTGGGCCTCCTTTGTCCTCGCAAAGCTTACCCGTCTTGAGGGATCTTCAATTTGGAAACCTCGCCTCCTTCCATACCTGCTACCTGCCACTCCCATCTTAAGTGCCTTCTCTCATTTCCTGGGAATTCCTTCCGGTCGTCGGGGCTTCATTCGCCCCTGGAAACCTCCTACTCGATCTCGAGGTACCCCTCTCGAGTCCGGCAGGGACCTCCTTTTCTCTTCTAGAGGTTTTCTTTTTCAAATTAGGGGGCCTCCTCTCACGTCTTCGGAGCCTCCTGTTCTGCGTTTTGATTATATCTTTGCCCATTTTAAGGGTGGCCTCTTATCTCCTGGTGGATTCCTGTTCTCTCTCAGGTACCTCCTCTCCCAAATTACAAGCAACCTTTCCTATCTCAGTTACCTTGTCATTTCCTGGGGACCCTCTTACCGGTCTTGAAGCCTTCTTTCTCGCCTGGGAGCCATCCCTCTTATCTAATTGCCCTTCTCTCATATTTTAGGGGCTTCCTCGTTTATCATAGGGTCTCATTTCCAATCTTATATCGCCCTCTTCCGAATTAGGTGCTTCCTGCCACTTTTCAGGATCATCCTTTTCTATCTTGGTGGAACCTTACCCGTTTTAGGGACTGCTTTTGCGTCTACGAAACCTCATCTCATATCCACCGACTTTATATTCCGTCTTCGGGCCTCCTCTCATTTTCTGAGGTCTCCTTTCCCGTATTGTGCCACCTTTGCAATCCTAGGGCCTTCTTTGCAATCCTGGAGGCCTCCTTTGCAATCCTGGGGACTTCCTGTTCATTCCTGGGGGCCTCCTGTGCAATCCTGAAGTCCTCCTTTGCAATCCTGGGGGCCTCATTTGCAATATTGGGGACCTCCTTTTCAATCCTGAGTGCCTCCTTTGTAATCCTGGAGGCCTCCTTTGCAATCTTGGGGGCCTCCTTTGCAATCCTGGGGGGCCTCCTTTGTAATACTGGAGGCCTCCTTTGCGTTCCTGAGGGCCTCCTTTGCAATCCTGGGGCCTCCTTTGTAATCCTGGAGGCCTCCTTTGCATTCCTGGAGGCCTCCTTTGCATTCCTGGGGGCCTCCTTTGCAATCCTGGGGTCTTCTTTACAATCCTTGGAGCCTCCTTTGCATTCCTGGCGGCCTCCTTTGCAATCCTGGAGTCCTCCTTTGCATTCCTGGGGGCCTCCTTTGCAATCCTTGGGGCCTCCTTTGCATTCCTGAGGGCCTCCTTTGCAATCCTGAAGTCCTCCTTTGCGATCCTGGGGGCCTCCTTTGCATTCCTGGGGGCCTCCTTTGCATTTCTGGAGGCCTCCTTTGCTATCTTGGGGGCTTCCTTTTCAATCCTGGGGCCTCCTTTGTAATACTGGAGTCCTCCTTTGTAATCCTGGGGGCCTCTTTTGCAATCCTGGGGCCTTCTTTGTAATCCTGGAGGCCTTTTTTGCAATCCTGGGGCCTCCTTTGCATTCTTGGGGGCCTCCTTTGAAATCCTGGGGCCTCCTTTGAAATCCTGGGGGCCTCCTTTGCATTCCTGAGGGCCTCCTTTGCAATCCTGAAGTCCTCCTTTGCGATCCTGGGGGCCTCCTTTGCATTCCTGGGGGCCTCCTTTGCATTTCTGGAGGCCTCCTTTGCTATCTTGGGGGCCTCCTTTGCAATCCTGGGGCCTCCTTTGTGATACTGGAGTCCTCCTTTGCAATCCTGGGGGCCTCTTTTGCAATCCTGGGGCCTTCTTTGTAATCCTGGAGGCCTTTTTGCAATCCTGGGGCCTTCTTTGCATTCCTGGGGCCTCCTTTGCAATCCTGGGGGCCTCCTTTGTAATCCTGGGGGCCTCCTTTGCAATCCTGGGGGCCTCCTTTGCATTCCTGGGGGCCTCCTTTGCGATCCTGGAGGCCTCTTTTGCAATCCTGGGGGCATCCTTTTCAATACTGGGGCCTCCTTTGTAATCCTGGGGGCCTCCTATCCCCTCCAAGGTGACTCCTTCTTCAAATTAGGGGCCTCCTCTCACGTCTTGGAGGCCTCCTCTCATGTCTCGTCGGCCTCCTTGCTCACTTTTTTGCTGTGCATTCCCGGATAGGGGCCTCCTGAAATTTCAGGGGGGCGGCGCCCCCCAGTCTCACGGCAGGGGGGCGACTGCCCCCTGCCCCCCGGTGGCGACGCCCTTGGTCACACCACAACTCTATACAGCGTCACACCACAACTCTATATAGCGTCACACCACAACTCTATACAGCGTCACACCACAACTCTATATAGCGTCACACCACAACTCTATACAGCGTCACATCACAACTCTATATAGCGTCACACCACAGCTCTATACAGCGTCACACCACAACTCTATACAGCGTCACACCACAGCTCAATACAGCGTCACCCCACAGCTCTATACAGCGTCACACCACAACTCTATACAGCGTCACATCACAACCCTATACAGCGTCACACCACAGCTCTATACAGCGTCGCCCCACAGCTCTATACAGCGTCACCCCACAACTCTATATAGCGTCACCCCACAACTCTATACAGCGTCACACCACAGCTCTATACAGCGTCACCACACAGCTCTATACAGCGTCACACCACATCTCTATACAGCGTCGCCCCACAGCTCTATACAGCGTCACCCCACAACTCTATATAGCGTCACCCCACAACTCTATACAGCGTCACACCACAGCTCTATACAGCGTCACCCCACAACTCTATACAGCGTCACCCCACAACTCTATACAGCGTCACACCACAGCTCTATACAGCGTCACCCCACAACTCTATACAGCGTCACCCCACAACTCTATACAGCGTCACCCCACAACTCTATACAGCGTCACACCACAGCTCTATACAGCGTCACACCACAGCTCTATACAGCGTCACACCACAGCTCTATACAGCGTCACCCCACAACTCTATACAGCGTCACACCACAGCTCTATACAGCGTCACACCACAGCTCAATACAGCGTCACCCCACAACTCTATACAGCGTCACACCACAGCTCTATACAGCGTCACACCACAACTCTATACAGCGTCACACCACAGCTCTATACAGCGTCACACCACAACTCTATACAGCGTCACACCACAGCTCTATATAGCGTCACCCCACAACTCTATACAGCGTCACCCCACAGCTATATACAGCGTCACACCACAGCTCTATACAGCGTCACCACACAGCTCTATACATCGTCACACCACAGCTCAATACAGCGTCACACCACAACTCTATACAGCGTCACATCACAACTCTATACAGCGTCACACCACAGCTCTATACAGCGTCACACCACAACTCTATACAGCGTCACACCACAGCTCTATACAGCGTCACACCACAACTCTATACAGCGTCACACCACAACTCTATACAGCGTCACACCACAACTCTATATAGCGTCACACCACAACTCTATACAGCGTCACACCACAACTCTATATAGCGTCACACCACAACTCTATACAGCGTCACACCACAACTCTATATAGCGTCACACCACAACTCTATACAGCGTCACATCACAACTCTATATAGCGTCACACCACAGCTCTATACAGCGTCACACCACAACTCTATACAGCGTCACACCACAGCTCAATACAGCGTCACCCCACAGCTCTATACAGCGTCACACCACAACTCTATACAGCGTCACATCACAACCCTATACAGCGTCACACCACAGCTCTATACAGCGTCGCCCCACAGCTCTATACAGCGTCACCCCACAACTCTATATAGCGTCACCCCACAACTCTATACAGCGTCACACCACAGCTCTATACAGCGTCACCACACAGCTCTATACAGCGTCACACCACATCTCTATACAGCGTCGCCCCACAGCTCTATACAGCGTCACCCCACAACTCTATATAGCGTCACCCCACAACTCTATACAGCGTCACACCACAGCTCTATACAGCGTCACCCCACAACTCTATACAGCGTCACACCACAGCTCTATACAGCGTCACACCACAGCTCTATATAGCGTCACCCCACAACTCTATACAGCGTCACACCACAGCTCTATACAGCGTCACCACACAGCTCTATACAGCGTCACCACACAGCTCTGTACAGCGTCACACCACAGCTCCGTACAGCGAATGTTTAACGATGCTTGATAACCGCCAATGGAGTGTTCGTCGCAGCCCATAGAGTGCAGTACGTATCGGCTCTATGAACAACTAGTGAGCATGATTCTCTAAGGCGGACACCAGGGCACTCCGAGGTTTCATGTGCACTTCTATGCGCTGGTCTAGTCACGTATATATTGTATGTACTTATGATGATAAATCGTATTTATGATGATAAATCGTATTTATGATGATAAATCGTATTTATGACGATAAATCGTATTTATGATGATAAATCGTATTGATGATGATAAATCGTAGTTATGATGATAAATCGTATTTATGATGATAAATCGTATTTATGATGATAAATCGTATTTATGATGATAAATGGTCATTATGAAGTGGCGCATATAGGCAGTGCTGGCTGGCGATGGCACGTTTTTGAAGTGGCGCAGATAGACAGTGCTGGCTGGCGTTGGCACGTTTTTGAAGTGGCGCAGATAGACAGTGCTGGCTGGCGTTGGCACGTTTTTGAAGTGGCGCATATAGACAGTGCTGGCTGGCGTTGGCACGTTTATGAAGTGGCGCATATAGACAGTGCTGGCTGGCGATGGCACGTTTATGAAGTGGCGCATATAGACAGTGCTGGCTGGCGGTGGCACGTTTATGAAGTGGCGCATATAGACAGTGCTGGCTGGCGGTGGCACGCTTATGAAGTGGCGCATATAGACAGTGCTGGCTGGCGATGGCACGTTTATGAAGTGGCGCATATAGACAGTGCTGGCTGGCGATGGCACGTTTATGAAGTGGCGCATATAGACAGTGCTGGCTGGCGGTGGCACGTTTATGAAGTGGCGCATATAGACAGTGCTGGCTGGCGATGGCACGTTTATGAAGTGGCGCATATAGACAGTGCTGGCTGGCGGTGGCACGTTTATGAAGTGGCGCATATAGACAGTGCTGGCTGGCGGTGGCACGTTTATGAAGTGGCGCATATAGACAGTGCTGGCTGGCGATGGCACGTTTATGAAGTGGCGCATATAGACAGTGCTGGCTGGCGGTGGCACGATTACCAACACGACCAGATGCAAACCAGCAAGTCGCCCATTCGTCACACGGACAGCGAAACCACGGTCCGGCCGACTGCAGCCATGCGCTTGTTAGGCGGTGCCCGATTAAATTTCGGGGAAGGCGCCGTGTTTCCCGGCGGTGGCGCCGCCAGACGCGGTAGTCGGAGGCTTCCGGCCGATGGCCCGACTTCCGTGAACTTCAGTGGGTCGTCTCGGGTGGCGCCCCGGCCCCTCCAGACGACTGCAGGGTGGCCCGGGCCTGGTCTGGGCCAGACATCACTGGCCGCCACTACTGCCGTCGCTGGCCGCCCGACCGCCGACCCGCCCACCAGCCCGGCCTACAACCACCGGCTGAACCGCCTACCAGCCCATCCTGCAACCACCGCCGACCCGCCCACCAAACCACCCTACAACCAACGCCGAACCGCCCACCAACCTACCAACTCACCTTTCAACCACCGGCCGACCCGCCCACCAAACCACCCTACAACCACCGGCCGACCAGCCCACCAACCCACCCCACGACAACCGGCCGACCCGCCCACCAACTCACCCCACAACCACCGGCCATCAAGGCCAAGACCAAGCAGTGACCTGCCGCGCGAGTAGAAACCCACCGGCATCTGAGGCGACCCCGGGTCATGATCTACTCACCAGTTGGGAGCAGGCGACTCTGTCCCAGCTCCGGGTGGGGTGGTCAATGCTCACAAGATGAACACTGCGCCGAACACGGGCTAGCCGAGTACCCATGCTGCCTCCAGTGTGGCCAGCTCGAAACGTCTCAACATCTCCTAACACTGGCCGGCATACCCTGAGGAAAGGCGGCGACTGTGGCGCGGCCCTCTCCCCACCTTGAAGTATGTCCCGGGGGACGAGGCAGCCAAAATGTTCAACTACCTTCGGTGGGTGGGTCACACCGACCCTCCGGACGGTGCGGCACCGGCTGGCGACTCCGCGAGACTGCCAGCGTGACGTGGAGGCGAACAAGAAGAAGTCCACAGAGCACAACGCGAGATTGAAATGAAGCTCTGGGTTGGTGTCGGCAGTGTTAACCGCATTGTTGACGTGGACTTCGGTGCCTCCCCGGATTCAGATCACAAGCGCGACTGAGGGAGAACAGCAGCGGAGACTGACGACAGCCAGGCCTACACTGGACAGACTTTCTTCCACTGCGTCCACACACTGCCCGCTCCGTGCCAGACCTGGCTTGGGCTGCCCGGACTTGGTCAAGCCGGAGGAGTGGCCGCCCAAGAGTGCCGACTTGACCCCTGTAGACGGAGTAACCCCTGTGGACGGAGTGACCCCTGTAGACGGAGTGACCCCTGTGGACGGAGTGACCCCTGTGGACGGAGTGACCCCTGTGGACGGAGTGACCCCTGTGGACGGAGTTACCCATGTGGACGGAGTGACCTCTGTGGACGGAGTGACCTCTGTGGACAGAATGACCCCTGTGGACGGAGTGATCCCTGTGCACGGAGTGACCCCTGTGGACGGATTGACCTCTGTGTACGAAGCGACCGCGTGAACGGAGCTGCAGCGCCTCGTGTACCGAGAAGACA
Source organism: Ashinkailepas kermadecensis (assembly GCA_034440615.1). Lineage (NCBI taxonomy): Eukaryota > Metazoa > Arthropoda > Thecostraca > Neolepadidae > Ashinkailepas > Ashinkailepas kermadecensis. The sequence goes on from JAOTOM010004972.1 coordinate 202,940, forward strand.
TCCGCAGTGTCGGCCATCTGAGGGAGCGGCTCCTCTCCTGCTGGCGGCAGTTCCGCACGAGCTCTCTGCAGAGGGCCGTACGGAACTTCCGGGAGTGCCTGCGGGCATGAGCCGACGCCGCGGAGGACGTTCCGAACATGTCTGAAGCTAACGATCATGACTGTTCACATCTGACTTCGCCCCTGCGGTTCATCCTGCAATATGCGCCCGTCGTGCAATGATCTACTTCTCACTAACTTATAATTTATTGCATTCCTGGGAAGCGCTTTTTTTCTCACCTTTCGCACGCACAGGGCGAAAGAGCATTGCTCAACGAATCGATTGACGGTAAAAAAAACAGTTAGGTGCGCCTAATAGTATTTACCTTATGTATATATACACACATATATATATATATATATATATATATATATATATATATATATATATATATACATATATATACATATATATACACACTATATATATATATATATATATATATATATATATATATATATATATATATATATATATATATATATATATATATATATATATATATATATATATATCAGCCTCTTTTCGTTCTTTATTGCTTGACTCGTCTCAGTATGCTACATGAAACCTGGAAATGCATAACCCTTATCAAGATCTGAACGTATTATCTGGAAGCCTGCTTGCAATCTGATATACCCTCAACTTCGCCTGTCCTCCCTACATACATCTTTCAATGCATTTCACATCCGGCTGGTAGGTTTGAGCTGAAATATGTTGTTTCTGTGCCCATGTGTGGGTCAGAATGACACAGAAGGCAAATGTAAACCATGTCAATCATGTCTGGAATCAATTTAGACTATCCCTGACCTCGTCCTGGACTATCACAGGCAGTCATAGGCAGTCATAGGTCTCTCGTTTTCAGTCGAAACTGAGTGAGAAACGTACTGAATCCAGTTGGCATTGTTCTGACCCGTTAAAATTCAACATAGCATTCATTCCGATCTTCAATAAACTCCAGTTTAGACTAATTCCGAAGCTACAAAGGATCAATCGCATACGGTTGTCACTACACACCCGTTTGCGTTTAGAGGAACATGTCATCTTCGGTTAGTAGTATTAGTAAAATATGCATTGGCGTAAGCCATAGATGCTGACAAAGTGACCAAAACTGTGTATGAATATTGCCGACTTTGTTGAAAAAGGCGGCATGGCATTCATATGCCAGGTAGGTCAGCGTAACGTACCCTTGACTACCTACCGGGGTTGGCACATGTCATATACGAATCTTGCATTTTGTTGTTGCGAATAATGCATTAGTGCTGGGAGGTCCCTGATGCCAACGCAATATTTAGCCGAACTATGTCGCCTCCCACTGCATTTTTACAATGTTGGCGAATTTGAGCTGGAGTTGCTGACGGCATTTGACATGCTTATCAAATATTTTCAGTTGACTTGACGTGAGGCCTGCGACGTTATCCATTTGCCCACAACACAACTTTTTTTTCGCTCATTGGACTCATGCGATGCAGGGCTGTCGATTTATCTCTAAACTAGCAGTATCCTGAACTGAACTTCGTTGCTATAACACGTTGAATCGTTTGGAACTTGTTAAATATTTTCCGTCGACTCAGGTGTGACGTCATCATTAATCTCCAAGGACAATTACTTCGTAATCCGATTCACAATGTCGACATGTATCGAGTACTGTTTTGATCAACGTAATTAGCACCTTTTTGTTCCGATAAATGGGTGAGAAATTTCGCTTTTGGAAAAATTTTCAAATATGTAATGGCACCTCACCTGTGGCTTCAGTTGTGACACGAAATAGATTATAACCTCTGTATAAATAATAATAGCAAGATGCAGGGCAATTGGTTGCTGTATAAATCAGTGTTAACTGCGCCTGGAGATGAATTTGCCAGGAGCGGCCTCTGCGAAATCCGCAACTTGTTTCAAATGTGCCTCACCCGTGACGTCATCCATCGTTCTGCATGGCTGACGTATGTGCGCTCCAACACGCGCGTTCAGGCCACGGATTGCTGTTTGAATCGACTCGATCCGTCTATTGGCTGCTGAGACAGGAAGGGCGCCAACGACCCGTTGTCGATGACGTTGAGCAAGGACCGCAGCCAATGATGACCTACACTTTAATGGGGGTGCGGGTTCAGATCAGGGGAAGCGCGATCAGAGGAAATTTCCGCGTGCCACTGGGGTGCAACATCCTGGGCAGTGCGGCAGTAGGAACGAACAGCATCAGAAATCGAGCCGCAGAATTCGATGATGATCTCGGTTTGAGCCGACAGCTGCGGAATGAGTTCAACCAGTGACGTCACAATTACTTGTGCTCATGGTGGGAGTGATTGCGACACATTCCTATGCTCATTTAAAAATCCGTCATCAACGTGAATGTGTTGTTGCGAAATTGTCCACACTTAACAAATCCAAAGACAACAGTATTTAGCCGGCTACCCACGGACACGCATAGTCTAAAATGTCCTGAGCCTGCGTTAACTATGAATATAGGCATTGTATTAATGATATGTTTTGCGACAAAGTGCCATGAAGTAGATTAGCATGCCATGCTCAAGTTTCATCGGCATGCTGAACCCAATATGGGTTTTGACGTTCAGACGTTTAGAGGGAGAAGACCGTCTGCACAAGGAAAATGTATAAGCGAAAAGAAGCTCGCTTCAGATGAGGACATTGTCTGACATAAGATGATCATTGCTGGACTTGTCGGGGGCAGGCGCACCAGCATCGTGGCCGGCGGTATCGTTTCAGATGGTGGCATTTTCTCCCATAAGATGATCATTTCTGGACCGGTCGTGGGCGGGAGAGTCCCCGGGCGACACTGAGCTAGTCTTGGCACGAGCCGATCTCTAGGGCGTTCGAGTGGCGGCACCGATTTACACGTATAACTCTCAATAACGACACGGTCAGGTGCTAGTCTCCAGACACCCAGAGCATCCGGTCACGAGCTCAATGCGGCTTCTGGCCAGTATTGGCAATGCATGAATCTATGTTTGGTGTCGGGCAGCATCCGCCGGTGTGCCGCGGTAGCCCCCATCTGCCAGTTGGTGATAAGACTTTATTTCTGATAAAATCGGCCGGTTGTCTGGCTGATCTTCAGTCATTGCAGGGCGATTCCAAGACCAAGGCATGTCCACCGCATCCCTCGGAGCTTGACTAAAATTGGTTCATGTGGTTACTATGACGATTCGGATTATTATTCTGAGTTTACGATTCTGATATTTTTGTTTTCTACGTCTTAAGGATTATGAGCTTCAGGTCATCGAAACTTTGAGGTCACGGAGAAAGTGCATGTAGAAAATAATTGTTATCTCCTTAATGGTAGTAATTTGCGTTCCAAGCTTATGCATCATTTGAACAGGGAACGCCTATCGAGTGCAATGAAAATGGTTGTGAGTTGCTGAGGTCAACTTTAAGTTATGTTAACTCGAGACCTTTTATTAACCTTGTGACATTTTGAAATAGTCCTGTTTTGATCTTTTCCTACTTCACCGAACATTGTCTATTTTCTGACCTGGCGTAGATAATTTTTTTTCGTAAAGCTGACTTCAAAATGGTTCGCTGAAGTGAAATGTCAGGGCCTGACCTGACCTCCAGACAGTGTTATTGTGTGTGGCTATGAACATAGCCGATATAGGTGTTGTTTCAAAGCTGTTCTCTCATAGACTAATATGATGTTATTCTTAAATACATTAGATGTCAGATAAATCACATCTGGATCGGTGACCTGGCCTCGAAATAGTGGCTTTGTTTGCATTGCAGAATGTGATCGATATTGGTCTCATTTTAAATCACTCTTATCATAGGACAAGACAGATACACACGTAAGTGTATCAGAGGTCACAGAGGTCGCACATGGGTCAGTGACCTGACTTCAAAATGACGGTTGCAAATGCATTGTAGAAGGTATTTGGTGTGGGTGTCATTGTAAAGAGTTCGTGCAGAAAGCATGGCAGTACCCAAACCCGTCGTGTGAGGTTGCAGAGGTCACATGGGTATGCACGATAACCTAGCCTTGAAATGACGATTGCAGTGAAAAATACGTCAAATGAAAACCCAGTTCGCCTTCGAAGAATTATTTACGTTGAATCCTTCCATTTCTTGGGGAATTACTTTATATCACACAACGCATTTCAGTTACAAGCAGATTTAGCCAAAAGCGAATCATTAACATAGCAGGTGCATATGTACACCATGTACATGATCTTCCAAAGTTCAACACAGCACTATTCGAGGCAGGGTCATGCATGTCAATTACGTACGCGGTGTACATAGCGGTCGACATCAGCAGATAAATCATTTTCTATGCTATCATGCCCTCTTTCCATCTCATACCGCAGAACGTTGAAGTCCCTTCATGCTCTTCAAGGGAAGTGATTCACGTAATCGAACTAAAGGGTTATCGGCCACACAACACATTCCGGACCCTGAGATAAAGAAAACTTAATCTTAGTGCTGAGGCTCGAATGACAGATTTTAAGGAATGCTGAAGGGTTACGATTTACCCATCCGTTGGAGGCTGACACGATATACCGCGCGCTTAGCCGACCCACCAATGCCATCGCATGCATTTTTGCCATGCGCGGTTGCCAAAACAAAATCCACTCACATCTGATGCTCCAATCTTTCTGGTGGCTACAAATATTTACAAAATTATGGTTTTATATATTCTCCAGCGCAACCATCGGAGAAGAAGTTGGCTTTCCCCAGTGCTGAATGCATCTGCCATATGTAAGTAATCAACACAAACTGGAGTGCTGTCACTGCAGCCGTGTTAGTGCTGGGGAGTTTGACCACGCGAAAGCTTTTGTATGAACCGCTGGTGCCTAGCGCTAGCGGTGAAGAGCGCATTGGGAGTCATCCTAATGCAAAATTTGTGTCTCATCCTAGATGGCGAATGGAATAAATCGAATAGGCACCGACCGCGAACTCCTCGCTGTCAGAGATAGTCACGCAGCTGCTTTAAGTTCTGCGTTTGCGTCAGGGCGATAAAGTGGTGACGCGTCAGCTTCAATGCTGCGCCATTAAGCGTAGAAACATACTCGTCGGCCAGAAGCACAACATCAATCAACGTTCAACGATATCAACAAATCGCACATATATGCTGTGAGTGTCCCGCCGTTGGCCGGCACGCAATGCAGCATCAGACTCTCAAAGGTTGGAAACCCGATGGCAAGGCTGTCATTTCGTTCCTAAAAAGCAGCGCACCATTCACGAAGATTGCCCAAAGGTGGCTTTATGCAGCTAATAGCCTTAGGTGATACCTTAGGTATTGCATATTGCGTGCATCCTGCATCTCGAAAGGTTTTGACATCCCCTTGTCAGGGCATAGCATACTGATGTCGTCGGACTCGCAAAATATATCCATTTCCCTATTGATTAATCTTCATGGTTTTGCCCGGTCACGGCGGCTTCCACCCACATCTCAAAGAAAACCGTCATAAAATGGTGATGACAGAGCGATGATAACTTGTGACCCACGCTTCAAGAGGCGCGAGCCACAAGAGAAGATTAGACCCTGACCAAATCCTACAAGGCACCGCAAGCCTTGATATCGTAAAACATCCAAATATGACCTATGTGACATTACATGGTGCGTTTATGGCCTTGTTACTTTCTCCGAACAGGGTGCTCCCAAATGCTTCCATATCGAATACCTTCTATAATGCACACCTCAAGCTTGAAATTAAGGCCAGTCGCTGACTCATATGACCACCATGGCCTCTCATGCAACTAAGCCTGATATTATCGTGATCTATTAGCACAGGGCTATATAATAATAATATATATATATATATATATATATATATATATATATATATATATATACATGTGTGTGTGTGTGTGTGTGTGTGTGTGTGTGTGTGTGTGTGTAATACCCATATCTACCACCTCCGCGATACGAGGTCAGGTCAGTGACCCACATGTTACCTTTTTAACCTCTGGCGTAGTTGACAATATCTCCGTTGTGATCTATGTTTGAGTAGCTTTTAAGTGGTATCCATATCGCCTATGGTCCTACGTCTATGCTCACGTAAAATACCATTATTTGGAGCTCACGTCGGGGCACAACTTTGACCTCTGTGACCCATTGCGGATTCGGATTTTCAGGAAAAACAATGCGTCATCCGATATAAAATTGATGTGGCACCCATCTGCTTAAAACGAAAAAAAAATCGCCATAGGACTTTTAATAGGTAACGAGGTTATTGAAACGTCAAGAGGTCGCGAGGTCAAATGTTGACTTCACAAGATCACACATATTTGCAGAAATAAGTGTGGGCAGAAATTAGGCAGAAATTTCGCTTTCAAATCATACATCGGTTTAGTGAGTTACTCTACCACTATAAATATTTTTTGGACGAACTATTTTCTATATTAACTTTCTCATTAACCTCGAAATCTTTCTGACCTGTATCTCGTCACTACTTTGAACTAGAAATCCAAAACTATCAGAGTCGTAATCTGGGCCGTAGATAGCTCAGTGCACCCGTCTTTTATCCAAATCGGAGGGCGTTTGGTGAACAATTGGGGTGTAGCTTGGTGACTCGCTCTGGAAACGCCCACTATGTACCCGCCGGTCGTGCTCGATCCAGAGTTTTGGCGGTGAGATGTTAACTGAAGAGAGTCGCTTGACGTGTCCTTAGCATCCCCAGTGGCCATTTTGTCCTGCCACTGTTCCAGCCCCAGATCTGCTTTGTCAGCTGGGACTGACTTGGGTGAGCGGTACCCAGTGTGAATATATTGGTTACTCAAAACCGCAATAACCAGGGTCAGCATAAACTAGGTTAAGTGATATTCGATGATGAAGATGCAGAAGTTGTGGGATGGCTGGCGTATTGGCGTATAGTGGAGCCCCTGTCTCCGGAGGTGTGTGGCCGATATCAACCAAATTTTGTAGAATGGGGATTATATTAATGAAGATGCATGCTACAGCGCATGGCATCAGTAACTTAAATAACTAATTAATTGCAATTTGTCAGAACCCGGATAAATTGAGTGCAGAATTTGTTATCGGATAAAGGCTCCGATGGCAATACCGCGCTCAAAACTGAAAAGATGTCTCCCGTACTTGTCTGTTTATACCTGTAAGCCAATAGCATCCCACCTCTATTTGTCCGCAAGATATCGAAGGCGAAAAGCATGGCTAGATAGCAATTTACCAACGCCTCTCATAGGGCAAAATGAGTTGAATTATCTTCTTAAATGAGTTTGTTAACTATCGTGTACCCACAGCATTTCGTCAAATCTATATCCAAGAGAAGGTTGCAGCTTTCCGACCATTCCTCCAACCATTCCGACCGGAGTTCCAGACCAGTGGTGCCGGAGCCACGGGACAGAAGCGAGCCAATTCCTCCGCCAGATGACAAACTCAGTGGAGTGTGATTTTTTGTCGTGTTCAATCTACCACGGGGGCGTGTCTCCGAGATGTTCAGGGGGCGTGTCCACTGCGGGAGCTATCATCACCGCCCAGCTGACTCCGGCCCCGCAGGAATGCTAAAGCAGTGGGAAGGTCATTGCCCTGACCCCGGTGGCTGCCGGGGTCAGGGCCATGACTGCTGGGGCCAGGACCATGTCTGCTGGAGCCAGGGTCATGACTGCTGTGGCCAGGGTCATGACTGCTGGGGCCAGGGTCGTGACTGCTGGGGACAGGGCCATGACTGCTGAAGCCAGGGCCATGACTGCGGGAGCCCCGACCCCCGCAGTCATGGTAGACGAGTCTCTGATTTACCAACGATCTTCCTGAGCCGATCAAAGGCGGAACCTTTCCCAAGGAGAAGTTCGAATGCCGGCCACTTTGACCGAGACGTGCATTGGATTTATGCGGCATGGGTCCGCGAAACGAACACCAGGGTGCAACATGGCATGAGACAAATTTATCGGCATGTGATCTGATCTAATCGGATGCATGGTGGCCGGGTCGGAGCCGGCTACATCTTCTCGGTCCGGTATGCAACTGTGGCGGCAGTCGGCAAAACAAATTGCAATTTAATTCACAGCGGCGAATTGCCTGACTGCCAGCTGGCTGAAACCGAATGGAAGCCATAAACCAACCAAGAATGCATTTCCGTCCGAGGTCAGTTAAGGAAAATGATTCCTTTGAACTTTGGAAAGGTCACCGACAAGGTCTATGACCTTGTCGGTGAACTTAAGCAGTAAGGTTTACGTCCATCGAAAAAGGTCACCTACCAGTCCTCAAGCAAGCAAGTTTCATCAGTCGTTGCTAAGGAGAACTCTGTTACGTTGGAAACAACTGAAGGTTATGCCATGGAAGGTTGGAAAATCTTAAAATAGCTACAGAAGCTGTAGAAAAACAGTTCCAGAATATAAAACCTGACAAAGCTTCTGGACCGGACGATATATATGCTAGGACCTTAGTAGTGTGTGCTTTGCCAGTTCCCCTAAGTATCATTTTCAGGCCGTCTAGGAGTATTCTGAAGTACCGGAAGATTGGAAAATGCAAATGTACATATTTTCAAAAAGGGAAGTATGAAGTGTGTAGAAAACTACAGTTCAGTCAGTATGACCTTTGTAAGGTACTAGAATGTACTAGTTTGCAAGGTGCTAGAAAACAAACTGCTCAAACAGAATGTTCAGACTCATCTAGATAGGCACAACTATTTAAGGGATACTCAACATGGATTTCGATCTCGAAGAACTTGTTTAGCTAACCTATTGGAGTTCATGGAGTATGTAACTAAAAAAGTAGACAATCAAAGCGGGATGAATGTTGTGTACTTGGACTTTAGTCAAGCTTTTGATAAAGTCCCACACAGGCGTCTAATTCATCAACGAGAGCAGCATGGGATTGATGGAAAAGTTATAGGTTACATTGAAGCATGGTTAAGGAGACGGAGAAAACGGTAGTGTTAAATGGATGTAGATCTGAATAGAATGATGCTCTCAGTGGAGTGCCACAGGGCTCTGTTGTAGGACCACTTTGCCTTATAAGTTTTGTGAATAACATGGAGGTAGGGCTGAGGAATAGAGTTTTCAAATTTGCTGATGACATCAATCTGATAGGAATGGCTAACAGTAGTGATCAATCAAGTAATATTCAATTAGACTTGGAGGACCTAAGAAGTGGGCTGATCAATGGCAGATGTCTTTCAACTATGAAAAGTGTAAGGTGGGTCTGGAGATGTCATCTGGGTCTGGTGGTGAGACTTTCAGATATACAATGGAAGGTAGGGAATGGAATGTTATTGAAGAGGAAAGAGATTTAGGTGTGTTAGTTTCAAATGATCCAAATGCAGAAAAACAATGGATCTCAGCTAGGAACAGGGCAATCCGAACGTTGAGAATCATTAATAGGAGTGTGATGTATAAGAGCAAGGAAGTCATGAAAAAAAACTGCACTTCGCCTATGTGCAGCCGCACTTGAAATATTATGTACGGACACGGAGCCCTTACTTATAAAAATATATAGATATGTTAAAAAGAATGCAGCGCAAAGTCAGTAGACTCATCAGTGGACTAGTTAACCTAGAATATGAAAAAAGCCTTATGACATTTGATATGTACTCACTGACGTATAGGGGATTCAGGTGTGATATGATACAAATGTACAAACTTGTTAAAGGGATAGATCAGGTCAATCTGAATGCTGCCATTCTAGAGTATCACATGGGGGTCATCAATTCAGGTTAGACAAGTCAAGGTGTAGGACAGTTAAGCGACAACAGGTCTTCGGTCAAGGTGTTGTTGATCAATGGAATAGGTTACCTGCTAATGTTGTGGGGAGTCCCTCATTGGATGTATTTAAAGATAGGTTGGACAATTTTTTTAGGCCCGGAAATTTTGTTCTAATTAGTGATATATGTCCAGTAGGTGTGCACGGTACAACTCCCTTCAAGCAGACATGGATGGTGCTCGAAAATTATTGTTAGGGCATTCGATCCATGTGTGTGTTACGCTGGATCGAGTGAATGGGGCTGGATAGATATGGCAGATAGGTATGGGTGGGTGTGTGGGATGATGGTGAATGATTCATTTGGAATTCATAATGTGGTGTTGGTTGGGGTGACGAGGGTCTTTTTGTCCAGGTTTATGGTATCTTCCCTTTACAAACTTGCCCTGGATGGGCACTTGTAGATTTGATTAGGTCTGAACACTAGATGACTTTATGAACCAAACGCACTATATGCAGTAAGAAAACCAGAAAACGTCTTTTTGGCAAAATAAATCATACAACCATGTATCAAGCTACGACGTCGCAGCTCAGCCAACTAACTTAACCTGATCCAATATTTGTGCCGCCAAAGGACTTGCCAAGGGATGGGTATGACTAATTACAGAATTGTTTATTCTTAGTTCTATTGCTCTAACACTGGGAGCTTTGTATGGTTACGTTTATTTGTTTTTCATCTCTTAGCTGGGAGTGCGGTGATTTTACTCTTCATTTTGTGGTATTAACGTAAGGTACTCGCAGTAGTTTGGTAAAAAGACGACTCCTGGTCACCTGATCTTGGGTGGCGGACTTTACATTTTTGAAACTAAAAAGAACATCGGATTATCAACGACTTCAACGGTGAGTTACTGCTCGCCACTGTCTTTGGTGGTCGCAATGCTGCTTTGGGGTCGCATCCCCTCTCTCCAGGGGAGACTTAGGAGCCAAGGGTAATAGCGCATCATGGTGAGGCCAATCACTCATGGGAATCTTTTGGTGTCACTCACCCCTTAGACTACGATCACCGCCTTATAGGAAACTTTAGCTAATGCCTAAATATATGGGCACTCTGCGTAATAAGCAGTTGCCTATGCACATTGAGTAAACTCGGACCACTCACGGATGGAAGAGGAATTAATAAATAGTAAGTTGTTCAACTTTAGAACATCCGACGTTTCTTTCCTAACCACAAAATGTTCAAGCGAATTATGATTATTGCATACAAATCCACCAGGAATTATCATTAACACATAACATGGATTGCAATTCCTTGATCCCATCCTATCGAAATCCATGAAAATCAACCCGTATTGAATCCACGCCTCTCAATCAATAACATCTTGATGTGTTACAGAGAGCAGAACAGCATAATGACTTCCAAATCAAGCCTATTCTAATGCAAATCGGAATGCTTTGTCAAAATTGTATCCAATCTCATCCAGGCGCAACTTAATCCGAAATCCGTGCGAATGACCCTCTCGGTGTTATGCCCTACCTCTCATTCATTTTCAGTCTGAAGTTGTTTTATTACACGAAGTTTTTGGACTGTTTTGTATGTTGCTGACATTATCGCCTCGCCAAATGATTGGTGTATCCGTCTCTGACCCATGTGGCTATATTTGACGTGATCATCACCTGTCGGCTGCTCCTTTGCACAGTTTTTGTTCATTCCATGGGGGTATTTATTGGCAAAACATCCTACCTCCACGTGCAACACATCATTCGTTCAATAGTAATCGCTGGATCTTCCGTTCATGTGTGCGGCAGCTTACTCGATAGCTTCACTACTTTATTGGCAGAACCTGTGTAAAGTCACATTGTGAATAACTCACATCGCTCCCGCCATTGCAAGGCTGTGGAGTGAAGGAGAATGGATGGGAAGCAGAGAAACCAGGATAAACATAGATTAGGAAGGTGGCGGAACAGGACGACGAAGCCAGGTCACCATGTTTTCTTTAGCATCGTATTACTTCAGCATGGTATTACTTCAGCATGGTATTACCTCAGCATGGCATTACTTCAGCGTGGTATTACTTCAGCACGGCATTACTTCAGCATGGTATTGCTTCAGCATGGCATTACTCCAGCATGGTATTACTTGAGCACAGCATTAATTCAGCATGGTATTGCTTCAGCATGGTATTACTCCAGCTTTGTGTAGCGTTCTTAAATTTCGAAGCCATCATTCATGCTTAGGTGACCAGAAATGATCCTAATCCCTACACCTCACGACAAGAAGAAAGTCGCGGCACTCCCTGATGACCTATCAATTTTTGTATCGGCAGAATTAGTTCGAATTTACTCAAATAGTAGATTAGAGAGATGATGGAAGGAATCAAGGAGGCCATGGAAGGTGAGCTTTTTATGCAAAGACTAAGCAATGCGAAACTTTAGGCTTCAACCGGTTCTTGTTACTAAGGGAAGGGTGGAAGAGAGGAGCAAATAATATTTTTTTTTCTCAAAACAGACAACAAGGCAGGCAGAAAGCAAAGTAAGGCTGACCGCCAGTTGCAAACCGAAAAGGCCAGTTATAAGAAGTAATGATAAAGGAGGGAATAAAATGCTGGATATAAACCCTGGATCAATGTCAAAGACAATAGAACAGAATATGTTGCTTCATAAATACATGCAAATCAATACACTTTCAACAAAATTTAGCAATGCAGGACGGGAAAGGGACGTGATACATCACACACACATACTTCACGCAGCACGCATCAATTTACACATTACATAAACAATGAGACATAATACAAGCGTACAGGAACACAAACAAACAGGATATCATTAAGCTGCAACGCCAATCACCAAGATGAAACGAGCACCAAGTCGAATTGTCGCATTGGAATTGCAAGGAATAAGGAATAGAAGCTGAGGTTTAAGCTTAGTAACCAAAATTCCCACCAGTTATACAAGCTTGCTTAAACCATCAATACAATTAGCTTGCAGGGCACACTTTAAGGCAGACTTGGAAAGTGGAACTTCATCTAACTGGGAATATTTAGCTGCGTGATAGCTAAGCGGTAGCTGGCTGGTACCCACATGCCAGTTAGGTAGTAGCACTATGCAGAGACAGCCCCATGTGGTCCGATTAACAGATCAGACATGATCGTCCGACACCGATCGATCGCCGCACCAGCGGCGGTGTCGACGACCTCGGGTCCCGTTGATCGCCGGACAGGAGGCGGCCGCCTGTTGCGGCGGGCGCGGGCGGCGGCGGCGACACAGCGTCCAGCGGCGGCCGGCCGGCCGGCTGAGTCAGCTGGCGCGCGCCGCTGCCGCCAGATTAAGCCGTCAGCTGGCGATTTGTGAGGCGGCTGGGCGCCGGTGTGGTCTCCAGGTGTGCCGCCACCGCCGGCAGGTGTCACTGGCGCGCCATATAAGGGGCGGCACCGGCTGGACAGACGGCGGCGCCACTCCCCCGGCCGGCCGCACGTGCAGCCGCCGCGCAACATTACCGCCAGGTGGCGCGCCGAGAGGGCCGGCCGGCGCCTGTGCGCGCTCTTCAAACACGGCCCGCTGTTCAGGCGAGTGCTTCAGACACGGCCCGCTGTCCAGGCGAGTGCTTCAGACACGGCCCGCTGTTCAGACGCTTGCTTCAGACACGGCCCGCTGTTCAGACGCGTGCTTCAGACACGGCCCGCTGTGCAGGCGAGTGCTTCAGACACGGCCCGCTGTTCAGACGCGTGTTTCAGATACGGGACGATGTCCAGACACGTGTTTCATATACGGGACGATGTCCAGACACGTGTTTCAGACACAGCCCGCTATCCAGACACGTGTTATAGATACGGGCCGATGTCCAGTCGCGTGTTTCAGACACGGCCCGCTGTCCAGACACGTGCATCACATACGGCCCACTATCCAGACACGTGTTTCAGACACGGCCCGCTGTCCAGACACGTGCTTCAGATACTCTGTTTAGACGCGTGATTCAAGCAGAAACCGCTATCCGGTCGTACGCCCAAATCGCAGGTCGCAGGTCGTTGTCCAAAGGGTCACACAGACACAGACGTGGTGTACCGACTTTGTTCTTCATTGACTCCTCCCACGTGATTTGTGACATGATGACCACGGACGACGTCACCAAGAAATACTTGGAGATGACACAGAGTGCTACTTTTAATTTACTCTTTGCTTGCAGCATCCGAAGCCGTGGTGCGGCGTAGCAGAACTATCGAGGGGTGTGTCTTCTTGGCCCTATACCTCCTGTGACGCATGCCTTGCCCGAGTCGTGGAAAGTCCCTGCAGACTGTGACCAAGGCGCATGTCCCAGAGATGGTTTGCTGTTCGATGATGGGAATGTATTTCACTGGGGACAGCACTGCGGACAATTGGCGAGAAATTCGGGGCCGATGCAATGCATACAAGTTTGTTGTATTTCACGAATTCCTTTGAATATAAGCTTTGTTGAGTGTTTCCAAGTTGTCAGTTTTCATTGCATACCTTGGCCCATTCTGTGCTATGTGATCAATTGTTATTTTGTACCTTGGCCCTCTTCGAAGTTACGTGATCAATTGTTATTTGATTCCTTTGGTCCGTCAGAAATAATTGTATGGGTGCGCACAAGTCACCTAAAATGTAGTAATTATCTTGAACGGATGTGAATCAGCATATCTCTAGCTCATATAATAATAGAGTTTCGCAATACACACCAAAGGATGCCCGAAGGTTCGCGATTCAGAAAAGAGCTTGCTTAATATCGACGAAAAATTAACACAAACTAGACGAGGTCAAACCAGGTCAAGGGATGACCAGCTGTGTCCCACGTGACGGCTGGGTCGGACGGGGTCGGCACCCGTCCAGCTGCCACAACACCCGTCTGGACCACTGACGAGCTGTGTGGCCGGCAACACCAGCTGGCTGCAGTGCTCACACGGATAGGTCTCTCGATATTTTATAATTTTAAGCTGTGCGTTACACTCACGGACGTTGCAACATTCGATCGATAGATGGTGCGTATTGATCAGCTGGCCGGCTGAAGAGGGCCTCCGATGCTGAAAACGAGGCGTAGTCCAGCTTACGCGGGGAGTGATTCGTTTGCTCATGCATTGCAACCAAGCACCATTGCCTACCAACTTCTACATGTGTTGTTGTGTCAATGAAATCATGAGGAAGCCATCCGGAATGATAATCAGTTAGTGGCCTGGTGGCCGACGGATGCCGGTACGGCAAGCTTGAACCGGCATTTGCTGTCGAAGTGACACGCGTGGTTTGTGATGCTGTGAATGCCTGGCGGACTGGGTGGAACTTGTCGGACCCACATCGTAGCCACGGCCACGCTGTCACACGTTATTTACGAGCTGATGGACTTTGCAAACACTAAGTAAAAGTTGTGTCGCTTGTCATGACGTTTCAGAATCACTTGAGCGTCTTTCGTCTGGAAGCTGTCCATCACGTGCGTTGTCACTCTCAAGCACTTGGCGCTCCAGAAATGATTGGTGGACGCAGACATTCAGATCAACTGTGAGGCTTTGCTTATACCTTCGGTGCTAGACGTGAACGCGAGGTAGCCGCACCGTTTGAAATTGTGTTAATACGTGGATAAAGCAGTGCTTGCAAGATTCTAGGCACGCGTCTGGAGGTGTTTTCAAGAGGTCAGCGATAGGAGGGCTCAGTGAGCGAGCTGCTCCCGTGGCTGCCTGGTGAGCAGGGTGGGATCACTGTGATGAGTGGGATCACTGTGATGAGTGGGATCACTGTGGTGAGTGGGATCACTGTGATGAGTGGGATCACTGTGATGAGTGGGATCGCTGTTATGAGTTGGGATCACTTTGATGAGTGGGATCACTTTCATGAGTGGGATCACCTTGATTAATGGAATCACTTTGATGAGTGGATCACCTTGATGGTGGGATCACTTTGATGAGCAGGATCACTTTGATGAGTGGGATCACTTTGGTGAGTAGGGTCGCTTTGATGAGTGGGATCAATTTGATGAGTAGGATCACTTTGATGAATGGGATCACCTTGGTGAATGGAATCATTTTGATGAGTGGATCACCTTGATGGTGGGACCACTTTTATGAGTAGGATCACTTTGATGAGTTGGATCACTTTGATGAGTGGGATCACTTTGATGAGTGGGACCACTTTGATGAGTCGGATCACTTTGATGAGTAGGATCAATGTGATGAGTGGGATCACCTTGATGAATGGCATCACTTTGATGAGTGGATCACCTTGATGGTGGGATCACTTTGATAAGTGGGACCACTTTGATGAGTAGGATCGCCTTGATGGTGGGATCACTTTGATGAGTGGGATCACTTTGATGAGTGGGATCACCTTGATGGTGGGATTACTTTGATGAGTGGGATCACTTTGATGAATGGAATCACTTGGATGAGTGGATTACCTTGATGCTGGGATCACTTTGATGAGTGGGATCACTTTGATGAGTGGGATCACCTTGATGAATGGAATCACTTTGATGAGTGGGATCATCTTGATGAATGGAATCACTTTGATGAGTGGGATCGCTTTGATGAGTGGGATCGCTTTGATGAGTGGGATCGCTTTGACATGGGCACCGTGATGCACGCGATTCGTGGCAAAATGTATTCACTATTGCGGACAGCCTTATCGTGGTGTCCGCTGTCCATGCCAGCCTTATCGTGGCGGCCGCTGTCCGTACCAGCCTTATCGTGGTGTCCGCTGTCCGTACCAGCCTTATCGTGGTGTCCGCTGTCCGTGCCAGCCTTATCGTGGTGTCCGATGTCCGTGCCAGCCATATCGTGGTGTCCGATGTCCGTGCCAGCCTTATCGTGGTGGCCGATGTCCGTGCCAGCCTTATCGTGGTGGCCGCTGTCCGTGCCAGCCTTATTGTGGTGTCCGATGTCCGTGCCGAGGCTCTTGCGATGCCATGTACGAACCGCTGGAGCTGTTCCCCCGTTAGTCGGCTAATCTCTACAGAGGTTTGAAGCTAGGAGGCTTTCCTCGTTACTCATATTTCACGAGGGAGACTTGACGCCGGGGCAGTGGTCCATAGCTGCCAGAGAAAAGAAAAACTGGCGAGGCCCAGTCGACCGGTCCGTGGCGCTTGTCACAGACCTTAGCTTTTCAACGTCATGCCCGGAATCACGCAATAGCCACGAACATGCAGCTTCAGTCGTCAAGAGTTGGGCTTCCTAAGTTACGAGGTTGGTGGCCGCTTACCTTTTCTCATATACCAGTCATAGGTGGGTCATACTTTCAAGTTTTGACGCTTTTGTCCAGTAATACTTCTTTTACCTCATCAACAAAGTGCATATCCAGGAAGAAGTATGGACATCGCGCATGGTATTTTTGCTCTAATTTGATTTGGGTGAGACATAATGATGTTGGAAGTCTGTTTAAGGCATGCACTGCGCCATGTTGCAGGTACTTTGCGTCATTGCGTGAATATAATTATTGTACTGAGAGCGAAGTGCTCTAAGGTGAATGAAATGCATGGAGCTGCGTTTCAAAGCATTTTACCCTGAAGAAATGCAAGTTACGAGAAATCACAAAAATGATCAATATGTTGTGGGTCGCTTAACCCGTGCCGATTCGGGGGATCTTTCCCCCCCCCCCACCCACCCACTCTCACCCCACCTTAATGTCTCCCGCGAACAGTGAAAAACGGCGCGTGGCAGTGCGCCGCAAATTGTCATACCTTTTCACACATCAATTAGATATGTGGTGTGAAAATTTGAGGTCAGGTCATTTACGGTCACCGAGTTAATCCAGGCCAAGTTAGATCACCTCCAAAAAAAATCAACCCGGCGTCAAGCTTGAATGGGTAAAAGTATTTTAAGGCAGCTTTCAGGGTTTGTTTATCTTTATGGACGGACACAATCCACCAGAGGAATTTTTGAAGTTTTTTCACGACTAGTTTATTTTGCATATTTGCCTATTATATATAAAATCGAAGATTCTGGCTAAGTTTAGCAATTTGCATTAGGCTAGGTTTACTTAAAGCATCGTTTTCGGTGTGTTCTATCCACTGGATAAATACAAATTAAAAAACGAAAACTCAAAATTTTTCAATTACAGAAAAAGTTTTTGGTTGGGCGAACATGTTGGGGCCATGGTCCATTTCGCCTTCCATTTTTATTCCAAATAGGTTTCGATTTTAATATCTTCTCCAAAATGAACTCCCAGAGCCAAAAACATGACCTAAATCGTGACCACATAAACCCTCTAGTGACGTCACTTCTTGTGGGGATAATATTTTCGGGATGGTTTCTAGCCCTACTCGCAGAGCGCTTTCCGATGACACCTCTTTCGTTTTCCTGCGACGCTTAGTTTGGAGATTAGAAGAGGACATAATGCCCCCCTCCTGGGGACTGGATGTGAGGATCTGACCTGAATGAAGGAGAGGGTTAAAATATCCATCTTAGGTTACACAAATACAACTGAATGAATGTGTCATATTTGGAAGAAATATCAAAGCGGTGACGGTATATACGGTATAAAGTACCGTACACATGATATACTTCATCACTAATTATCACGAAAACCAACTATTGTTTTTTTCAAATGCTAAGCTGCTTCTGACGAAACCTAATTTGTGTCATGAATCGAAGTCTGTTCTTCAACTAGCTTCAAAGTGTACTTCTTGTTCACGGCTACTTCAATTAAGCGGCGAAAGTATTGCTGGTCTGTGAGTAGGTTTCGTGTTCAAATTTGTATCGGCTTCAGTGTGATTTTCGGTGGCATGTGAAGTCCCCGTCATGGCTCCATATTCATATAATGTGTTAAATACTTCCGAGCGATACTTCGAAATGAGCAGGTTCATTTAACAGTATCTATGAAGAACAAAATTAATTTTAGGTGGAAAGGGCTGTTCCATGGGTTGTCCAAGGAAGCCTCCGGAGACGGACTTTGGGAGCCATGTAAAGTTCATGCCATGGTTTCATATAGCTAGAGATAGAAACCTGATCTTCCTTTATTATAATTCCACCTTATTTGGTTCGTTCGCAACACTATGTATTGGAAGAAGTGCACCGGTTTCTCCTTACGCGTACAAAATGCTCGACTCATCGCTCTAGATTCAACCACCTCCCTGATTCACTATCTGGCACGCTCGTGATGCTCATTTTGGGGGCATGCATTTCCCATGATGCCCTTGAATGCTCCTAGGGGCTTTCGGGCGCATGTTAGCAATCGAAATGCTGCGCTAATCCATGCAATAATCCTCAATTACATAAGGTCGGTTTCCTCTCATGCTCAACACAATGCCTGGGTACCCCATTGTAGGAATATTTTCGGATAATGCCAATGCAGATTTTGTCCAGGTAACTGTATGCTGTTCGCGTGTACGGACGCCTACGTTCGCCACGCTTCCTATTACTCGGGCTTGATTGAGTGTGTCAAACTCCAAAATTTCCCTCCACCCAGCTATTTGCACCTGGTAACGCCATTGCAAATTTGTCATGATTTGACCGTTTAAAAGTGATTAGTGGTAGTCATCGATTAGTTTTTAGCTAATATGGAAGCAACCCGGCAACAAATTACGAAAATCGAACTGTCGGTCTGGCATAGCAAACAGGATTATTACCCCATGTTTGCCACCTGACTGCACCATTGACGCCACGCCATGTATATATTATGTTTCGAGTGTTTAGCATGCAGTTTAGGCCAAAACGAGTCGCTTGAGGCCACTTCCGAGTCTCCAGGACGTACAGTATCCAAATTTCCAAACAGGTTTACCGCGACAAACTAGCATAAGCTGGTACTGGTACACCAAGACAAGCTGGTATAAGCTGGTTCTGGTACACCACGGCAAGCTGGTATATGCTGGTACTGGTACACCACAACAAGTTGGCATAAGCTGGTACTGGTACACCACGGCAAGCTGGTATATGCTGGTACTGGTACACTACGACAAGCTGGTACTGGTACACCACAACAAGCTGGCATAATTTGGTACTGGTACACCACGACAAGCTGGTACTGCTACACCACGACAGGCTGGCATAGGCTGGTAGTGGCATACCACGACAAGCTGATATAAGCTGTTACTAGAACACCACGACCAACTGGAATAAGCTGGTAATAGAACACCACGACCAGCTGGAATAAGCTGGTACTGGTACACCACGACCAGCTGGAATAAGCTGGTACTGGTACACCACGACCAGCTGGAATAAGCTGGTACTGGTACACCACGACCAGCTGGAATAAGCTGGTACTGGTACACCACGACCAGCTGGAATATGCTGGTACTGGTACACCACGGCCAGCTGGAATAAGCTGGTACTGGTACACGACGCTATAAGCTGGTACTGGTACATCACGACCAGCTGGAGTAAGCTGGTAGTGGTACACCACGACCAGCTGGAATAAGCTGGTACTGGTACACCACGACCAGCTGGATTAAGCTGGCACTGGTACACCACGACCAGCTGGAATAAGCTGGTACTGGTACACCACGACCAGCTGGAATAAGCTGGTACTGGTACACCACGACCAGCTGGAATAAGCTGGTACTGGTACACCACGACCAGCTGGAATAAGCTGGTACTGGTACACCACGACCAGCTGGAATAAGCTGGTACTGGTACACCACGACCAGCTGGAATAAGCTGGTACTGGTACACCACGACCAGCTGGAATAAGCTGGTACTGGTACACCACGACCAGCTGGAATATGCTGGTACTGGTACACCACGACCAGCTGGAATAAGCTGGTACTGGTACATCACGACCAGCTGGAGTAAGCTGGTAGTGGTACACCACGACCAGCTGGAATAAGCTGGTACTGGTACACCACGACCAGCTGGAATAAGCTGGCACTGGTACACCACGACCAGCTGAGGGTGGAATAAGCTGGTACTGGTACACCACGACCAGCTGGAATAAGCTGGTACTGGTACACCACGACCAGCTGGAATAAGCTGGTACTGGTACACCACGACCAGCTGGAATAAGCTGGTACTGGTACACCACGACCAGCTGGAATAAGCTGGTACTGGTACACCACGACCAGCTGGAATAAGCTGGTACTGGTACACCACGACCAGCTGGAGTAAGCTGGTACTGGTACACCACGACGGGCTGCGACAGACAAGCGACACGTGCCGCTGAGCCTCATCCGTCTCCAAGTTCAGCGTACCGAGCGCTATATCCCATTCGAGATCACTTCTGCTCGGGACAGATGATCACCGAGATTTACAATTCCTCCGGCCGAGTGCACATCACTAAGCGCTTTGGCGGCTCGTGGTGGGCGCGGGGCGGAAGAATAAGGTGCCCGTTACCGCACCCACATCCATCGTGCAGGCGGTGCGACTAGGGTCTGGGCAAACAGTGCAGAGGGCCGGGCTACGACGGGCGTTCGGCCGGACCCGGACGACGTGCTTATCTGCCAGCGAGGAGTGGGCCCAGCCGGCCAAAGGCGTGCTCAGATATGACTTTTCTTCTTCTCTTTATCCCTCTCTCTCTCTCTCTCTCTCTCTCTCTCTCTCTCTCTCTCTCTCTCTCTCTCTCTCTCTCTCTCTCTCTCTCTCTCTCTCTCTCTCTCTCTCTCTCTCTCTCTCTCTCTCTCTCTCTCTCTCTCTCTGTCTCTGTCTCTGTCTCTGTCTCGTCTCTGTCTCTGTCTCTGTCTCTGTCTCTGTCTCTGTCTCTGTCTCTGTCTCTGTCTCTGTCTCTGTCTCTGTCTCTCTGTCTCTGTCTCTGTCTCTGTCTCTGTCTCTGTCTCTGTCTCTGTCTCTGTCTCTGTCTCTGTCTCTGTCTCTGTCTCTGTCTCTGTCTCTGTCTCTGTCTCTGTCTCTGTCTCTGTCTCTGTCTCTGTCTCTGTCTCTGTCTCTGTCTCTGTCTCTGTCTCTGTCTCTGTCTCTGTCTCTGTCTCTGTCTCTGTCTCTGTCTCTGTCTCTGTCTCTGTCTCTGTCTCTGTCTCTGTCTCTGTCTCTGTCTCTGTCTCTGTCTCTGTCTCTGTCTCTGTCTCTGTCTCTCTCTCCCTCTCCACCCGTCTCACGTCTGAGTCGTGCTGCCTTTCTCCCGCTTCGCCAGTCTCCGCCCTGTCTGGCGCTCTCTCCGGGCCGGCGCGGCTGAGTCAGCGGCGGGCCGCCTCGGGGCTGCCGGTCATGGGCGGCCGGCATGTGGGCGGGCCGGGCGCGCCACGTCTGCCGCCGCCGTCCAGACGGCCGCCGGCGGCAGACGTGGCGCGCCGAGCGCGGCCCAGTCGCCGCCCGCCGCCCGCCGCCCGCCGCCCGCCGGCGCTCCGTGTCGGCGGGGTGTGCCGCCGCCGCCGCGCGAGCGGCCGCCTTCCGGCCGCGCTCGGCCGCCGGTCACGTGACCGGCGCCGCGTGACGTCACTCACACACGTCTCACGGCCGCGCGAATGACGAAGCCGTGCGGCTGTTCGGCCGCCGGTGTCCGGCGAGAGGCGGCGCGTCTGTGACGCACATTGTCGTCACGTTACGTGCGATATTTGGCGGCCCGGTCGTGTGAGGACTGCAGCACCGACTGACTGGCTTTAGTGCGGCGACCCGATGTGCTTTGGCCCCGAACTGCCCCACGCTGTTTCGAGTTATTGCGCGGTAGCCTTGCCGAGCCTGTGTTTTCCGTATATGTGTGTGTGTGTGTGTGTCTGTGTGTGTGTGTGTGAGTGTGTGTGTGTGTGTGTGTGTGTGTGTGTACTTTTTGCCACTGCAAGGCTACGTCTATGTTGTTTTGAAACTAGTTCTGCGGTGTTATTTTTTAATGAAGGGAATTGTCCATCTTAAATTATTTATGATATTGTAATTTATAGAAATGCATCATCTGAAGACAGCAGCCGACTTATTTTCCCAACTGCCAAGCGTTTTTATTTAAGTTATCATGAAAGTAAATTCGCATTATTGCAATGCGGATGCATTCCTAGACATTTTTAGCTTGATTCCTGACATCACTTTCGACGGAATTGTCAGCTGCTTGCTGGGGGAGTGTGTAACTTCGCTTCATTCCTTCTTCGTGAATGTGACATGTGTGACACTTAGTTTAGATGTGCCACTTGCCACTCCGTGGTCTTTCCTACACATTATATTTCATACCGATGTGTCTGTGTCGTGCCGTGCTGTGTGTATGTGTCGTACTGTGATATGGTTATGTGTCGTGCTGTGCTGTGTTTCTGTGTCGTGCCGTGCTGTGTTTATGTGTCGTGCTGTGTTGTGTTTCTGTGTCGTGCCGTGATGTGTTTCTGTGCCGTGCCGTGCTGTGTTTCTGTGTCGTGCTGTGCTGTGTTTCTGTGTCGTTCTGTGTTGTGGTCATGTGTCGTGCTATGCCCATCTGGTGTCATGCCGCTCAGAGCTTTTGTGAAATCAATCCATATCATTCCATGTCTTGTGTACTGTATTTGGAAGCACGTGCTGTTCTGTGCTGTTTGCCAACATGTTCCGGCTCTAGACGTGCTTCCTGTCAAGTATGATGGAGACGCTAAGCCACTAGCAAGAGATGTGAAATTTCCCAAATCGAGGTACCATTTGTCCGCCTCGCTGATTGGATGAAGAACATTGGCTGATAGCTCACTATCTGTGTGACGGAGAGGGAAGTAAATCATGACCGTTCACGAGTCAGGATCTTTGTATTTCGGCAACAAATCTGCTGTAGAACACCAACAAATAGTACCTTGTGAGCTGAAGATATAAAATAAAGAGAAACAATCTGAGAAAGCTCGACAGATGGTTACAATCTTAAGTAAGAATCGTAAGTGCCCAGGATAGGAACTATGTCCACTTGCGACCTACAATGCAAGATGTACACAAGCGAACACACACACACACACACACACACATACACACACACACACACATATATATATATATATACATACATGCGCACGAAGGTATGTTCGTGAGTGTGTGACTAGTAACTTTCCATGTTACTGTAATGTACACCATACCAAGGGTAGCACACATGTAGGTAACAGTGGCATTAACCAAATCTGCTGAATTCCAGACTTGTATTGTTGTTTTAATAACCTGGACTATAAATAATGAAATAATGAAATGAAAAAGCTATGGAATGATGAAATGACATGATGATGTGATGAATTAATTACTCGTACTCGAGTATGTAAGCGAAATCCGATGAACTATTTGCTGATGAACCATTAAAAATCCATTTGTAAAGGCATATGCCCTTTCCTGCATCACTCGATCATATACCATCCTTCCAACTACAATGTACAGCTTCCAACTCATCCTCCTTCCCTGAATAGGTTTCATGTATCGAGCCCACTGTGAAGCCTCGTAACTGCATCGCATGAAGTGATGCACTTGCACTCCAGATCACATCTGCTCATTTGATGTCCAACACCGCCTCGTCGATCTTGCCAACCTGGCCGATTGACATGTCGATGTGAGGACACTGTGTGATATGACATGTCAATGTGAGGACATTGTGTGATATGACGTGGCGATGTGAGGACACTGTGCGATATGCATGTTGATGTGAGAACACTGTACGATATGACATGTCGATGTGAGGACACCGCGTGGCGTAAC
Source organism: Ashinkailepas kermadecensis (assembly GCA_034440615.1). NCBI lineage: Eukaryota > Metazoa > Arthropoda > Thecostraca > Neolepadidae > Ashinkailepas > Ashinkailepas kermadecensis. Next base: position 227,066 of record JAOTOM010004972.1, read on the forward strand.
ATGTCGATGTAAGGACACTGTATGTGTGATATGACATGTCGATGTGAGGACACCGCGTGGCGTAACATGTCGATGTAAGGACACTGTATGTGTGATATGACGCGGGGATGTGAGGACACTGATAATTATCTCATGATCGAATGACCGCCGCCCATCTCTGTAAGACAGGACGACATAATTGAAGTGCCCATAGCAGAAGTACACTGAACCAGGTCCAATAGACGCATGCGAAGACCTCTCCCACGTTGAGATCATTGCACCACTTTGTGTCCATTTGAAGTGCGAGCGTGCTGAAGGCGCAATCACCCAGCAGTGCCACCTATAGTCAGTATTCCGACACTGCGCCAGGTATTATGGGCAGCCCGATGGCCGGATGAGTGTCCCGTAGCACGTCGAGTCTTATGAATGTTTTCCGATCAGTAAAGTCTCTGCAATTTTCCTATCGACTCCGTTTTTGCACCTGCGCAGAATGGTAATGCGCAGGTGTCCAGCCAGCGGTGTACTGGGACAGCATTGCACATCTCCAAATGATTTATCGGTGCGTTTCTTGGCTGCGCCGAGTTGATGTTCGCTGAAGCGAAGTCGCACGCTCGGTTTTGTCTCTCCAATCCAAGTCTACAGCTTCACCTCCTTCTACATCTTCGCCTGCGTCTGCGACTAGCGACAACAACAACAACAACAACCGACCAGCTGGCGGCAGACGAGCGATGTATTTGTGCCGACGAGCTGTGTTTTGGCAGTGTGCTGGTGGGCCTGCGTCGTTGGTCACTTTTGTGTGCCTCCGGCCGGCGGTTCTTTGCCATTGGTCGGTGGTTCTGTGCCGTTGGTCGGTGGTTCTGTGCTGTTGGTCGGTGGTTCTGTGCCGTTGGTCGGTGGTTCTGTGCCGTTGGCGGGCGGTTCTGCACCATCGGCGGGCCGTTCTGTGCGGGCCTCCCAAGCAGCCGATAGCAGCCGATACGAGGAGTAGAGGGATCACACGCTCGACCAAGCGGGTTGCGGTCCCTTAAGAAGGAGGCTGTCGACCGATCTCGGCTCGGGTGAGCTGCTCAGCACCGGCCGTCGCTGGCTGCGGCTGGTGCCGTCTGCGGACGCCCAGATCCGCCGCAGAGCGGCCCTGTCCTTCCCTACCCTGTCACGTCCTGCTCTGCCATGTCCGGCCCTGCCCTGCTCTTCCCGGCCCTGTCTTGCTCTGCCATGTCCGGCCCTGCCCTGTCCTGTCCGGCTCCGTCCTGCCCTGCCCTGCCCTGTCCTACCCTGCCCTGCCCGGCTCTGCCCTGTCCTGCCCGGCTCTGCCCTGCCCTGCCCTGTCCTACCCTGCCCTGCCCGGCCCTGCCCTGCCCTGCCGGGCTCTGTCTTGCCCGGCCCTGTCCTGCCCTGCCCGACCCGGCCCGGCCAGGTGGTCGCGTGCCGGCCGAGCTGCCTGGCGATAGAGTGGCTGGTAAGCGGCAGACGTGTCACGACGCCGCTGCCCGGCCGCCGCCGGTCTGGCTGCTGCTCGGCTAGCCGTGTGTCCACCGGAAGAGGAGTGACCGCGGCTCAGTTAAGCCGTGATTAAAGAGCTTCATGTGTGCAGGCTCTATAGACGCTGACCGATACAGACTCTACAGACGCTGACCGACACAGACTCTACAGACGCTGACCGACACAGACTCTACAGACGCTAACCGACACAGGCTCTATAGACGCTGACCGATACAGACTCTACAGACGCTGGCCGACACAGACTCTACAGACGCTAACCGATACAGGCTCTACAGACGCTAACCGATACAGACTCTACAGATGCTGACGGACACAGGCTCTACAGACGCTGGCCGACACAGGCTCTACAGACGCTGACCGACACAGGCTCTACAGACGCTGACCGACACAGGCTCTACAGACGCTGACCGAGACAGACTCTACAGACGCTAACCGACACAGGCTCTATAGACGCTGACCGATACAGACTCTACAGACGCTGGCCGACACAGACTCCACAGACGCTGACCGACACAGACTCTACAGACGCTGACCGACACAGGCTCTACAGACGCTGACCGACACAGACTCCACAGACGCTAACCGACACAGACTCTATAGACGCTGACCGATACAGGCTCTACAGACGCTGACCGACACAGACTCTACAGACGCTAACCGACACATACTCTACAGACGCTGACCGACACGGGCTCTATAGACGTTGACCGACACATACTCTACAGACGCTGACCGACACAGGCTCTATAGACGCTGACCGATACAGACTCTACAGCCGCTGACCGACACAGGTTCTACAGACGCTAACCGACACAGGCTCTATAGACGCTGACCGATACAGACTACAGACGCTAACCGACACAGACTCTATAGACGCTGACCGATACAGACTCTACAGACGCTGGCCGACACAGGCTCTACAGACGCTGACCAACACAGGCTCTACAGACGCTGACCGACACAGGCTCTACAGACGCTGACCGATACAGGCTGTACAGACGCTGACCGACATGGGCTCTACAGACGCTGACCGACACGGACTCTAAAGACGCTGACCGACACAGGCTCTACAGACGCTGACCGACACAGACTCTACAGACGCTGACCGACACAGGCTCTACAGACGCTAACCGACACAGGCTCTACAGACGCTGACCGACACAGACTCCACAGACGCTAACCGACACAGACTCTATAGACGCTGACCGATACAGGCTCTACAGACGCTGACCGACACAGGCTCTACAGACGCTAACCGACACAGACTCTACAGACGCTGACCGACACGGGCTCTATAGACGCTGACCGACACAGACTCTACAGACGCTGACCGATACAGGCTGTACAGACGCTGACCGACATGGGCTCTACAGACGCTGACCGACACGGACTCTAAAGACGCTGACCGACACAGACTCTACAGACGCTGACCGACACATACTCTACAGACGCTGACCGACACGGACTCTACAGACGCTGATCTAAAGACGCTGACCGACACAGGATCTACAGACGCTGACCGACACAGGCTCTACAGACGCTGACCGACACAGGCTCTCCGGCACACGGCGGCTAGTGTGTCTGCATGCTGTGCAGTACACGTGGACGGTACGTACTGTGCGGCACACTGTGGATGGTGCATGCTGTGCGGTACACGATGGGTGATGCGTACTTCGTGGTACACCCCAGATGGGGCGTGATGTGCAGTGCACAGTGGACGACACGTAAACAGCAGGCACCCCACCCTCTCCCCAACATACGTGGAGGTGATCGCACTAAACTCCATTATCGGTCCGGTTGTTCACTCGGGGAACAGTTCACAAGTGCTATGGTGAGTCCGATGTTATTATAGGCAGGGGAGTACTTAGAACAGAATATTGAGAGGTAGAGGGAGGGATGCAAAAGACAAATGGGTCATTATTTTTGGAAGAGCCAACGTTCCCCATTGAATATTGATAGTCGAACACAAAGCTTGTACGGTAATTTTAATAAGTCTGATTTGTGTTTTACTGTGTACTGATGACACTTAATTGTAAGCCAATTTTTCATTGAAAACAAAACAAAAGTGGAAGTATTTTTACCATTGAGAAGTGGCATATTTTCGAGAGAGGTCTTGGCTCCGTTGGCCTCTCCCTATGATAATTAATGGTTAATGATTATCAAATGGCAACACTACGCATTCATGAATGCGCCAAGTCAACAGTCCATAGTATGCTTTAGCTATTTTCATCAAACTACAAAGCGATGCAGCCAAAGGCTGTGAGAGCTATGAAATCCAGACGACTGGGAATGCATGCGTTTACCTGGAATATGGCTCGAGTGAGGTCGGTGTAGGAAAAGGGGCGGCACGTCTGTCGTGTGCCTAGACACAGAAGCTATACATGCTAATTAGCATAGCCATGCGTGATCATTAACGTGCACGCACAGACACATACCCAAAGCACAATCTAGCACATCTGGCACTCCATGGTAGGGCTGCGACAAACTGACCATGCCACGGCGGCATATTGCACTTTGTGGAAAACGTTGTTGAAATATTTCGTGGAACGGAAGTTGTCGCACCACTTAGGTTAAATGGCCTTTGTCATCTCACGTTTATCAAGAGGCCCGGGCTATTCTTGACGGTCGAACATGGCCGCCACTTGCCTGCTTTCAATTCGCCAGAGGTCTGCGCGCACATGAGCCGAAAGTGCAGCCATTACCAGGAACAGCTGTCGCTCGCACAGGCCGCGGCACGCACGCAGAAGAGCGACGCCACCGAGCCAGAAGAGTTCCAGGCTGCCTCGCGGAAGCGCGCCACGATCGTCTCGACGTCGGAATGGCGGCTCGCGGCTCCGTGACACCCTCACTTCTGCCGCGGCCAGAGAAGCAAAACCTTCCCCACCAAATCCCCAACTCCTGCTGTCTTCTATTCTAAATGTTGGCGTGTATACACGCCCACACCCGGTCTTTAATTGCAAAGCACAATCTACACGAGCGCAAGCGGCTTTTGTGGTTCGGTGCACCTGCTCACTGCAGCTCACTCTGATTCCTTTCTACCACGCACGTTGCGTGGTAGAATGCCAGTGTCAATGTCAGTGTCAGTGTCAATGTCAGTCAGTGTCAATGTCAGCGTCAGTGTCAATGTCAGTGTCAGTGTCAATGTCAGTGTTGCAAGTCAATAGGATATTGTCAGGCTCTTATGCCTAAAACGCAGTTGTCTATTTGGCTGTCTGCCTAAATATAATGCCTGTCAATAATGTAGCTATAAGTTGCAACGCAAGGAGGAAAACATACCAGAACAAAACCATTCAAACATTGTACACGGCTACCGTACATGTGGATTTCAGGGTGTAAAAGATGGTTACACCAACTATCAGCGTACTAGCTACCTAAAAAGTGTGTGGGTAGTGGGTGGAGCAGGGGCGATTTTAGTGAAATTTGTGTTCCAATTAACGCAATGGGATTGATGGCTAAGATCCGAAAGATGTGTGGGGGCATGGTCCCCGGTTCGCCTATTCCTACGGTCATGGAGTTGGCTTCACAAAAGTGAAAGGATTCTCATAGAAAAATAAGAATAATTAACTCTTACTAATTGCTCAGCTGGCTTGTGCTACAGCATCGAATCGACACCGGGATTCAATTTTTTACAAACTGCATGCTATAATTAAGCACATGATCAAAATAACTGTCACATCCAAACGCTTTTGCACTGGTTAACACGTCCACTAATTCATCTTTGCTGAAGCGCACCTCCATGTTCACTGTACCCAAAATCCAACCACACCGACCCGATCATTACAGGCAAGGGCAGCTCCCCTATTACGGTTGGCACTTAGTGTGTGACCTCTCTCGACCCAGTCGTCTTATTGGGTAGAGTCGTTTTTTTTTGTATAGAGATCACTAGATCAGGTTCTCCGGTCAAACATCCCTCCAGCCGCCCGACCGGCGCTTCCCAGTGCTACCCTGGCGGGCCGCCGCACCGGCCTACCGGGATACAATTGATCACCACAGATGTAAACGCAGCTTGGCGCAGCTGAAACTTACCGTACATGTATACGCGGTTTACGATGCAATCTTGAAAAGCAACTGGTCCCGCTGAGTATACAAAAATATATAAATCGTACTATCTAGAAAGCCGCCATTATCTTGAATTCATTTGGTTGGATCTAAATTTGGTAGCAGAGCATGCAGTGCAGCATTAGCGCCGATGAGATAATAAAAGCATTTTTCAAGTCCAATAATCTTGCAGAATATCAACAGCTATAATGTAATGATAACTAAGCAAGTAAGTTTTACGGAATCTATTCAGCTTAAGCATCTTACCGAATTTTACAGCTTTTTACCGAATCTGCTCTTTCCGGGCTTCGATCCACCTCCAATGGTTTACCGTACCTAAACCTGATTTTGCATTGCAGGTTTTGCATAGAAAGCAGAGGCGCAGCTAAAAGGGCCCGCCCCTATCCTTAGGAACCAAAAGTGCGCCAGATGAAACAAGACATTTTGAGATTTTCACCAAGCACAACTCAAAACTTTCGGCCCAATTCGCGCGCCGAAAGCTGTCCTTTTCATTGCATTTTGTGGCCTCGTTGAAAAAAAGTATCCTGACTGGACCAGTGATAGAAATAATCGACTTCAAAATGGCTCTTCCATACCCCTTCCCTACAACGGGGCAGTTACCGTGCTACTGCACTGTACTCAGAACAAATATTCAAGCCACCAAATATCGATGGATTATCGCAAGAGGAAATGGGAGTACTAGTTTTCCAATCTGAGGGTGGCGCGCCTCCCCTTCGTAGGAACAAGGCGTCCCCTCGTAGAAGCCCAACTATGCCCCTTGAATTTCGCAGCCAAAGGCGAATTTCGAACCCCTCTGGTAGGTTCGAATTTGCCTTGCCACCAGCCAATCTAGGGGTCATTCGGACCATGCTGCCCCACCACCACCCACCCCACGGCTTGATTTTATGAAGTCAGACTTCTTCGGCGTTTTTTTTCTTCAAAACTCCTTTAACCTACATGCACATTTGATTTAGCTTTCCTTGCAAAGCACAATCGCTTTGAAGGCGACGCCAATGACCTTTACGGTCCGGCACGCCTCTAAAAATCACTCTCCCCTCCCCCAGAAATGGCTGTTACACTCACTGCCTCTCTGCGATTGGTTGACAATTGTTTTCCATCACTATCAAGAAGTAATTAGTTCTCTGCCGTACCAATTCCTTTATCTCGGTCCCGGTCGGCGACCAGGACCGAGATTCTGGCAGAAAAGGTACCAAAAGCTGGCAGCGTAGGCGGATACGGTAATAAATGTGGGCAACTTCGGATAAAGAAGTGTTTTGAGCAGCGTAATGAGACTATATCTTCATTTTTTAGTTCGCTGATATATTTCAATCTGCGGAATGGCTTTTAGATCAACTTAAACGCATATTTCGAATAACTCAGTACAGAATCATATAGAAGGGCTTCTATATGATTACCGTGGCCGCATCTCGGTTCGGTACCGTGCCTAACCGAGATTTGAATTGTAAGCAGCCTTACAGTCAATGGATTTAGCTTATTTAGTCTTATTATATTTAGTCTTATAGTCGTATTTAACATTGGTCTCTGGTTGGGAGCAGTTGTGCATTTTTTTTTTACATCACCGGAACTTGTAGGTAATACAAATTTGAAAGAATGTTGTAAGGACTAATTGTTTGATCAAAGGCAGCATATTCTGAACCCTTCTATTCCTTTTTGATTGTTTAATGCAATGAGAATGTTCCATATTATCGCCTGATAACTTATTTACCTGGATTTTTAGAATGCATTTTATCTTTATCAGCTGTCAAACTCCCGCAACGTTTGAACATTTATGCATCGTTTTTTTTGCACGCGTAAAGTTGTCAATCATCGTGGTCTTGTTACGGTGTCAAGCTGTGGGCAAATTTTCTTTTTAAATACCTGTGACCTGGTCTTCTCCAGAAATCTTCTGATGCAACGGCATCACAAAACCGGCGTCAAAAATTGTCGGCAACTGCATTTCTGGCCACATTTGCTTTGCGTTGTCAAAGTGTGCATTGGGATGGCTCAAATCCCTACTGGGGTGGCTCAGAACAAAGTTAGAGTCGCTTGCGCCATCCCAAAAGTACACAAAACGACAGCCGTGTCCTCCAGTGAAGCTGTTCCAGCTCCGCTTGGAGCCAACACCACTGGTCGCTTAGCGACAAGGGTGGCTCTCCAGCTGCCAACACGACAGACTTGGCTGCTGTGTCTGGCGACCCTGCAGCTCCACATCATAATCCGCGTCTAGACGCCGCGAATGGGCTTAGCGGCGACGGCCGCCGGATCCGATCGATAAATTATTCATATTGCGCGCTCGACGGTGTGAATAAGCCCGGCCTCCCACTTGTCGGAGGCGGCCGTTCGACTGACAACGTCGTCAAACCGCTAGCGAGGCGTACACGCCCGGCGGCTCCCACCCAGGAGGGGCTCTTCCCTTGCAGCGGCTTCCTCCTCCAGTGGTCTTCTCTCCGGCAGCCTGCTTATCCAGCAGTCTCTCCTCGACAACCTACCACACCAGCGGCTTCCTCCTCCAGTGGTCTTCTCTCCGGCAGCCTGCTTATCCAGCAGTCTCTCCTCGAACAACCTACCACTCCAGCGGCCTTCCCTCTAGTGGCCTTCCCTCCAGCAGCCTCCTTATCCAACATTCTCTCTTCTGACAACCTATCCCTCCAGCAGCCTTTCATCTAGTAGCCTTCCATCTAGCAGCCTCCTTATCCAGCATTCTCTCCTTTAACAACCTACCACTCCAGCGGCCTTCCCTCTGGTGGCCTTCCCTCCAGCAGCCTCCTTATCCAGCATTCTCTCTTCTAACAGTCTACCCCTCCAGCGACCCTCCCAGTAGCTTCCCGCTCCAGCAGCATTCTCTCTATGCTGAAGCGAGAATCTGGAGCCTTCCGCTCCAGAGGGCACCATTCCAGAGACTTTCCGCCCAGCGATCTTCCCTCTGGCAGCCACCTTGTTCAGTGCCTCCCACCTAGAGGCCTCGTTCGGTCCCAGCTGTCTCCAGCTCCGGTATGTGCTGTTCAGCGTCCGCCCACCTCATCGCGTTCCATCTAGCTCGAGCTTCTCCTCAGCTGGAGGTTGCGTTTGCTGAAATCCTCTCTGGACGGAGAACTCATGTGGGTTGAGGTCCTCTCCATCCAGATGTCCTTCCTGGCTACGATTAGCTCTGGAATGAAATACTCTTTGTATGGTTCTCCTATAATATGTACGCCCTCTCTGTATCTAGACACTCTGATGAACCACAAGACCTCTATTTACTACAGGCAATCTGCTGGACCGGGATACTTCCTTGGTTGAGGTTCTCTCTCCCCCTCTCTCTCTCTCCCCCCCTCTCTCTCTCCTCCTCCCTCTCTCTCTCTCTCTACCTCCCCTTCTCTCTCCGTTCCCCTGTCTCCCTCCCTCCCTCCCCCTTTCCCTGGATTTTGACCTGCTCTGACTTGAGACGATCTAAGAATCGCGGTCTCTTAGTTCTTGCGCCTATTCATCCGGAAATCATCATGTCATTCCGAGGAGTCATGTCCGGCGGAGATGCCTGATAACTGCAATGGCTTGACAAAATAATGAAAATATTATTTAGCGATGGCGGTTACTGATAGTAACACCAGAATGACAATCGGCGCTACGATGTCGCGATCGGTTCATGTATTTCGTCGATTTCATGACAGAAGCTCACAGTCCAATAGGTCGCCGGACAAATGCTCGTAACGCAGAAGTTCGTATGAACAATAGGCCGTATCACAAAATGCCGTCCGGATAACGTTTGTGCCGGGCGAAACCTCGTAAGAGGTGGAAGTTCGTCTCGAAAAAGTTCGTTGGTGCCACCGGCTGTTCACGCCAGAAAAAAGTGCATACATGCTGAAAGCTCGCTCCACCAACGCTCGTGACAGACAAAAGTTCGTCTGGCAAAAACTCTCTCTAGATGGAAATAGAGAGATAGAGAGATACAAGACGAGAGACGAGAGATGATAGATGAGAGATGATAGATGAGAGATGATAGATGAGAGATGATAGATGAGAGATGATAGATGAGAGATGATAGGTGAAAGATGATAGATGAGAGATGATAGATGAGAGATGATAGATGAGAGATGATAGATGAGAGATGATAGACAAGTGACGAGTGACGAGAGACGAGCGATGAACGATGAGCGATGAGCGATGAGCGATGAGCGATGAGCGATGAGCGATGAGCGATGAGCGATGAGCGATGAGCGATGAGCGATGAGCGATGAGCGATGAGCGATGAGCGATGAGCGATGAGCGATGAGCGATGAGCGATGAGCGATGAGCGATGAGCGATGGGTGATCAACGATGAGAGATGAGCGATGAGCGATGAGCGATGAGCGATGAGCGATGAGCGATGAGCGATGAGCGATGAGCGATGAGCGATGAGCGATGAGCGATGAGCGATGAGCGATGAGCGATGAGCGATGAGCGATGAGCGATGAGCGATGAGCGATGAGCGATGAGCGATGAGCGATGAGCGATGAGCGATGAGCGATGAGCGATGAGCGATGAGCGATGAGCGATGAGCGATGAGCGATGAGCGATGAGCGATGGGTGATCAACGATGGGTGATCAACGATGAGAGATGAGAGATGAGAGAAACAGAGGAGACAAGAGCTGAATTATGTCGACCTGGCCTGAAAATCATGTTCGTTCACTGGAACAAAGAATATTTTCTGACAGTGTATTACCCAACATGCTTCTGAGGTTTATTCTGTTTCGGGGCATTAATTCAGAGACAGAAATGCAATTACTCCAGCCATCAGCATTGGTCGTGCGCGGCTTCACGTCTCCCCAGTGTGCCACTGCTCCCGAAAACGGCCGGTGTCTGAGATGTGGGCTCCAGCTGAATCTGAGGCCACGAGCTGGTGCTGCTCGTAAGCCGCTAATGTGGCCTCTCGACTCAGTGCCTGTCTGTCGAAAGTGCCCGTTTGATGGTAGGAGCAAAGGGAATAACAGCCTGTTCATTGCTTGGATCGGCGTCGGTCCGCCGACATCGTCTGTAGCATTCAATCTGCCAAAGACAGACTTGCCCCTCCCGAAATATCGATCGGAATAATTGGACAGGATGCTCTTGTCTCGAAACATTGGAATGGGGGGGGGGGACAAATATGTATGTCGTAGCTAATTATTAGGAATCTGTTGCGAGTCAAAGTCCTGGGTCTTCAACAGGACCAAAGCGCCAATTTTCCGACAGAATTACAGATGAATTTTTAAATAGTTTGATCAATCGTTACTGAGCCCCCATCTCCACTACATATATTTCCATTCCAGAAAAAGTGTTCCTTCTCTGCTCTATATCACATCCACTATCACCTCATCTTCTAGCAGCATAGCGTAACACAAACCTGCCGTGTTTCTACGGCAAAACGTACCCACTCACGTTGGTGTACCACAGATGAATTGTCAAACAGCAACCGTCTGCACTTCTAACACGCGAACAGCCTCCGTAGACCATTCCCATGCTTCTGCCGACCTCCCATCTCCATCCACCCTTTGCTTTAGACCACGTAGAGAAGAAACACGGTTTTCACGGGCGCGTAGCACCATCCTTCATCTGTTCGGTTGTGCAAATATATGTCCGCCTTCTATCGTTCACCATCCAGCTCGGATCATAGCGATCAAAGTCGGGGTTCCGTTAACCGACAGATCTCTGCAAAGTCGGTAAGATGACTTGTTAGGCGAAAGACCAGTGAAAATACTGTCAGCTGGTGACGTTATTCTCCTGATACTGACCGGCGCTGAGACATCACTACAGTGAGCAGGGCTGTATTGATCCCGTGCTGAGACATCACTAAAGTGAGAGCAGGGCTGTATTAGTCGATGCGCCCTTAAGCCCAAATAACAAACAAACAAGCAGGGCTGTATTTATCCGGTGCTGATACATCACTAGTGATCAGAGCTGTATTGATCCCGTGCTGAGACATCACTACAGTGAGCAGGACTGTGTTGATCCGGTGCCGAGACATCACCACATTAAGCAGGAACGTGTTGATCCGGTGCCGAGACATCACCACAGTAAGCAGGACTGTGCCACGTTTGAGAACCGAGGGATTTGTTACGATCAACCCGTCCCGTCGGTATCCACGCAGTTCCCCCTCACGCCAACGTACAACTCGGAACAACAGCTGACGTTTGCCAACACAGCTGACGTGTGCAGCCTCTGCCACGCGAGCTCCCGTCTGTACTAAAGCATCACCGATCGCCGCCGCCTGACAGAACCAACTCGGACGCACCACATTGTGCGTCCGAGTGAATTGTCTTACAAAAACCGACAGAACCCGGGCCGGTGCTGCCACCGCAATCATATCGTGCACGCGCTCTATACACCCGACGGCATTCCTGCTGTGAATTTCGCTTTAGGACTGTTTGAGCTTTTTGTTGCTGACCAAGACCAAAGCAAACATCCGACTCGTTGTGCATGTATTTGCATGGGCATTACATTTGTTTGTGATCAATGCATTCAGAATTGCATGGCGATCATGCGGATGCCATAGTTATCCACAATACTGATACTTTTCACTCAAGATACTCACCCAAAGATGCTGGTCATTTCGTGACAAAACACGAAGACCACGCCGATAGCAAAAAAATACAACTTCACATGCGTGCTGAACGATCACAGAACACCCTAGAGATGTTTGAGGTGAGTATGGTCCGAAATTTCGTCAGGTAGATAATATCCAAATAAAGTCACTTGAGATAAATGAACAGAAATGATGTGGGTCGGTACGACGTCTGCACCACACTTTCTCCGATGAATGTTCGAGTTGAGGCTATCTGCTGCAGTTACAGAGACGCCATCTCTTGTAGCGACCGAGGTGGCATCTGCTGGAGTCCGAGACGTCTGCTGGACCGGCTAATACGCTGCCCACGTTAGCTATCGAAAAGCCACCTGCTGAAGCGAGGAAGATCGCACGGCCACGACACAAGTGTCATGAATGATCCTGGCTAAAATGCTTGTGCGCACGACCAAGTGACGGAGTTCATCGCGCTTGAACTGTCCGCGCCGACAGGACACCGGCGAATTTTGATTATGTATTTCCCCTGGTGGGCACTTGAGAACATGTGGAGAACGTACGCAGACACGGCGGACATCGGTTCGTGGCGGTGGTGTCCTCCGTGCGGCCTTCCAGTCGCCCCAAACGGCACGTACTCCCCACACAGCCCATGGCTCATAAGTCGCGCAGGCCATCCGAAGTCAACACGCACTACTGAGGATGCAAAGCAGGCATCGAAAAGCGTAAGGGTCTCTACTGACGGCAAGCACCGTCAGTAGAGACACAAGTGAGTGGGTTCAGTAACATGTGCACGAGTGAAGAGGCTTGCCGTATTAAATGGGCACCTGTCACTCCTGACGCTTCCCCGCCCTCAAACTTAGCAGCGCATGACATAACTCACAATTAATCACCGGCGAAGACATCAAAATCAGGCATTACAATGCGACTTCCCGTCTACAGCATTACGTCAAGCAATATGAACTAGTACATAAAAAGAATGTATTGGTAACATCATGACCTCTGGAGGAAAACAAACTTTTAATTAAGTCAAAACAATATCTTACCACATCGCATTGGCAAGGATATTCCAATGCCATTTAGGAATGGTGAGCACCAACACAAATGCACACCATCAAACACGGAGTTGACTTGGGAAATTGCTGTCGGTGACGCAGATTAGATTCCGCGGGGGTATTTTGCAGCTAAGGGTGCGGCAAATGAGTTCATAAAACGTGCCACTAACGGAGAAACACGTGAACCAATCGCACAACCATATTCAGAGATGGGGAGAATTCATGACACACCTCAACTCACTGCAGCACCTAGCACGCCGGCTCATCGCAACAACAGACACATGCATTGGTCAGGCACCTTCGTGTGGGTCCAGCCCTGGCCGCGGCCATCGCCGTCCGAATCAGCTCCCGCCACTAGCTGGTTCAATTTACGCCAAGATACTCGAAGATTCGCCAAGATACACGAATTTACGCCAAGATACTCGAAGATACCCAATAAACTCGAATTCACGCCATGATTTACTCGTTATCAGCCTCGCGCGACTCGCCTATCACGGTTCCGCTGTCAGTCCAGCAGTCACTTCCGGGCTGCCTCACTGTCACACAATTCGTCCCGCTCCCCCTGAAGACATGCTGTTCATTCACTTCCCCAATTTCGTGTTCCGTTCTCTTCACGCGTTCACGCTCCGCGCTCTTCTCCGAGACAGGACTGTGACCGCGGCTCCCGGTGCCAGGCCGACTCACGGTCAGCAATGGCGGAGTGCCCGTCGTGCCTCGTCTGGGGACGGTAGGCCGGTCCGAGATGGCGGCCCAGCCTCTCAGACCTCTCGGACTGGGACTAGTACCCATCCCTGGGCCGGACCGACCGAGACTTGCTCGCCCTCGGGCCGCACACACTGGGACTAGTGCTCGCCCTCGGGCCTGACCGACTGGGACTAGTGCTCGCCCTCGGGTCCGTCAGTGGGCCGCAGAGCCACCGTGCTGAACTTGAACGGAACGTCTGTACTGGCCAGCGTGACCGTGACGGGCGAGAACAGCTCCACCAGCTGTCGGCAGGGCGGCTCGCAGTCGGTGGCGCGCCACACCAGCTCCAGCCGCGGCACCCCGCCCGTCTTTGTGAACTCCACCTTCTGCACGTCCAGCCGCTGCGGCACGCCAGGTCACAGGGTCAGCACGGAGGTCACGTACACAGGGTCACAGGGTCAGTGCAGAGGTCACGTACACCGGGTCAGTACGGAGGTCACCAACACCAGGTACACCAGGTCACAGGGTCAGTGTAGTGGGCACACTGGCAGTATGGACGGTAGGGAAAATAGACTGTTGCTGCATCTTGGTCATCCCGAACATTATCCTGTCCGAAAAACAATATTATTTTTCTAGCTGAAAGTTGAATGGTACTGCTCCATAATAATTGCACACTTTATGGTCTGTGATGAAATGCCCAAAATGCACTGGAAAGCACAAAAGCGGGTTTCCGACGTCACAAAAAGGAAGAAAGCTGCTCTCCAAACGATGTTTTAGGACGGAAGATGGGCGGGAAACCGATCCAGAAAGCCTAGCCTGCCTCAGGCTGTGCCTCGCAGAGACTGTCGACCAAGAGGTTTGCACCGCAAGCCACTGCCGACTGACGCCGCCAGTCCAGGCGGACCACTGGTCGCAGATGGCCACAGGCTCGCAGTGTAATACTCTTTCGCTTTATACGTTGTACAAGGGCGTTGTTCAATCTGCTTGGATCGGCTCGCAGGTGCGCAGTCTGTAACGTGAAACCGAGCTGAATAGCTAGTTGGGTAGTTATTTGAACCTTAGAGCGCAAATGTGAAACTAGTTGCTTGCATGGGATTGGATGGGTATTAAATGAAACTGCGTATTTCGTATCCAGCCTCGAGCCCACAAGCCTGCCAATGCGAATCGACCACACACAGACTACCACTGCATCTCTCCAAATTAGACGACAAAAAAAACTTCCTCTTCTAATCCAGGACCCGAGCATACCAATCCAGCCAAGTACGGAGGCTGCATAGAGGCCAGAGGCCAGAGGCCAGTCGGCCGCGGCGGCCCCGGCCTAGCCGCCGCGGCCGCCGCGGCCGTCCACGCCCGGCCAACGCACGTCGATGTAGACGCGCCGCGACACGGCCATCGCCGGCATGAACACGTCGAACGCCTTGTCGAGCACGGCCATCACGACCGCCGGCTGGTGCAGCGGGCCGCACAGGTCCACCAGTCGGGCCAGGAACAGCAGCGCGCACGCCTCCGAGCACTGTCGCGCCGCCAGCTTCCTCTCGTTGCAGCGCACGCACACCCTGCACGCACAGACCGCCGGCGGCGTGAGTCGACGCAGCAGCGTTAAAATAGTGTTTTTTTATCGGTAGGTGTGAGATGTCGGAACGAGTACAGCAGGATGTCGGAGTTTTCTCATGGAAGCATTCCAATCAAAATATCGTTTCCGTTCATGAAGCAGAATTTTGAGCCAATAGTGCACTCACAAGTCCATATTTTTCGTTCAATTTGTGCGACATCTAATATACGGATACTTATATTAAAGATAGTGATTGGAATACCATGTTATCAGCAGATGGCATTGTTTAAGACATCACACGATGTCTTACACACAACCTCTGTACCCGGAATTGTGTTGCGAGTTGCTTGTGTATCACAATCCGTAATGGTGAGCATAAGCATGATACTCCTACACAAAATACTCAGAAATGAGTCATGGAGACTTCATAAGCACGCACCAAGAAGTACGATGCCAATACTTCCTAGGAAAGGATGTATATTCAGTGGTCAGAAAGTGGCCATACTCCACTTTATTTCACGAATAATTTATCGGTGCAACAGTGTCCGCCAGTGGTCACAGTCGGCCGCGGCCAGCGCCGGTAACGCCGCGCCGCGCCGCGTCTGGGCTCCGGAGAGGACGAGTGGACACCTGAGCGCTTCCGGCACATTGTCGCCGGGTCGACCAATGACCGTGACCGGTCACTACATGGCTGCCTGGCCGGGTGGGTCGCGACACCGTTCGGGTGTTGCATGCACGGGATTGTCCGGCTGCTTTTGTTCTCCGGAGCGCGCAGCCACTAAAATCTAGTGCTGCCGACCAGTAGATGCTCGGTGACATGTACCGTTTGCTGCTTCTAGTGCGGCCAGTGCTCTGCGTCAATACACACCACATCACATCACCACATCAACACGAACGGCACACTCTTAACGCGCTTACTGGCACGCTATATCGACACTACTACTAGGCCCTCATCAGTACTCCAGACGGGCCAGGACCAAGTCCCAGCTGGACTTTGTGCTATACGAGTGTAAATATATAACAGGAGCTGCTCGAGCCCACTCGACCTGGCCCACCAACACGCTTCTGACGTTTTGATACTTCTCTTTCGCTAAGACGTTTGAAGTCCCTCATTCTACCACCCAGAACCAGGCGTGCCCATCAGTCACCAGCACACCTCACCACACTCAAACTATGTGTCACAGATGTGTGGTGTGACCTGACCTGTGCACAGCAACAGCGACCTGACCTGCGTACAACAGCAGGGCCCACCCATTCGGCAGCTATATCCTGCCCTGTGCACATCTGCTGCCTGACCTGCGTGCAGCGGCTGTGACCTGACCTGTGTGTCATCTGCGGCGGCAGAGACGGGGCCTTCTCGTAGCCGAGGCCGGCGGCCAGCAGTCGGTGCACCAGGACGTCCGGGTAGCGGCGGATCGGCGACGTGAAGTGGGTGTATAGCGGCACGCTGAGCGCGTAGTGGCCGTACTGGTGCTGGTCGGTGAGCACGCCCGAGCAGAAGTACTCGGCCGGCTGTCGGCACACCGCACGGTCAGCTCCACACACAGAGCACGGTCAGCTCCACACACAGAGCACGGTCAGCTCCACACACAGCGCACGGTCAGCTCCACACACACCGCACGGTCAGCTCCACACACACCGCACGGTCAGCTGCACACACACCGCACGGTCAGCTGCACACACACCGCACGGTCAGCTGCACACACACCGCACGGTCAGCTCCACACACCGCACGGTCAGCTCCACACACACCGCACGGTCAGCTCCACACACACCGCACGGTCAGCTCCACACACACCGCACGGTCAGCTCCACACACACCGCACGGTCAGCTGCACACACCGCACGGTCAGCTCCACACACAGAGCACGGTCAGCTCCACACACACCGCACGGTCAGCTGCACACACACCGCACGGTCAGCTGTACACACACCGCACGGTCAGCTGCACATACACCGCACGGTCAGCTGCACACACACCGCACGGTCAGCTCCACACACACCGCACGGTCAGCTGTACACACACCGCACGGTCAGCTGCACACAAACACCGCACGGTCAGCTCCACACACACCGCACGGTCAGCTCCACACACACCGCACGGTCAGCTGTCACACACACCGCACGGTCAGCTGCACACACACCGCACGGTCAGCTCCACACACACCGCACGGTCAGCTGCACACATCACACCGCACGGTCAGCTGCACACACACCGCCGCACGCACGGTCAGCTGACACACACACCGCACGGTCAGCTGCACACACAGAGCACGGTCAGCTGCACACACACCGCACGGTCAGCTCCACACACACCGCACGGTCAGCTGCACACACCGCACGGTCAGCTCCACACACAGAGCACGGTCAGCTGCCACACACACCGCACGGTCAGCTCCACACACACCGCACGGTCAGCTGCCACACACACCGCACGGTCAGCTCCACACACACGCACGGTCAGCTCACACACAGTCACCGCACGGTCAGCTGCACACACACCGCACGGTCAGCTCACACACACCGCCGGTCACACACACCGCACGGTCAGCTGCACACACACCGCACGGTCAGCTGCACACACACACCGCACGGTCAGCTCCACACACACCGCACGGTCAGCTGCACACACACCGCACGGTCAGCTGCACACACACCGCACGGTCAGCTCCACACACACCGCACGGTCAGCTGCACACACCGCACGGTCAGCTCCACACACACACCGCACGGTCAGCTCCACACACAGCGCACGGTCAGCTCCACACACAGAGCACGGTCAGCTCCACACACAGAGCACGGTCAGCTGCACACACACCGCACGGTCAGCTGCACACACACCGCACGGTCAGCTGCACACACACCGCACGGTCAGCTCCACACACACCGCACGGTCAGCTCCACACACCGCACGGTCAGCTCCACACACACCGCACGGTCAGCTCACACACACCGCACGGTCAGCTCCACACACACCGCACGGTCAGCTGCACACACACCGCACGGTCAGCTGCACACACACCGCACGGTCAGCTCCACACACACCGCACGGTCAGCTCCACACACACCGCACGGTCAGCTGCACACACACCGCACGGTCAGCTCCACACACACGCCGTCACCCAC
This sequence comes from Ashinkailepas kermadecensis, assembly GCA_034440615.1. Lineage (NCBI taxonomy): Eukaryota > Metazoa > Arthropoda > Thecostraca > Neolepadidae > Ashinkailepas > Ashinkailepas kermadecensis. Next base: position 245,510 of record JAOTOM010004972.1, read on the forward strand.
AGTCCACACACACCGCACGGTCAGCTTCACACACACCGCACGGTCAGCTGCACACACCGCACGGTCAGCTCCACACACACACCGCACGGTCAGCTGCACACACCGCACGGTCAGCTCCACACACACACCGCACGGTCAGCTCCGCACACACCGCACGGCGGCAGGCTGGTTGGTTGTTGGGGTTGAGACGCATCGACTGCGACGACGGCAGGCGGGTCACAACGCCGGTGGTGATTATCCCACGAGGTTCTGACACATCGATGCGACTTTGACCGGTCGAATATAACGCGACCATTCGAATTGAATGACCTAATTTGTTTGATATTTGCGTCTAAATTGCATGCCTGTGAATGCAACTCTTCACAAATAAAGATATAAGCTTAGATCGCTTAGTGCTTGTTGTATGCGAGGCATTAAGAGTACACACAGTACGTACATTAAAAATGACCGTCCTTACAACGATGCAGATGTCTGATTAATGGTACTATATTTCGGGTACCACCCTTGGGTTCTTCTACGACACATTCAACCGTTAGGCCATATAGCGTCGCCAACCTCTCACGCCGATTGGTCGCGGGTGGACTCGGTAAATGCCGTTCGGGTACCACCCACGGTCACATACATTCAAAGAAGTTATCGACTGCTGCGACAGTCAACTGGCATTACTACAGATAACTGGCGCATTGAGAATCTTGCTCGATACCCAGAAAGCACCGCTCTGCACTACGAGAAGCCTACGCCTCTGTCGCCCCAGATGATACACGGTCAGATCACAGGACTTCTTTGAGTGTATGTGATCATGGGTTGTACCCGAAATATAATAAGATTAGTCAAACGTCTGCATCATTGTAAGAAAGGCGATCTTAAGAGTACATACTATGCATAATAAATCAATAAATAATAATGCTATATTGCAAACAAAACGATGTCGAGAGATTCTCCATGCGCCAGTTCGCTGAACCAATGCCAGTCTATCGTCGCAGTCATCGATACTAATCGTGGGTGGTGACAACACGTTACCGAGCAGAGTTCACATTGGCAGCCCTTTGACCAGGCGGCGAACCCAGCATTCGACCGACCAGGCCGGCCCGAACTGGCCGACTCAAGCGCACGACTATCGCCTGGCCGAGCCGGGCAGGGCCGGGCAGGGCCGGGCCGGGTCCGATGTGACCAGACGTTCCCGACCACGATCAGGAGCGGCCCAAACGCGAGCAGACCACCACCGGCAGCACGCCTGCACCCTCCCAATAACAGCCGACAGCAGCCGCTGTTAACATATAGAAGACAGCTGTTCCCGCTGACGACAGCAGGTGTCCGTGCATGGATCCTCAAGATCGCATGGCCTATCTGGTGTTCGTTACAGGTGTTGGTGAGCAGATTATTGTGACGCAGTTGTTGGCCACAGCCTGACTGAGATGTTCGCCACAGGTGTTGGTGAGCAGATTATTGTGACGCAGTTGTTGGCCACAGCCTGACTGAGATGTTCGCCACAGGTGTTGGTGAGCAGATTATTGTGACGCAGTTGTTGGCCACAGCCTGACTGAGATGTTCGCCACAGGTGTTGGTGAGCAGATTATTGTGACGCAGTTGTTGGCACAACCTACTATGTCCCGTGTTTTTGTGACGCAGTTGTTGGCCACAGCCTGACTGAGATGTTCGCCACAGGTGTTGGTGAGCAGATTATCGTGACGCAGCTGTTGGCCACAGCCTGACTGAGATGTTCGCCACAGGTGTTGGTGAGCGGATTATCGTGACGCAGTTGTTGGCCAGAGCCTGACTGAGATGTTCGCCACAGGTGTAGGTGAGCAGATTATCGTGACGCAGGTGTCGGGGATACTGCGCCCGGTAGTGTTACGTTGACAGCTTGAACCCAGCCGCCGCGAAACCTGTACTCAGCCGCCGCGAAACACACACAGCCGCCCACCCAGTGCGTAGTCACCCTACGCGTGCTGCCTTGCCCAGATTCGATCCATCGCTGTCATAATGATACCTGACAAATTGGCAAAGGTATCTTCCCGAGTGATGCTCGGCCAGATCAGGCCACACACTAAGCCAACTAAAAATATGCAGGTACTTTCTCAGGACAGCACGGTCAAGGTTTTATGCTCTCATCAAAACCTATTTAATCCCACAGCTTTTGACAAGCATATTCAGTCTTTGTATTTTCGGGGAAATAATGATACCAGGTGTACGTCAGTTTATTGGCGTTTCATGACATGAAATTAATTGCTACACCACAAGTCTAGTCCTTATGGTAGATTCTGACATCCTGTAGTACATTTCCTATATTATCTCACCAAACAAGCAACACTGGCACCTGTTGAATAGTGTGTGCGTGGGGGCGGGGGCGTTGAGGCCGCCTGTCAGCTCATTACGTAGCATAGGCACGTGCACAACACGGCCCCGTCCCACTCTCCTACTCCTCAGCTGGCCACGTTTCCCTGCCGAGACCAGCGGTGCACACGCCCCGCTCACGTTCATGGGACGGCTCAGGGCCCCGTCCCACTCTCCTACTCCTCAGCTGGCCACGTTTCCCTGCCGAGACCAGCGGTGCACACGTCCCGCTCACGTTCATGGGACGGCTCAGGGCCCCGTCCCACTATCCTACTCCTCAGCTGGCCACGTTTCCCTGCCGAGACCAGCGGTGCACACGCCCCGCTCACGTTCATGGGACGGCTCAGGGCCCCGTCCCACTATCCTACTCCTCAGCTGGCCACGTTTCCCTGCCGAGACCAGCGGTGACACGCCCCGCTCACGTTCATGGGACGGCTCAGGGCCCCGTCCCACTATCCTACTCCTCAGCTGGCCACGTTTCCCTGCCGAGACCAGCGGTGCACACGTCCCGCTCACGTTCATGGGACGGCTCAGGGCCCCGTCCCACTCTCCTACTCCTCAGCTGGCCACGTTTCCCTGCCGAGACCAGCGGTGCACACGTCCCGCTCACGTTCATGGGACGGCTCAGCAGATTCACCACCACAGCCATGCGAGCGACCGCCTCGTCCGGAGTGAGCTCCTGCTGCCATCTATCGGCCATTGCCTGAAGCGAGTCGTGCACCGTGCCGCTCGTCTGAACGTCCACCTGAGGAAGAGAGACGAGACGAGGTCAGTCGTCAGGCAGTTGGTTGGTTATTGGTTTTTACGACACGTCGACCGTTGAGTCATATAGCGTCGCCAATCTCTCACGCCGATTGCTCGCGGGCGAAGAGTAGCGACAGGTGAGATTCGAACCCACAATCTTTCGATTGCGAGACGAGCATCTTACCCCTAGACCACTCGTCCCCAGTCGTCAGGCAGAGCCTTCAGCTAGGCACAAGCCTGAATTGGCTTCAGAAATGTTACTAACTCTCGGGACATCGGGTAAGCATTTCTAGATTCGAGGACAACCTGAATGAACATTAATTTGCACGCATATGGGTGGAAAACGTCACTTAAGAAATGCAACACCAACATCCTTCCAGACATAATTTTCACATATGATTTTAACTTTTAACGCGTGATTGGCCCACAAACATGGATGTCACCAACAGGATCTCCCAAAGCCTCAGTAACACTTGAAATTACAAGGTTGTAAAATTAATTTGTTACGTTCGATTTCGACATCCAGCTATTTTGTTTACACCGCGCATCTAACAAAGCAACTTTCTCTATACGGCGAGTCGCACCATATGACTGACCTGAAGCCCGGCGGCGCGGAGCAGACGCGCCGCTTCGGCCAGCGGCGTCTCCTGCGGCGGAATGTGGCGCCGCAGCACGGCCAGGCCCGGGAACGAGCGCAGGATTCGGCGCGCCACCGCCATGTTAGCCAGCAGCATCAGCTCCTCGATCAGCCTGCAGCGGTACAGCACACGATCACCATCAGCCGATCGTAACCGAGCAAACGCCCGCCAATTATCAGCCCAGCTATCATTGAGGTTCAGGCCAAAGCAACTGCAAACGGCCAAACAGCGTCAATATCAGAGGTGCCCAGCACAAATAAGAACACAACTTGGATTCTCTTCAACATATTTACGACGGTTGGATTAGTTGGTGTCGTTAATGAAAGCATTAAGACAACGTGGGTGCAACGGAGGTGAAGAAAGCATCAAGAGACGTGGGTGCAACAGAGAAGGTGAAGAAAGCGTCAAGACCACGTGGGTGCAACAGAGACGGTGAAGGCATCAGTACCACGTGGATGCAACAGAGGTGAAGAAAGCATCAAGACTACGTGGGTGCAACAGAAAAGGTGAAAGCATCAAGGCAGCATAGGTGCAACATACAAGGTGAAGAAAGCATCAAGACAACGTGGGTGCAACAGAGAAGGCAGCGTAATGGCGTGGACATAGCCGAAAACCAAGGAACGAAAAGGAGCACCAACGAAGAGGGCTTTTTTTCCATGGACATAGGAAAGGACATAGGCACTGACATCAAGAAATTATGGAAACACTCGGAGCACAATCACGCAGGGCAATTTCCTTTCAAATAGCATGGATTCTTTTCACCAATATGGAAACATTTTGCTTAGGATGATTGCATACTCTTCCCTAATACAGGACGTTACGGTCGTGACCAGGCCCGGCTAAGATGCACCATAAAACTCACAATAGCCAATCAACCAAACGAAAGCAGAGGCAATTTATCACATTAGCCAGACGGTCCACATCCCTCTGAGACTGGGCCCCGGCTATCACCAACACTACACACGGTCGACACCCACGCGATGTGTTGGTCACAGTAGCCAGAATGACAGGCACCATTCCATGTGGTCGAGTGTATGCTCGCTCTGATGTGTCAGTAAGGCGAGAGCTGGTGGGTAGCATATGCCCGCCCTGATGTGCCTGTAAGGCGGGAGCTGGTGGGTAGCATATGCCCGCCCTGATGTGTCAGTAAGGCGAGAGCTGGTGGGTAGCATATGCCCGCCCTGATGTGTCAGTAAGGCGGGAGCTGGTGGGTAGCATATGCCCGCCCTGATGTGTCAGTAAGGCGGGAGCTGGTGGGTAGCATATGCCCGCCCTGATGTGTCAGTAAGGCGAGAGCTGGTGGGTGCATATGCCCACCCTGATGTGCCTGTAAGGCGGAGCTGGTGGGTAGCATATGCCCGCCCTGATGTGTCAGTAAGGCGGGAGCTGGTGGGTAGCATATGCCCACCCTGATGTGCCTGTAAGGCGGGAGCTGGTGGGTAGCATATGCCCGCCCTGATGTGTCAGTAAGGCGGGAGCTGGTGGGTAGCATATGCCCGCCCTGATGTGTCAGTAAGGCGAGAGCTGGTGGGTAGCATATGCCCGCCCTGATGTGTCAGTAAGGCGAGAGCTGGTGGGTAGCATATGCCCGCCCTGATGTGTCAGTAAGGCGAGAGCTGGTGGGTAGCATATGCCCGCCTTGATGTGCCTGTAAGGCGAGAGCTGGTGGGTAGCATATGCCCGCCCTGATGTGCCTGTAAGGCGGGAGCTGGTGCATAGCATGCTTCACGTGTGCAGATGCGACTAGATGAATAGTGCTACCAATAGCACATTCTACGTTGGTTAGTTGGCTATCAGGTACGACCAGATGGTGGTGCTCCCAATAGCACACCACACGTTGGTTAGTTGGCTATCGGGACTTCAGAACGGCTCAGTCACCATGGCCATATGGTGTCCGACAGGCAGGTCCTCGCCGCAAACGTCCGCCACGAACGGCCCAAGGTAACAACACAAGCATGCCGGGGCAGACCAGGGTATACCTTATCGACCCGTGGGAAGCTACGTGAGCAGCTCGGGCTCAAACACAATCACCCAGACAACGGTGGAAGGCGGCGGCTGGAAGGACTGGATGCTGCCAATCGGTAGCCAGTCGAGGGTTGCAATTTACAGCAATTGAAGACTTGCAACACCACAGTGACAGCCGGCCTGGCTATGTCGAAATCGGTCGACTTGGGTTGGTTCATTGAGCCGACCAACACACGTACAGCAGGCACACGCCGCCGCAGGCGAGACTCATGAGAACACTTGGGCTTTGGGGCGCTTCGACTACTACGGTCATATTGCTCTGAAGAGAACACGGCCGTGTCCAAGGTCGAGTTCGAGGAGAAGCTGTAGCTGCCTGCGGTAACGAGGGAACGGAGCGCTGCGGCTAGGCTGGAGCCATGCTGCCACTTGTCAGACGTCGGCTCCCTGGCATCAGTCGAGGTGGCCTGAACCCCGGACAGTTGGTTGGCTATTGGTTTTACAACACGTCGATCGTTGAGTCATGTAGCGTCGCCAATCTCTCACGCCGATTGGTCGCGGGCTTTCGGATACGACGCCGTGTCGTGACCGAAATCAACATACAAAATAGGTCATTGCCGCCTGGTTTTCAATTCAAATTCAAATTGCCGCCTGGTTAGGTCAGTGAATAGAGCACTGGCCTGCAAAGCTCTCCCTGTCTCGGCACGAGTCGAGTCGCCTCACGCGCCCACTATTAACGATTCCGGCCGGGGTGGCCAGTCGGCAACTGGTCAGGCAAGGTCGGGAGCGCAGACACTAGGTGGCCGTGCCCGACTGTGCGGGTATCACAATGTATCGATCGGGAGGTGGGTTTAGGGTCAACGCAACAGGCTTCCGCTTAGCATTGACGCTAATTTTGCAAAGCTTTCCAACAGCAATCTGAACTACATTAAAAGTATGTCAGCAAGACTATTTTAGGTCATACCGATTGCACAAATGTTAAATCATTGGCTACAGGAGCGAAATAAATTATATTCGGAGTGGATGATTTTTGCTGAGAAAAATCAAAATGTTTCGCGTTTCCAAATACTGCATAGGTTATCCGACGATGCGGATGACGATTGATCCGACGGAGTGGATGATTTTTGCTGAGAAAAATCAAAATGTCTCGCGTTTCCAAATACTGCATAGGTTATCCGGCGTAACCCCGTTTGAGGAAAACCTCCAGTTGAGGAGTTCTTGCTGCAGCGGATGCCGTCCTACTTCAGCTGAGGGATCCGGCATCCGTCTGGACGGCCAGATCCCGCTGGGGAAGTGAGAAAGCAGTCCGTCCGTGGGAACAGTTGACCTTGGCCGTGTCACGACCTCGGTCACTATCTGCAGACGGGCGCGGCCTGACACGGCCCGACCGGCGACCCGACGACTCTCACCGGTTGCTGTCCTGCTGCTGAAACGTGTAGAAGCCGGTGGGCGCGCCGTCCGGCCCGTCCAGTCGGAAGCACAGCTTGGGCTGGTCCAGCCGCAACGCACCCGCTTCCGTTCGGCGCTGACGCATGCACCTGCGCGTCACAGGGTCAGCGGTCAGGTCACAGGGTCAGCGGTCAGGTCGCAGGGTCAGAGTCAGCTGCCAGGTCGCAGGGTCAGAGTCAGCTGCCAGGTCACAGTCAGCGGTCAGGTCACAGGGTCAGCAGCCAGCGGTCAGGTCACAGGGTCAGCAGCCAGGTTGCAGTCAGCGGTTAGGTCACATGATCAGCAGTCAGGTCGCAGGGTCAGCGGCCAGGTCACAGTCAGCGGTCAGGTCGCAGGGTCAGCGACCAGGTCACAATAAGCGGTCAGGTCGCAGGGTCAGCAGTCAGGTCACACAACCTTCGGTCTTGCCACAGAGACGCAGCTATTTGCTTTACGCCGATCGATCCATCGGCATTTATGTCGATCTCCCGCATCGCCACATAGCATGTCACACCCTTAGTGTAGTCGGTTGGTTATTAGTTTTACGACACGTCGACCGATGAGTCATATAGCGTCGCCAGTCTCTCACGCCGATTGGTCGCGGACGAAGAGTAGCGACAGGTGAGACTCGAACCCACAATTTTTCGATTGTGAGACGAGCATCTTACCCCTAGACCACTCGTCCCCCGACCCTTAGTGTAGTCGTCCACAGCGTCAGAACTACACCGTCATCATCCACAACACCAGGCCAGCTATGTAGCCGTCCACCTCAAAGACCAGCGGTGTAGCTGTCCACCTCAAAAGTGCGGTGCAGAGGCCGGCTACGAGGCCGGCCTCGGCGCCGCGCCACTCACTGGCTCATGCGGTGCAGGGCGAGCACACGCTGCCGGATGTCCTGCTGACTCCACGTGCCGTCGATGGGCGGCAGGTCCCCGTCGTCCAGCTGCCGGTCCGGCGCGTCAATGATCGCCTGAGGACACCGACCGTCGCGTCACACGGCGACACTGAGTCACCTGCGCGCGGTGGTAACTGTCACACCGTCACCTGCGCGCGGTGGTAACTGTCACTCAGTCACCTGCGCGCGGTGGTAACTGTCACACCGTCACCTGCGCGCGGTGGTAACTGTAACCGTACTCCTCCGTCACCTGCGCGCGGTGGTAACTGTCACTCCGTCACCTGCGCGCGGTGGTAACTGTCACTCTGTCAACTGCGCGCGGTGGTAACTGTCACTCCGTCACCTGCGCGCGGTGGTAACTGTCACTCCGTCACCTGCGCGCGGTGGTAACTGTCACTCCGTCACCTGCGCGCGGTGGTAACTGTCACTCTGTCACCTGCGCGCGGTGGTAACTGTCACTCCGTCACCTGCGCGCGGTGGTAACTGTCACTCAGTCACCTGCGCGCGGTGGTAACTGGCACTCCGTCACCTATGCGCGGTGCTAGGAAAAAACATATTCGGAAGCCTGGTAAGAACAAAATCTGCTCGGCATATTTGAATCACATTCACCGGCATAAAATTATATGAACTTCATTGCGACTCTTCAAATGGCAAATCGTAAATAAACACGGTTAAAATGATTCATTCTGCTTTTAGCCTAGGTTCCCCGTTGGGCCATATCTCGAGGGTCTGCCGTTGGCGATATTTTGTCTGTATACCTAGTTGAGAAAACACCAAAATCCATTTGATCCCATTATGATTTGAGGGGAACAAATCTTTCTCGGTTCAAGAACCTTAGAAACGGACCAGTATTCATCATCTACACCAGCGTCACCAGGACACAATGGTCAACACAGGTCGGGTTCGGGTTTGCCCAGGGTCGGGTCACAGAATACAGACAGGGGATCAGTACAGGGCGTCAGATACAACGTTTCGGTGTGATAATGCACCTACGATAATACTTTTATATCAAAATACATTTCGCAATTACACCCAGACAGTACCACGGAAAGGACATAATTGGACAACGAAATTTACACTGATGTCAAGCCTGAATAAACCCGAATTACAGGATTACATATTCAACCTTTCACGGTTTACAGTCACTTCCGATTAAATTATGCTGCATATGCCATATTCATTAACTGCACAAAACGCAGGAATGCGAAAAGTACGAGGAATTACGTCACTTAACGAAGCAAGGGTTGCAGGCACTCGCATCGATTTGAGGGAAATGTCACGTTGCCTCCACCGGTCATCGCCGCAAAAATGTCCACCCCCAGGACAAAACTGTTTACCGCTAACACTCCCAAGACAAAAATGTTCACCGTCGACACTCCCAAGACAAAACTATCTACCGCCCCCCCCCCCCAAACAAAACTGCGTGCTCCGCCCCGACCCACCGACCCGGCAGCGGCCGTTGGCCACACACCAGCAGCCGCCGTCCAGCCGTACGGCGAGGCGGGCGGGGCGTCGGGCGGGGCGGGCACCGCTCCACCACCCACCTGGGCGTGCTCGTAGGCCATCTTGACGCACGAGCGGATCACGGTGCGGCCGAACCACTCGTCGAGCACGGCGCCGTCGGCGTCCAGCGTCCACACCACCGATAAGGCCAGTCGGTCGCGCGCCGGGTTGAGCGAGCACAGGTCCTCGCACAGCACGCGCGGCAGCATGGGTATCACCTGTGCAGGCGAGACGGCTGGGGTGGCGGACGGTACGGCCGACACCACTGTCCGCATCCAGGATCCCGGGCTCAACAGTCGCACCGCTCGAGACATTTCCCAACCCCGCGGCCCACCGGCGAAACAGTGTGGGCGGCGCCATTAGCCGTGATTGCGCATAAAGTGCGTCGTGAACCACCCAATAAGCAAGCAAGCTGTCCGCACGTGGCGGACCATAAAGTGCATCGTGAACCACCCAATAAACAAGCAAGCTGTCCGCACGTGGCGGACCATAAAGTGCGTCGTGAACCACCCAATAAACAAGCAAGCTGTCCGCACGTGGCGGACCATAAAGTGCGTCGTGAACCACCCAATAAACAAGCAAGCTGTCCGCACGTGGCGGACCATAAAGTGCGTCGTGAACCACCCAATAAACAAGCAAGCTGTCCGCACGTGGCGGACCATAAAGTGCGTCGTGAACCACCCAATAAACAAGCAAGCTGTCCGCACGTGGCGGCTACCTGCGGCACAGCGCTGCTCAATACCAGCTGTGGCAGGCACCATGCCGCGGTGTGGCGTCGCCCGTGCTGTGCAGCCGGCGTAACACAACCGGTGCAGCGCGGCCCGTTAACCGTGACTTCTTCAAGTGATCAGCAACAAGATCCATTCACTGACACGTCTCTTCAGAAATCGCAGGAAACTACATCCTCTCCGCGTGCCATACGGTAGCGTTATTTTTCATAGCCGATCCATACCAAACCATGCTACCAGTCACATTTAATTTGTTTCCACTTAAGTCTTCTAGACTAACCATTTTTGTCCCTAACTAACAGCTGGCTAAGTAATATCCGGTAGCAACGTTTTTTACTTTCTTAGCAGGGACTTGCAATGTTATGTTCATGCTCTGGTGCTAACATAGGGTTTTTATGTCGCGAGGGATCGAGATGGGGAGGAGCACTCCTGGCTGTCTGTTAAGTGGATGGCGGCTGGGAAAAATCACCACACCCGATCTCTGGCTGGAGACGCAAGCTTAAATTCCACTTAGCACAAATAGGCCCCGTCGTGTCCGGCGCCATATGTTTGCTGACCGGTCTACACCCCCTGAGAGGACAACACGCCTCTAATGACGGCCGAAGTTCCCTCGAAGACGTCCATCAACCGTGTTTGGCTCATGCAACGATCCGAAGAAAGGGAAAACGAGTCTAAATGAAAATAACGAAAACTCGCAAAGCCACTGGTATAAGTTCTAGCAAACGCATTGCAGCATATCACGCCACCGCGGGGTGTGGGACTGTCAGCAGTGCCGGCGACACAGTTGAGACGGTGGTGGTAGTGGTAGATTTGCATTCTAAGGCACGTCGACTACACCGGCCATTTTGCGCCCACGCAACCGGGACGGTCTTGGAGGTAATATTTGCACACTAGTGGTAAGACCCACCCAGGGGTACAGTCGTCACTTAATAGTGCCACCCGGTGCCAATCTCGAGATGTGTGGAAGCGGCACAAGCAAGCAAGGCACCGACAATTGCCTTCACACCTGACTGCCACCTCCCATTGAAACGATGCGCCGGAATCACGAACAGGTCAGTTGGCAAGTGATCTTGCAACGTGTCGCTGACAATTTAGTGCGTTGCTGATCCTGCACTAAGCGTCGTCAGTGTCTCTGTACTGTGAGTCACTGCCGCGGAAGTGTGCTCTTAACTGGGGGGTTTCGGGGCGCATCGACTGCAGTGGTCATGCAGCTGTGCTCTCAACTATGTGGCGTTGATCACTCGCCACTTGGCGTATCGTTGGAATTTGTGGACGCGTCAGCTGCTTTGAGTATATCGCGCCCATAACTAATCACCGACCGCTTAGTTCCGGCCACCGCCGCGCACTGCAGGTCACCGATCCGACAAACGGAACAACTGAGCCTTTGACACGACCCGCTGGCCGGTGGGGTGACAGATGTGACCGGATGACCCGCGGCGTCACTGACCTTGTGCACCAGATACACCAGACGACCCGCGACGTCACTCGCTGCCCTTGTGCACCAGGTACACCAGACGACCTGCGGCGCCACTGACTTTGTGCACCAGGTACACCAGACGACCCGCGGCGGCACTAACCTTGTGCACCAGGTACACCAGACGACCCGCGGCGTCACTGACCTTGTGCACCAGGTACACGCTGTTGCAGCGTTGCGAAGCCGTCTGGTCGGCCGGCAGACCCGGCTGCAGGAAGAAGGCGACGTCGGCGACGTGCACGCCCACCTGGTACTGACCGCCTCCGAGGTCACGACACGACACAGCGTCATCCAGGTCGCGCGCCGTCAGCGGGTCTATCGTGAAGATACACTCCTCCCTGCCAGACATGTCTGATCGGTCAGCGGGTCTATCGTGAAGATACACTCCTCCCTGCCAGACATGTCTGACTCGGTCAGCGGGTCCTATCGTGAAGATACACTCCGCCCTGCCAGACATGTCTGATCCGGTACACGCGGGTCTATCGTGAGGATACTCTCGTCGGCCTGCCAGACCTGTCTGATCGGCCAGAGGGTCTATCGTCGGCGATACACCCCCCCTGCCAGACATGTACTGATCGCGTCAGCGTGTCTATCGTGAGGATACACTCCTCCCGGCCAGACATGTCTGATCGGTCAGCGGGTCCATCGTGAAGATACACTCCTCCCTGCCAGACATGTCTGATCGGTCAGCGGGTCTATCGTGAAGATACACTCCTCCCTGCCAGACATGTCTGATCGGTCAGCGGGTCTATCGTGAAGATACACTCCTCCCTGCCAGACATGTCTGATCGGTCAGCGGGTCTATCGTGAAGATACACTCCTCCCTGCCAGACATGTCTGATCGGTCAGCGGGTCCATCGTGAAGATACACTCCTCCCTGCCAGACATGTCTGATCGGTCAGCGGGTCCATCGTGAGGATACACTCTTCTCTGCTGTATTCAGTGTATAACAGCATTACCTGACAGAGCCAGAGTCCATCACAGTATTCCCCGCCGGAGCAGGGTATAGACACGGTCATCAGATCAACACCCCTCTCCGCCGGAGTCAGGGTCAATCCGGTCATCAGATCAACACCCCTTACCGCCGAAGCCAGGTCAAGTCACGGCCATCAGATAAACACTCTCCCCGCCGGGGCAGGGTATAGACACGGTCATCAGATCAACACCTCTCCTCGCTGGGGCAGGGTATAGACACGGTCATCAGATCAACACCTCTCCTCGCTGGGGCAGGGTATAGACACGGTCATCAGATCAACACCTCTCCTCGCTGGGGCAGGGTATAGACACGGTCATCAGATCAACACCTCTCCCCGCCGGGGCAGGGTATAGACACGGACATCAGATAAACACCTCTCCCCGCCGGGGCAGGGTATAGACACGGTCATCAGATCAACACCTCTCCCCGCCGGGGCAGGGTATAGACACGGTCATCAGATCAACACCTCTCCCCGCCGGGGCAGGGTATAGACACGGTCATCAGATCAACACCTCTCCCCGCCGGGGCAGGGTATAGACACGGACATCAGATAAACACTCTCCCCGCCGGGGCCATGTCCAGCCAAGATCATCATGTCAACACTTTCCCAGCCGGAGCCAGGTCCAGTCACGATCATCAGGTCAACACCCATCTCCGCCGGGGCCAGGGTCAGACCGGTCATCAGATCAACACCCCTCCCAGCCAGAGCCGGATACAGCCGTCACCAGCTGACAGCACCCAGCCCCAGGAAGGCGACCTGCCTCAGCTGGTAATCACCGACCTGAGGTCGCGGCGGCGAGCGATCTCCTCAGCTGGGATCGTCCAGTCGGCAGTCGGCAGCCCGGTCAGGTCATTGGGACCGAACTCGCGCGTGTCTACTCCGTGCTCCAGCATGATGGCCTTCATCTCCACGTCCACGGAGCCAGTCTCGCCGAGCTTCTCGCTCAGCACGCTGGAACGGGGGGGGAGGGGGTCAGGGGTCGACGGACAGAACAGTGCCCGGTCATCAGCAATGGTGAGGTCGCCTTCAAATACACAGATCTTGATCTGTGTATTTGAAGGAAAACCCCCCATTGCTAAAAAAAAAATTAAACAATGGAAAATTTTTGAATTTATTTTATTTGTTTTGGGTTTTTTTTTAAAAAAAAACAAACAACAAAAAAAAAAACATCGCCTGATTCTCACCCTGGCAGGAAGGGCGGGAATCGCGTGGAATCGAACCTCGTACCTTTGGCGTGCAAGACGCTCAGCTTAACCACTGAGCTACCGACGCCCCCGAATTTGGAATTCATGATGTGATTACGAGCACCAGGCTGTCGTTTCAAGCAATATGTGTAATGTTGTTCATCCATTTTATGATTTCACTTATCAAAAGAAAAAGGGATACAGCGATTCAACGACATTCGGCACCAGACCCTTCAGCAGGAAGGGTGGCACACTCTTCACCCACCCCGCAGGTTACGTATCCCGATATCCCTGGGTGTGGTGTCGCCCATCCGCCGCGTCTCGGCCGCTCACCCCTTGGCGAAGCCCGGCTCGGTCCAGTCGGTGAGCTGCGCCAGGTACAGCGTGCTGGCGTACAGCTGCGGCCGCCGGAAGAAGTCGGCCGGGCAGTCGGCGGCGGCCACGCGCAGCCGCGGCACGCGGTGGTCGCGCGGCGCGAACAGCGCGTCCCGCTGACCGCCGCCCGAGAACGGGCGCAGCTCGCCCACCGCGCAGCGCGGGTGTCGCGCGTCCAGCACGTGCACTATCTGCCCGCACCAGGTCAGGTCACGCCGAGCCGCCACCACGTCGACATGGTCCAGCACGTGCACTATCTGCGCGCACCAGGTCAGGTCACGCCGAGCCGCCACCACGTCGACATGGTCCAGCGCGTGCACTATCTGCGCGCACCAGGTCAGGTCACGCCGAGCCGCCACCACGTCGACATGGTCCAGCACGTGCACTATCTGCGCGCACCATGTCAGGTCACGCCGAGCCGCCACCACGTCGAGATGGTCCAGCGCGTGCACTATCTGCGCGCACCAGGTCAGGTCACGCCGAGCCGCCAACACGTCGACATGGTACAGCACGTGCACTATCTGCGCGCACCAGGTCAGGTCACGCCGAGCCGCCACCAAGTCGACATGGTCCAGCACGTGCATTATCTGCGCGCACCAGGTCAGGTCACGCCGAGCCGCCACCACGTCGACATGGTCCAGCACGTGCACTATCTGCGCGCACCAGGTCAGGTCACGCCGAGCCGCCACCACGTCGACATGGTCCAGCACGTGCACTATCTGCGCGCACCAGGTCAGGTCACGCCGAGCCGCCACCACGTCGACATGGTCCAGCACGTGCACTATCTGCCCGCACCAGGTCAGGTCACGCCGAGCCGCCACCACGTCGACATGGTCCAGCACGTGCACTATCTGCCCGCACCAGGTCAGGTCACGCCGAGCCGCCACCACGTCGACATGGTCCAGCGCGTGCACTATCTGCGCGCACCAGGTCAGGTCGCGCCGAGCCGCCACCACGTCAGCATGTATTCTTATCGGATGTAGGATATATACTTCATGGGCTGCTACGTTAGAATACGAAATTTTCCACTGATGAAGTTCGGTAGGAACAAATTTCCTGCTTACTTGGTGTGAGGGGGGGGGGGGTTGCATGCATTTTTAAAGCATATTTATCGTGCACAAAGTCATATTTAAAGCATATTCAAGCATATTAAAGCATAATTATCCGATGCAAGAACGCAGAAATGTGCTTGTAACCTAGGGACAATTCAAAGTGGAGAAAATAAAATAAGCTATGTTGAATCAAATACATGTTCTCTGCGGTTATGAAGTGCAATATAATGAAAGCTTTGAAGCAAGCATTCGGGCAAAATAGACCAGGGACACTTCGCGAATATTTGCATGATCTGCTGGCTTTGCAGTCAGCAAAGCCAGCGTGCGGAAACATCAGGCGACCCGGTGCACATTGACTCACCTTAGCCGTCCTCTGCACGAAGCAGGCCCACTGGGGGTGTTTCAGCGCGAGCTCCACGGACACGCCCAGCGGGCCCGGCGGCAGGTCGGCGTCCGCCCGACTGCCGTTGCGAGTCGCCTCGCTCGGCCGCGCCGCCGCCTCGCAGCCGCCGCCGTCGGCGCGCGACTCGCCACTCGCGGCCAGCGACCGTCCGTCGGCGGTCCGGTCGGCGCGCGCACTGCCGCCCGCCAGTCCGGCCGGCGGCTGGGCGTCCACACGGCGACGCGTCGCGTGCGCCGCCGCCACACTGCTAACACTAGCACTGGCGCGCCGCTCGGCGCCAGTGTCGGCGTCGGCCGGCGCGTGCTGGTCCCGGCGCTCGTCGCTCACCTCAGGGCGCGCGGCGCCGGCCACGCTCAGCGCGGCCAGCCGGTCCGCCACGCTCTCAGTCCGCCGCTTGCTGCGGCCGGCACGCTTCCCGCGTCCCCGTTTCTGCTGTTCGGCGCCCGGCTGCGCTTCATCGGCCGGCTCGCGCGATTGCAGAGCCAGAGCCGTGGCCTGGCCCGGCGCGTCCGGAGCCAGAGCCGCGGCCTGGCCCGGTACGTCCAGAGCCAGAGCCGCGGCCTGGTCCGGTGCGTCCAGAGCCAGAGCCGCGGCCTGGTCCGGTGCGTCCAGAGCCAGAGCCGCGGCCTGGTCCGGTGCGTCCAGAGCCAGAGCCGCGGCCTGGTCCGGTGCGTCCAGAGCCAGAGCCGCGGCCTGGTCCGGTGCGTCCGGAGCCAGAGCCGCGGCCTGGCCCGGTGTGTCCGGAGCCAGAGCCGCGGCCTGGTCCGGTGCGTCCGGAGCCAGAGCCGCGGCCTGGCCCGGTGCGTCCAGAGCCAGAGCCGCGGCCTGGTCCGGTGCGTCCAGAGCCAGAGCCGCGGCCTGGTCCGGTGCGTCCGGAGCCAGAGCCGCGGCCTGGTCCGGTGTGTCCGGAGCCAGAGCCGCGGCCTGACCCGGTGGATCCGGAGCCAGAGCGGCGGCCTCACCCGGCGGGTCCGCCGAGGTGGTCGCTGTCGACGCCGGTCGGCTAGTCCCAGCCGACACTGGCGCCGCTGGGAGCGGCTGCTGCGCCGGCGCAGTCGGAGGTGAAGTGGCCTCTGGGCCGCCGCCAGGCGACTCCGGGCCAGCCGCCACCGTCACAGTCACCGTCAGGGGACGCGGAAACCGTGCCGGCAGAACCGCATCGAGCAGCGGCACGCTCTTCTGCAGATTCGCGTCCGTTTCGAACAAAATACTGAGGTCATTCTGAGTGCCATCTGAGATGAGATGAGTGACGAGCGCGTTGTCCAGAACCTGCGGCGGGGAAACAGTATCACCACAAGGCCAATGACATCGCCACGTCACATACCAGTACGGCGATGACGCATTCACGACCCCTCAGCAGCATTCACGCCAGGCGCCATACCTCACACACATGGCTCAGGTAAAACAACCAGACATTCATTGCAATTGTGTACCTAACAACCTACACACCAAGCCCGCACATGCGCACACGCGCACATGCACACACACACACACGCAGGCACACACCGCATTTATTCGTTCGAGACGCTTGCCCACCGTAGTTGATGGGGTATTCGGCTACCAAATGCTGCATGTATTGATCAGAGCAGTGTTATCGTTGATCATCAGAGCTGTCGTCTGCTGTGCGGCACTCCTCGTGTGCCACACAACAGGCAGCAGCCACTCCTTGTGTACCGCACAGCAGACAACAGCCACTCCTTGTGTACCGCACAGCAGGCAACAACAGCCACTCCTTGTGTACCGCACAGCAGGCAACAACAGCCACTCCTTGTGTACCGCACAGCAGACAACAACAGCCACTCCTTGTGTACCGCACAGCAGGCAACAACAGCCACTCCTTGTGTACCGCACAGCAGGCAACAACAGCCACTCCTCGTGTGCCGCACAACAGACAGCAGCCACTCCTCTGTGTACCGAACAGCAGACAACAGCCACTCCTTGTGTACCGCACAGCAGACAACAGCCACTCCTTGTGTACCGCACAGCAGACAACAACAGCCACTCCTTGTGTACCCGCACAGCAGACAACAGCCACTCCTTGTGTGCCACACAGCAAGCAACAACAGCCACTCATCGTGTGCCACACAACAGGCAACAACAGCCACTCCTTGTGTGCCACACAGCAGGCAACAACAGCCACTCCTCGTGTGCCACACAACAGGCAACAACAGCCACTCCTTGTGTACCGCACAGCAGGCAACAACAGCCACTCCTCGTGAGCCACACAGCAGGCAACAACAGCCACTTCTTGTGTGCCACACAGCAGGCAACCCTCCGTGTGGATTACACCGGCCGGCGTCACGTGACCTGCGTGTCTGCAGGCGGGGCGACCGCCAGCACCAGTGGCGATGTGCTGCATGACGTCGCACCGAGTGACTGTGTGTGGCATACACCGAGCGGAACAGCTGCCAGAAAGAGACACGCCGTGCCGACCATTGCACCATTTCACATTTCCATGAACTGTTCGGAATTGCTGAATTCGGTTGCGCTCATCACCGAAATGCCTGCATTTCCACTGACATTTGACGTCAGAACACTGTTTCGACAGGTTGTCTAGAGGACCAAGGTGGGACAGTCTCAGAAGCGTTCAGACAGTTTTGATCAATTTGATCTATGTCGCCCGCGGCCCTGGAGCCACATAGTCAGCTTCTTGCCATAGCTGGTCCAGCGCGCCTAGGCCACTCACACTTGTATTATTGGCCTGGTGAGAAGTGCCCCTGCTTCCCTCTTCTGGGCAGTTCGGCTCCTTCTGGCACGATCAGCTCCGGTCAGTCTGGTCTGGTCTGGTCCGGTCTGGTTGCGCTCCGTGACCACCTGACCTGACCTGCTCTGCCCGCTCAGATCTGACACGTGCCCATGCCACTGACCTTCCACTGGTGGTGGGGCAGCAGCTGCAGCGCCACCACGTCCCCGTGCAGCGCGCGATTGCGATCACGCACTCCCCCAACGAAGATGTCCGTCCGCCCGTCCTGTGCACAGTGCCCGACGGCGTCAGCAGCATCGGACGGAGCCAGACAATACCGGGAAACGTCGTCACACAACAGCGACACACGCACGGAGAGACAGAGACAGAGACAGAGACAGAGACAGAGACAGAGACAGAGACAGAGACAGAGACAGAGACAGAGACAGAGACAGAGACAGAGACAGAGACAGAGACAGAGACAGAGACAGAGACAGAGACAGAGACAGAGACAGAGACAGAGACAGAGACAGAGACAGAGACAGAGACAGAGACAGAGACAGAGACAGAGACAGAGACAGAGACAGAGACAGAGACAGAGACAGAGACAGAGAGAGAGAGAGAGAGAGAGAGAGAGAGAGAGAGAGAGAGAGAGAGAGAGAGAGAGAGAGAGAGAGAGAGAGAGAGAGAGAGAGAGAGAGAGAGAGACAGAGAGAAACAGAGAGAGAAACAGAGAGAGAAACAGAGAGAGAAACAGAGAGAGAAACAGAGAGAGACAGATAGAGAAACAGAGAGACGAAACAGAGGAGAGAGAGAGAGAAACAGAGAGACGAGACAGAGAGATGACAGAGAGCGAGAGACACAGAGAGACGACAGAGAGACGAGACCACAGAGAGCGAGAGAGCGAGATAGCGAGAGAGAGATAAGGAGGGAAAGCGGGCCGGCCAAGCCACCTAATAGGCAGAACAAATCATCGTCGAGCTGGCAACGGCACACACCCGTTCAGTCATCCACTACACTCGGCCAGATAGGCTCCCTGCAACATTGCGACTATGCGCTCGGGCAAGTCTACATGTGTATGCATATTGTATAACGCATTGCACTTTAAGCTTAGCGAGTGGAACTCGCCCACAATTTGTTTTCCTGTGGCAATCATACCAGTAGCATTTCAATATAATGATAATACTCATGCAGTTTCAAAAGGAATATAAACATTAGGGCTTATATTATTTAGTGACCGTATGTGAGCCATTATGAACATACACAGCATGCACTTTTAAAATGGCCATCCTTACAATGATGGGGAAGTTTGATTAATCGTATTATATTTCGGGTACTTCATCACACTTGCTGGTGCCTTAATCAAACTTATACAAATTATCAATGTCTTTACAATGACAAGGGCCATCATTTTAAAGTATATACTCTATATCAATATCAGCATTCATAAATTATGTGCATAGCTTGGTGTACACATATGCACACATATATACACATATCCATGCATATATCCATATATACAATCTATACATATAATATATACATATATATATATATATATATATATATATATATATATATATATATATATATATATATATATATATATATATATATATATATACATACATATATATATGCATATATATGCATATATATGCATATATATATATATATATATACATATGTGCATGCATGCGTAAGTTTGTGTTTTGGAGAGCATCCCAGGAAAACCGCCATAGCCGATGAGGGGAATACGATGAAGATATGGCTGCCGGAAAGTCGCCGCAATCCCATCTGGGACAAGACACAGATATCTTATAGAGGTAAGATAGAGGCAGATGGTCACGATTAAAAAGCATGCATGTTCAATACATAGTAAACCCACCGGGGAGTGAGTGAGTTGGTTTGAAACATAACGCCGATCACAAAGCACCTCAGCTGGATATTGAGCCCGAGGCAGACTCGGCAGCGTGTTAGTACTGGCGCCACATCAGCGGAGGCTCCCAGTGCCGTTAGCAGCCCGCGCGCGATCGGCGGTGCAGTGAGAGGACAAGGCCGACGGGTGAGAACAAGTCGCCGGGCACCTCGGGGCGTGACTGCCGGCGTCGCGGAAGCTCGGTGAGAAGTTAGTAGGCAGGCCAAAGGATGGGTATGAAATAATACCGATATATACCAAGATTTACCGGAGCGCTGATATAGGCGTCTTTGTAGCTCTTCGAGTTGATGCGAAGTACACCCTGAGAACAGAGGACATGAGCATGACTGATGACGAACAGTGAGCCAGAATACAGCATAAAACAACTTCCGCACATACGGATGATTTGAGGCTGATGACGTCCATACTTTGATGTCTGTGATAGGGAAGGGGAGGGTATATTACAATAATACATTACAAACATGAGCAGGTTGAGGTGCAGACAGTGATGTTCAATACTGGTGATCAGGCAAGTGCCAAGTGCAGTGGCCAGCAGTCCAATGCAGTCGTCGACAGGCGCAACCTCCGTCAGGCAGTCACTGTTCAGCGTTCTACAAACACGCTGACAACAGGCAGCAACAACAACACCACCACAAACCATCACCAGCCAGGAACGCCGTACGGCCGTCTAACCCCGCCCACTTGACAACAAACCACACCAGTCAGCAACGCCGTCTAGCCCCGCCCACATGACAACACACCGCACCAGGACAGCACTCACAGGCCGACACAACACACGGCGAGCAACACACGTCCAACACCCACCCACCGGCACAGGCGGCGGTCCACCCACACACGCTCTCACCACACGGCGGTCCACCCACACACGCTCTCACCACACAGCGGCGGCGTGCACGGACACGGCGGGGCCGCCGTGCACCTGGCGTCGTTAGAATTCACGGCGCGCCGCGGTTCGTGCTGCGATGTCGCGACCAGCGTTGACACGCCGCCCACTCACACAAAACGCGCGCCAGTGCATGGCAGATGGCGGCTCCGAGCCGCCGGCTTTGTCACGACTTGGGGAACAGTCCAGCTCTCTCTTGATGTGTTTGTGTGTGTGTGTGTGTGTGTGTGTGGGCAATGGCCGCATGGGCTGCAAATAGTTCACGGGTTTCTCCGCTGCACTCCAAGCCCATTGTGACTTCGATGATGGAGCCGCCCTGCACCGTTTTGCAGGTGATTTAGATTTTGAGGCGGGTAATGTAGGATTTCACACAGGCTGCCTCAGGGCATGCGGCGGAGGCAGAAGCCGCCGTAGAGCGGCTACGACACAGACACACCTGGGAGTCGACAAATGGCAACCCATAACCTTAATCACTGTGGGTACCAAATCAACCAGCAAACATACCCCGATGTGAAAGCGGCCAATGGATGAATCTTTGGCATCCACACACACACATCTGAATGCATCTCGTGAAAAGCTACCTATGCATTTGAAATAATCGTTTATAATTTGCTTCTCGTAGTCTAGTAGCGCCCCTAACCGCGTCTGCGAAAATTGCGCAGGCAGCCACTCGAGTAAGCAGGTAAGAAAGTGTGTGTGGGGGGGGGGGGGGGACCCGTGCATACACTAGCTGCATCCGCAGGCGACCAAGACGCTGCAGGATCGAGAACAGTCTATCTGTGGTGTAGTTCCCCGACCGATAGATGTGATATATTGAAGATCGGGTGGTCATTTCCGAGTTCGCTATATAACTACCAGCAGGGTGTAATACATGAGTTACCTTAGATTAAGCTACACTTTGGATAATTTCATGCATGTCTGACAGCTTTCTTTCCCTTCTGCAGAACGTGAGAGAGTTCGGCAATTCTTGAATTGATGCTATCGGCCGACAGACCGTGAGTGATGAAACGATAAGCAAACTCACGTACGCACGCACGCACGCACCACAACTATACGGACCGACCCGAGCATTATTCAAAAGCAGGGGCTCACAAGAAAAACAAACCGTCTGACGGGAAAAAGTAAAAGTTGCGAGGTGCGAGACAGCTGTCGATACGCCCAATGGAGCTGATCGTCCGGGTGATGATCACTGATGACCCCACGCAGGTGTGATCAAGGTGAACAAGGTGTCCGCCTGCTATAGTCGGACATCGAGACAGCCGCACACGCAGCCTCCTCACCTCCAACAGCTGTCCCTTCTGCAGACCCTGCTGCACATCAAATATCGACATGTGCTCTTCAAAACGCTTCTGGCTGTCATTCGCCGTGCCGTGGCGCAGCTGCGGCGTGGACTGGCGCGACTGCGGCGTGGACTGGCGCGACTGCGGCGTGCCGTAGCGCGGCTGCGGCGTGCCGTGGCGTGGCTGCGGCGTGAACTGGCGCTGTTGCGGCGTGCCGTGGCGCGGCTGTGGCGTGAACTGGCGCTGTCTGCCGGCGCTTCCGCCGCCGCGAGTGTTCACGGGCTCCGTGCTGTCACTGCGGCAGACCGCACTGTTAAAACATCACCTGCTCCGGCGCTGTGAAAGCCGGCAAAGCAATCACCGGACCAAATTATTACTCAACAAAAAATAATGCTGGGCAATCTTACAGTGTGCGCTTATAATCCGAAATGCTGAAATGTCCAAAGCTACAACAGGTAACATCGCCAACACACAATGTCCTAGTCAGCCTCGGGACATGGAGCATCCTATCGGAACCATTTTCTCGATTGGTTGGTTGGCTATTGGTTTTACGACACGTCGACCGTTGAGTTATATAGCGTCGCCAATCTCTCACGCCGATTGGTCGCGGGCGAAGAGTAGCGTTTTCTCGAAACGATTTTAATTGCGAGTATGGTTTAGGAGGGTTCAGGCACCACTTACACACAAAGTACTGGCTTTGCGTGCAAATGGTGTCATATCATGCATTTCGGACCTCTACATCAAGTAGGTTCTTCAGTTATCCACATCAATGGCAATGGAAGGTTACAAACACCACACAAAAAGCAATACACATTTGCGAGACAAATAAAACGCGTTGCGCCTCGAGGTGGCTACCCGGTATCAGAGTATCGAAAAAGTACCGGCTTTCCGAAATAATGAATACGAGGCGCCTCTCTCATATCAGGTGACATGTAGTTGCCGTCTGGGTTTTACCAGCCTGCCCCAATGCGGTGATGTCAGCTGTTATCACGTGGCAGACAATTACATGCTTTTACCACTCGGCACCACTACTGACCACCGTCTTGCGAATGTGGAGCTGTCCATCAGCGTTCGCCAGTGGGCCGCGCTGGGAGACAGCGCGACGAGTGGTAAAATCAAGTCGAACTAGCTCCATTGCGTCTGTGTCGTGGACAATGTACATCGATTTTAGGTTTGTATTATATCATACGGACCAGAGTCGGTCATCCTACGTCGGAGAGTTTCAGCCACTTCGTCGCATCATGGTCCAGTGTCGAAGCGAGCACCAAAGTTTGTTTGTTGATGTACGTTTGCACCCTTGCATGCCGAGCCACAGCACATCCACCACAGTCATGCGATGGTTCGCGTGGGAAAACACGAGCGCTTCAACTAAAACATGCACAGCTTCGCGAGGCTGTAACCTCGGCGCCTCATCTACGCCTGCGCCATCACAATACATCAACGGCGGCGTATGATGATAGCAATGTGCTGCTGCCAGGAGAGGCCATCGTTCACGGTGACAACCATAATTATAACGCAGTGTGAGGTGATAATTTAGTTTTCCAAGCAATACCGAACAATGTCCATGTATTTTTCACCGGAGTTATGTAAGAATAATCATGTCTGTCATCGAAAGGTGTATGTTTAGACTATTTTGCGCATGTCAATTCAATGCAGACACCAGGGTGGTTCCGGCGCGTCGCTTCAGTACGAAGGGATTTGATGTCACATCTGCGTCTCAAAACTGAGTGTCATCGGCGTGCGTGGCAATCTTGCCGTGTGGCATGTGCTGTATCATGTGCTATGGCAGGTGCTATGGCAGGTGCTATGGCAGGTGTTATGGCATGTGTTATGGCATGTGTTGTGGCATGTGTTATGGCATGTGTTGTGGCATGTGTTGTGGCATGTGTTATGGCATGTGTTATGGCATGTGTTATGGCATGTGTTATGGCATGTGTTATGGCATGTGTTATGGCATGTGTTGTGGCATGTGTTGTGGCATGTGTTGTGGCATGTGTTGTGGCATGTGTTATGGCATGTGTTGTGGCATGTGTTGTGGCATGTGCTATGGCATGTGTTGTGGCATGTGTTTGGCATTGTTGTGGCATGTGTTGTGGCATGTGTTGTGGCATGTGTTGTGGCATGTGTTTGGCATGTGTTGTGGCATGTGCTAGGCATGTGTTGTGGCATGTGTTGTGGCATGTGTTGTGGCATTGTTGTGGCATGTGTTGTGGCATGTGTTGTGGCATGTGTTGTGGCATGTGTTGTGGCATGTGTTGTGGCATGTGTTGTGGCATGTGTTGTGGCATGTGCTGTGGCATTGTTGTGGTATGGCTGGTGACTGCTGTGGCACGTGCTGTGGCATGTGCTGTGGCATGTGTTGTGGCATGTGTTGTGGCATGTGTTGTGGCATGTGTTGTGGCATGTGTTGTGGCATGTGTTGTGGCATGTGTTGTGGCATGTGTTGTGGCATGTGTTGTGGCATGTGTTGTGGCATGTGTTGTGGCATGTGCTGTGGCATGTGTTGTGGTATGTGCTGGTGCACGTGCTGGTGCACGTGCTGTGGCATGCTGTGGCATGTCTGTGGCATGTGTTGTGGCATGTGTTGTGGCATGTGTTGTGGCATGTGTTGTGGCATGTGTTGTGGCATGTGTTGTGGCATGTGCTATGGCATGTGTTGTGGCATGTGTTGTGGCATGTGTTGTGGCATGTGTTGTGGCATGTGTTGTGGCATGTGCTGTGGCATGTGTTGTGGCATGTGTTGTGGCATGTGTTGCGGCATGTGTTGTGGCATGTGTTGTGGCATGTGCTTGGCATTGTTGTGGTATTGCTGTGCGTGCTGTGGCACTGCTTGGCATGTGCTGTGGCATTGTTGTGGCATGTGTTGTGATGTGTTGGCATGTGTTATGGCATGTGTTGTGGCATGTGTTGTGGCATGTGTTGTGTCATGTGTTGTGGCATGTGTTGTGGCATGTGTTGTGGCATGTGCTGTGGCATGTGTTGTGGCATGTGTTGTGGCATGTGCTGTGTCATGTGTTGTGGCATGTGTTGTGGCATGTGTTGTGGCATGTGTTGTGGCATGTGTTGTGGCATGTGTTGTGGCATGTGTTGTGGCATGTGTTGTGGCATGTGTTGGCATGTGTTGTGGCATGTGTTATGGCATGTGTTGTGGCATGTGTTGTGGCATGTGTTGTGGCATGTGTTGTGGCATGTGTTGTGGCATGTGTTGTGGCAGTGTTATGGCATGTGTTATGGCATGTGTTGTGGCATGTGTTGTGGCATGTGTTGTGGCATGTGTTGTGGCATGTGTTTGGCATGTGTTGTGGCATGTGTTGTGGCATGTGTTGTGGCATGTGTTGTGGCATGTGTTATGGCATGTGTTGTGGCATGTGTTGTGGCATGTGTTGTGGCATGTGTTGTGGCATGTGTTGTGGCATGTGTTGTGGCATGTGTTGTGGCATGTGTTGTGGCATGTGTTGTGGCATGTGTTGTGGCATGTGTTATGGCATGTGTTGTGGCATGTGTTGTGGCATGTGTTGTGGCATGTGTTGTGGCATGTGTTATGGCATGTGTTGTGGCATGTGTTGTGGCATGTGTTGTGGCATGTGTTGTGGCATGTGTTGTGGCATGTGCTGTGGCATGTGTTGTGGCATGTGTTGTGGCATGTGTTGTGGCATGTGTTGTGGCATGTGTTGTGGCATGTGTTGTGGCATGTGTTGTGGCATGTGTTGTGGCATGTGTTGTGGCATGTGTTGTGGCATGTGTTGTGGCATGTGTTGTGGCATGTGTTGTGGCATGTGTTGTGGCATGTGTTTGGCAGTTTGGCATTGTTGTGGATCTGTGGCATGTGTTGTGGCATGTGTTGTGGCATGTGTTGTGGCATGTGTTGTGGCATGTGTTGTGGCATGTGTTGTGGCATGTGTTGTGGCATGTGTTGTGGCATGTGTTGTGGCATGTGTTGTGGCATGTGTTGTGGCATGTGTTGTGGCATGTGTTGTGGCATGTGTTGTGGCATGTGTTGTGGCATGTGTTGTGGCATGTGTTGTGGCATGTGTTGTGGCATGTGTTGTGGCATGTGCTATGGCAGGTGTTATGGCATGTGTTATGGCATGTGTTGTGGCATGTGCTATGGCAGGTGTTATGGCATGTGTTATGGCATGTGTTGTGGCATGTGTTGTGGCATGTGTTGTGGCATGTGTTGTGGCATGTGTTGTGGCATGTGTTGTGGCATGTGCTGTGGCATGTGTTGTGGCATGTGCTGTGGCATGTGTTGTGGTATGTGCTGGTGCACGTGCTGTGGCACGTGCTGTGGCATGTGCTGTGGCATGTGTTGTGGCATGTGTTGTGGTATGTGCTGTTGCATGTGCTGTGGCATCTCTTTGGTGAACACAAGGTAAAGCACAGGAGCCAATGTAGAGCCTTGTACCACCCCGTGCAACACCGATAGGGCCTCCAAATATTAACAGACTGCGTGCGATTGCTAAAACATGCGGAGAAACACTGGCTGTCGATACCATACCATGTCGGCGTCAATATCATATGTCGCACATACATATGTAAATGTCGATGTCGCATGTCGCACATATGATGATGTCGATGTCGCATGTCGCACAAATATCGATGTTGTTGTCGCACATATGTCGATGTCGCATGTCGCACATACGAGGGGGTGCTGAAAAGTTCCTGGCTATCGCATCGAATCCTGGCCATCGCATCGGGTATCGCAAAATGGTGAAGCTGTTACCTTTACAGGTTAGGTAGGACAACTATTTAGTGGGACGATACACAAAAAAAACATGATGGTATGCAATATATATTTGTCTTTTTGCAGGTGTAGCACATGATGGCAGCTCCTATAGCGGAATTTGCTAGAACTGAAGGACCGGCGGTCATGAAGTTCATTTTCCTGCAAGGCAAAGGAGCAGCGGAAATCCACGTCGAGATGAAGGAAGTCTTGAAGGATGACTGCCCGTCATACTCCACAGTGAAAACCTGGGTGTCAAGGTTCCGGACTGGTCATTTCGAGGTCACGAATGAACCCCGGTCGGGACGGCCAACTTCAGCGACCACGGAGGACAAAGTAGACGAGGTGCACGTCATGATTCTCGAGGACCGCCGGATTTCAGCTAGTCATAGCTGAGAATCTGGGGATTTCCCGCGAAAGAGTTGGCCACATCATCCACAACATTCTGTACATGAGAAAGCTGTCCGCGAAGTGGGTGCCAAAATGCCTAAAAATTCCCAAAATGCTACGGAGACGTCGTTGGAGGTCCAATCTTCCGAGTTTTTCTTACAGGGCTTAGAAAAACTGAAGGACCGCTGCAATAAGTGTGTGAATCTGAGAGGGGAGTATGCTGAATAAAACCATAATCAACTGGCCCTTCTGCATTTTCATTCTCTCAAAGCCAGGAACTTTTCAGCACCCTCTTTACTCGCACTTTACATGCAAGTATGTTGATGTCACATGTTGCACATATGTCAATGTCGATGTCGCGTGTCGCACATATGTTAATGTCGTATGTCGCACATATGCCACATATGTCGCACATATGCCAATGTCAATGTCGCACGTCACACATATGCTGATGTTGATGTCGCATGTCGCACAAATGTCGATGTCGCATGTCGCACAAATGTCGATGTCGCATGTCCCACATATGTATATGTCGCATGTCCCACATATGTCGATGTCGCATGTCCCACATATGTCGATGTCGCATGTCCCACATATGTCGATGTCGCATGTCCAACATATGTCGATGTCGCATGTCCCACATATGGCGATGTCGCATATATGTTGATGTCGATGTCGCATGTCGCACAAATGTCGATGGCGCATGTCCCACATATGTCGATGTCGCATGTCGCACAAATGTCGATGTCGCATGTCGCACATATGTCGATATCGCATGTCGCACAAATGTCGATGTCGCATGTCGCACATATGTCGATGTCGCATGTCGCACAAATGTCGATGTCGCATGTCCCACAAATGTCGATGTCGCATGTCGCACATATGTCGATGTCGCATGTCGCACAAATGTTGGTTGGTTGGTTATTGGTTTTACGACACGTCGACCGTTGAGTCATGTAGCGTCGCCCATCTCTCACGCCGATTGGTCGCGGGCGAAGAGTAGCGACAGGTGAGACTCGAACCCACAACCTTTCGATTGTGAGACGAGCATCTTACCCCTAGACCACTCGTCCCCTAATCGCACAAATGTCGATGTCGCATGTCCCACATATGTCGATGTCGCATGTCGCACAAATGTCGATGTCGCATGTCGCACAAATGTTGATGTTGCATGTCCCACATATGTCGATGTCGCATGTCCCATATATGTCGATGTCGCCTGTCGCACAAATGTCGATGTCGCAGAGCCTCCTGGTTCGAGGTGCATGACACGTCGCTAAGTATGTTGGAGAGCCGTACATGGTGGCGTGCAATTTCCAGGTGGCTGTGGATGGCGCCGTATTTTCTCTGATTGGGTGTTAAAGGTGTTATTACCCATAGGTGGCAACTGCTCACGAGAACTAACTAACCATGCCGTGGCCTCCCGTGGCTGCCGTGGCCTCCAGTTGCAAGTTGTGCCGATGGCAGCATTGGCACTGCCACAGATTCTGGGTAGCGGCGGGGCGGGGCCCGGGATTACCTTCGGTTTGATGCTGTCCATGCAACGTCATAGACGTAAATTACACGAAGCTTGGGGGGAACCGCCGTCACTCTCCTGTGGTGGTGATGCGCATTGCCGGCTGTATGCTGCATAGTGGTGCGGTGTTGTGCGGTGTTGTGCGGTGTTGTGCGGTGTTGTGTGGTGCGGTATGGTGCGGTATGGTATGGTATGGTGCGGTATGGTGTGGTATGGTGCGGTATGGTGTGGTGTGGTGCGGTGTGGTGTGGTGTGGTGTGGTGTGGTGTGGTGTGGTACGGTGCGGTGCGGTGTGGTGTGGTGCGGTGCGGTGCGGTGCGGTGCGGTGCGGTGCGGTGCGGTGCGGTGCGGTGCGGTGCGGTGCGGTGCGGTGCGGTGCGGTGCGGTGTGGTGCGGTGCGGTGCGGTGTGGTGTGGTGTGGTGTGGTGCGGTGTGGTGCAGTGTGGTGTGGTGTGGTGCAGTGTGGTGTGGTGCAGTGTGGTGTGGTGCGGTGTGGTGTGGTGTGGTGTGGTGTGGTGTGGTGTGGTGTGGTGTGGTGTGGTGTGGTGTGGTGCGGTGCGGTGTGGTGTGGTGTGGTGTGGTGCGGTGCGGTATGGCATGGTATGGTATGGTGTGGTGTGGTGTGGTGCGGTGCGGTGCGGTGCGGTGCGGTGCGGTGCGGTGCGGTGCGGTGCGGTGCGGTGCGGTGCGGTGTGGTGCGCGGTGGTGCGGTGCGGTGTGTGTCGGCTGTCAGCTCGGTCAGTCGCCGGATGCGACATCTGTCGGCAGGCGGAGGCTCTCCACACGCCGTGCAAACAGCGCCGATCCAGCAGCGGGTCACGCGGACCGGCCGGTCACTGCCCGCCGTGACCCGTCCGGCCACGGCCGGTCACTGCCTCCCGTGACCCGTCCGGCCGGTCACTGCCTCCCGTGACCCGTCCGGCCGGTCACTGCCTCCCGTGACCCGTCCGGCCACGGCCGGTCACTGCCTCCCGTGACCCGTCCGGCCACGTTGTGTCTGACGGCGCCGCTGACGGCAGTCGACCACACCAGCTCGGCCGGCGAACGGCCACAGCCGGCAGCTGGCCGCGCTCGGCTGCCGCACCTTCCGAACGCCGGCGCCGGCCCCCGGGTCAGGTCGCAGGTCAGACGCCACACCGTCGGCCGCCCACGCGCTCGACACCGACAGCGGCTCAGCTGTCAGCTGGAGCCGAGGCGACACGGCGGCGACACGACCCCGCCTGGACCGACACAGCGCCGCGCCGCCTGCGCGCCGCTCCAGCACCAGTACCAGTGTAGCGCCGCCGCCGCCGGTGGTGGCGCGACAGACCACACGCACGCCGTCGACAGACACGCTGTCCGCCTCAGACCGGCCCACTTGTATCGAACATCAGACCAGTGCGCATAGGAGCCATTGTTCCAGTGAGCAACTGACAGGTCGTGTGCCATCGTGCACTCGAGACTGGCCCACGGCAACAGGTGCAGTGTACACCGACAGCACAGCAACAGGTGTGGTGTACACCGACAACACAGCAACAGGTGTGGTGTACAGGTACACCGACAACACAGCAACAGGTGGTTACACCGCAGCACAGCAACATGTGCAGTGTACACCGACAGCACAGCAACAGGTGTGGTGTACACCGACAACACAGCAACAGGTGTGGTGTACACCGACAACACAGCAGCAGGTGCAGTGTACACCGACAGCACAGCAACAGGTGTGGTGTACACCGACAACACGGCAACAGGTGCTGTGTACACCGCATGGAACCCGCCGCACAACCAGGTAACGGGACCCGCCGTACAGCCAGGTCACGGGACCCGCCGTACAGCCAGGTCACGGGACCCGCCGTACAGCCAGGTCAGGGGACCCGCCGTACAGCCAGGTCACGGGACCCGCCGTACAGCCAGGTCACGGGACCCGCCGCACAACCAGGTAACGGGACCCGCCGCACAACCAGGTAACGGGACCCGCCGTACAGCCAGGTCAGGGGACCCGCCGTACAGCCAGGTCACGGGACCCGCCGTACAGCCAGGTCACGGGACCCGCCGTACAGCCAGGTCACGGGACCCGCCGTACAGCCAGGTCACGGGACCCGCCATACGGCCAGGTCACGGGACCCGCCGTACAGCCAGGTCACGGGACCCGCCGTACAGCCAGGTCACGGGTCAGAGGCGCATCTGTGACGCATGCAACAGCGACTTGTTGCCAGCTGGTCGGGCAGTGGGCCGACGTGACGGCCCGTGGGCCGATCACCGTCGGAGAGACGACCAGTGCGTGCTGCCCACCGGCGGTACAGCCAGCTGCAGGCCGACCAGCGCACGGCTCACATCCCATAACGTCTGCAAACCGCGCGATAAAACAAAAGCTGCGCCTCCAAATTTGCACGCAAAGTGTCGGTTCGCTGTGGCATCAGCACGTGCTAACAGACAACTGTCGGACAGCGACACAGACGCTACAGATCCCGAGCCGTGCCGACACCCATTACGGAGCAGATCTGGGCCGGGTGCAGCGCCCGCTACAGGACAGTGTACGGCCCAGATCCGCTCGTGATCCGCTCGTATCGGCCGACGGTGAGCGGCGCCGGACTGACCCGACAGCACACGGGCAGGAGGGGGAGGGGGGTATGGTTATTGATTGCTACGACACGTCAACCGTTGAGTCATATAGCGTCGCCAATCTCTCACGCCTATTGGTCGCGGGCGAAGAGTAGCGACAGATGGGGGGGGGGCAGCCGGGGAGGGCAGCCGGCTGGCGACCCGGCACTGACCTGGGCTTCACCTCCATGTTGCAGTGGTTGGTGAAGAGACGAGCGCCGCTGGGGATGCGGACGGGGCGCCGGCTCCAGCCGGTGCCGGAGTCCACCGACGCGGCCGACGTCGAGCTCTGCGGACTGGCGAGGCTGTGGAAGCCGGACGAGTCGCTGCGGGACGGCGACGGACGGTACGGCCGGCTGGGGCCCAGCTGCACCGCCGACTGTGGGCTGGGGTCAGATCAGGTCAGGTCAAGTCGGGTAAGTCAAATCAGGTCCGATAGAGACGGACAGTACGAGTTGGGGCCGCGACTGTGGGCTGTGGTCAGGTCAGACCAGGTCAGGTCAGGTCAAGTCAAATCAGGTCAGGTAGAGGCGCACGGTCCCAGTTGGGGCCGCAACTGTGGTCTGTGGTCAGGTCAGGTCAGGTGAGATAGAGACGGACGACACGGCCGCTGGGGCCGCGCGGTGTCGCCGACAGCGGACTGGAGTCAGGTAAAATGAGACACCGTCGCGTACGTCCCCACCCAGTTCATGCGGGCCCCAGCAACGCGCAAGTCACCAACATAACGGCCGACCCGGGCAGCGTCAGGAACGGCCCGCTCGGTCCGCGTCATTGTTGACTCCCACTGTTGGCCAATCAGCCGGCGTTTCAATTGCATCGGCTGTCTGCTGCTGGGGAAGCACCGGCTTCCGTGACCCGCCCGGCCACGTGCCGGTGCGCAGCCGCGACTGACACGAACACAGGAGCATCACTCGCCGGCCGCCAGTCCTCCAATGGGCTCAGCTGCGCCACAATACAGTGCGACACTGGCTGACATTGCGTGCAGTTCCGGCAAATCAGAAGAAAAACACAACCGACGTGTTCGTGCAGGAAAGTGCCAAGACTTTGAAGTTATGCGTGTCGCAACAATGGCAGAGAGCGTGCGAAAATACTCGCGGACCTGATAGACACGTGCTTCTCGGGTGTTTTTCGCGTCGTGGAGATACTCAGCGGCTTCAGACACTTCTTGCGCGGCTGCGGCGCCTCCGAGCTCCTGTTGGCCGACGCAAGGTTCAAGGCCAGCGCCTGAAGGCCAATGAGAGCCGCGTGCTGTTCGACCTCTTCAAGGCTGGTTCTGTGCCGCCTCGTGGAGGACGCGCCGTTGATGTGAATGAACGATGCGCAGGACTGAAACAGACGGTCGGGATCATGACGTCCAGGCCTGCGAGACCGAGCATCAGTGCGGGTGCTACCACACCACAGCCGACTGGGAGCCAGTGCAGACACCGCGACAGCTTACACAGCGAAGCACCCTTCACGGCTCCTAATCCTCAGCCAGACACGTTCGTCACAAGCCAGCACGTTGGATAAATAGAAAATACTCGAGTCACGGCACCAAGTCCACGTCAGTGAAGCGTACATGGACTGATGAAACGGGAAAGCTCCACCGATGACACATGTGATCAACTCTTCCGCTACCGGCCTCCACATACCGACCGACTCTGCAGATATGCAGATGCCGATGTGGACACACAGGCACACTCCGGGCTGCCCGTCATCGCCGTCCATTGACCCCATGTCTCGACGACCCTTATCTCGTAACGGTTGGCATCAGCATAGTCCGACAACGGCGCAGGTGGACTGCTGACAGCCACGTCGTCTAAAGTGCCGAGCGGGTCGACCGAACAACGGACCGGCGGCATACTCAGATACGGGAGCGACCGTGCCACGGGAGGAAACAACGGACCGGCCGCGTACTCAGATACGGGAGCGACCGTGCCACGGGAGGAAACAACGGACCGGCCGCGTACTCAGATACGGGAGCGACCGTGCCACGGGAGGAAACAACGGACCGGCCGCGTACTCAGATACGGGAGCGACCGTGTCACGGAGGAAACAACGGACCGGCCGCGTACTCAGATACGGGAGCGACCGTGTCACGGGAGGAAACAACGGACCGGCCGCGTACTCAGATACGGGAGCGACCGTGTCACGGGAGGAAACAACGGACCGGCCGCGTACTCAGATACGGGAGCGACCGTGCCACGGGAGGAAACAACGGACCGGCCGCGTACTCAGATACGGGAGCGACCGTGTCACGGGAGGAAACAACGGACCGGCCGCGTACTCAGATACGGGAGCGACCGTGCCACGGGAGGAAACAACGGACCGGCCGCGTACTCAGATACGGGAGCGACCGTGTCACGGAGGAAACAACGGACCGGCCGCGTACTCAGATACGGGAGCGACCGTGCTACGGGAGGAAACAACGGACCGGCCGCGTACTCAGATACGGGAGCGACCGTGTCACGGGAGGAAACAACGGACCGGCCGCGTACTCAGATACGGGAGCGACCGTGCCATGGGAGGAAACAGCAGGAAGGAGAGATAACATGGCCACAAGGCGAGCGGAGAATTAGACATGGGAATGCAGAGGAAGGTAAGAAAAGTGAGCGAGGTGGAAAAAAGCGAAAGGGAAGACGACACTAGGGATAGAGATACGAAAAAATAAACCACAGGGAGAAGGCATTTATAATAAACTTAAGCAAGTACGTGTACAATGCACTATGTAGTTTTACATTCCGCATCACAACTTAACTCCACATTCGGTACAAATGAAATGAGCAAACAAACTCAAAGCCGCAGCATGTTCGACTCTGAGCGACAAGAACTTGAGCAAAACACAGCGAGCGGATGCTCACCCAGGCACTTGGCACTGTCCAAGCACATTTCCCTTCCTTGGTCGGCCACACCTCGACTTCGTGATTCTTATCAGACAGCTGAACACCAGCAGCATAAAGCACTGTCGGATGGCATATAAAAATGATCGCCCCAGACGAGCAGAAC
The DNA here is from genome assembly GCA_034440615.1 of Ashinkailepas kermadecensis. Lineage (NCBI taxonomy): Eukaryota > Metazoa > Arthropoda > Thecostraca > Neolepadidae > Ashinkailepas > Ashinkailepas kermadecensis. The sequence continues at coordinate 280,186 of JAOTOM010004972.1, forward strand.
AGGGCAGTTCCAGTCCGACCGGCGCTACTCGGCAGGCTGCCAAAAGGTGGCAGCGCTGCTCAGCAGGCTGCCAAAAGGTGGCAGCGCTGCCCAGCAGGCTGCCAAAAGGTGACAGCGCTGCCCAGCAGGCTGCCAAAAGGTGGCAGTGCTGCCCAGCAGGCTGCTAAAAGGGGCAGCGCTCCTCAGCAGGCCGCCAGAATGGGCAGCGCTGTTCAATAGGACGGCGGAAGGGTGGGGGGGGGGGGCACTTAGCAGGACAAAAATAAAACAACCTGCAACGGCTAAAGTAGATGCAGCAATCTGCGATAGGTTCAACAATCTTGCATGAAGATTGCATGAAACAGCTGGATGTACCGGGTACCTCGTGGTCTGTCTGCTTCTCATCCACCTGCCGCAGTAGGTGTTCTGCGTTTCATCATCGCACGAGCACAGTTATCGTGTTCCATCCACACATCTGGGCGCAATGTGGTCAACAAAGTGGTCGACACGCCCTTAGACCACAATGACTAATCTGCACCACAACTCCCGAACATTAGTCACTTGTTCTATCTGTGCCCCGTTTCCCGACCACTGGTCCATGCGTCCCCATCTTCGGACGACGGGCTTCGTGTTCGTCTGCTCGCGTGCTCGTCTCGTCCTTGTAACGTAGCTGACACCATCCTGTCCGACGGCGAACGCCGAGCAGACACCGACTATTGTGCTGTCCACCGGCAGCATGCAAGCGCGCACACACACACACACACACACACACACACACACACATATATATATATATATATATATATATATATATATATATATATATATATATATATATATATGATAAGCAGGACCAGAAAGAGCCAGACGAGCTGCACGACACCAGCACAGCGGCATCGCTCTTCCACCAATACGGGGACAAAACGGGATTTTCCTTTTCACACTATGTAGTAGGGTATACGTGTTTTCAAGCCAGTTGAAATCACGACACGAAAGCTATTCCGCTGAAAACATTTGCCATCGGCTAAACTTAGGCTTGGAAGTACTCGAAAATCAGATCGTCCACGAGATAACTTTAGAGTTCGTCGGGCAGTAGTAAGTAAACACTGATATTAAATTGTGCTTCATTTACAACCATTTTCTAGTACATATTACCTAAAATTCATGTCGTTTTCTTTTCGATGAACAAAATCGCGATGGCGTAAGGTATGATTGAAAGGCATTTTCACTGCCCGGTCTTCGCGGGTCAGATCCTCACAACCCGTCTCCGGTGGGGGGGCATTATAATCCCCCCCTATAATCTCCAAACTAAGCGTTGCACAAAAACGAAAATGTCATCGGAAAGCGCTCGACGAGTAGGGCCCGAAAACACCCCAAAAATGTCATCCTCTCAAAAAGTTATGTCAGTAGGGTGGTCAATGGGATCACGACTGATGTCATGTTTTGGGTTCTGGGAGAGTTCATTTTGGATAGATTTTAAAAACGAAATGATTTGTAATAGAAAAGAAAGGCGAAATCGACCGTTGCCCCTGTGCTATTGAGCGGGTTTTGTTTTAGCGCGATCCTACCATAGGCAATAATACCAAGCAGTGCATGCAAATAACCTTTATAAGAAACAGCGTCTCGTGTATTGTACATCACGCGATAGTCGAAAAGAAACAAGTAATATGTCTTACCAATCTGTGCATACGCCACCCCACCCCCTTATCTCCCCCTTGGCCAGGTCGGGTAACGGCACCCTGGCTTGGGGAAATTGGCTTGTACCTGTACTAGAAGGGCTCTGTGATACCACTTCACCTTAACGTGACACGAATCTTGAAAGCAATATGAACTGTGATTAAAGCGATGCACATGCTTCATTGGCCACATATAGGATGTGGGTACAGGAAACTGAAGAAAAAAAAGCATTTAAAGAATATACCTGTTTCCAAAAAGTTGCACACATGAAGATAAATTATGTAAGCTCATCATAAAAGTAAAAAAGAGAATATTTTAACCGCCATCACGTCGAGGTCAGATCTGTCCTATCTGCCCGAAGGTCACGATGACATTGCATCAAAATTTCAGAGAGAAAAAACTCCAAACCAACTAAAAAAAATATTATTCAGTGCAATGCCAACTCGGAAATGCACACTATTCGACTACTTAATTATTTCCCATCGAGATATCCGTCGTTAAAAATAGCCGTGTACCGTAATCTCACGAACATGCTATAACCTATAACTCCGTGACCGCTGATCTGATCGAGCTCAAAGCGGCACAGCTGAATCAGAGCATTAGATAACCATGTAGTTGTATTCATATCAAATTCTGAAGGGTAGTGTGTTAATTTACGCTTTTACCGATCGATCTGTCATTGAACGTCGCACCAATCAGATGGCAAGACTGCTCTTCCATTTAGCCTGTTTATCCGTTATGCTGTTTTTGACTACTTGTTTAGCTTTTTCCACGTTAAAAGGCACGATATACTCAGATGCGATACACACGGTACAAGCAGCGCGGTGGACTCCAGCAGCCGGTGGGAAGGCACGGTGGCAGTGGCAGTGGCGGGGGCAGATAGTGGGCGGTCCCCGTCTCCACCGGACCAGCGCGACGGACCAGCATTAGTGCAGCTGGCCGGACGCGGCGCGTGCTCCGACTAGCACTGAGCTCCAGAAAACGGCGGCAGCGCGTGCGCACGAAACATGCTGTGCGGTCCGCCGTGTCGGGCGACCGTCCTGACGCCGTGGCAGAGACAATGCGTACCAGCCTGGGGCGGCGACCCACCCCACCGGCCTAAACGGCTACACCATGTGTTCGGTGGTGTGGTGACAAAAGTCACCGAAGAGGAGGGTCGGTGGTGTGGTGGTAGCACGTCGCCAAATGGGAGGATCGGTGGTGTTGCGGTAGCCTGTCACCGAATGGGAGGATCGGTGGTGTTGCGGTAGCCTGTCACCGAATGGGAGGATCGGTGGTGTGGTGGTAGCCTGTCACCGAATGGGAGGATCGGTGGTGTGGTGGTAGCCTGTCACCGAATGGGAGGATCGGTGGTGTTGCGGTAGCACGTCACCGAATGGGAGGATCGGTGGTGTGGTGATAGCCTGTCACCGAATGGGAGGATCGGTGGTGTGGCGGTAGCTGTCACCGAATGGGAGGATCGGTGGTGTGGTGGTAGCCTGTCACCGAATGGGAGGATCGGTGGTGTGGTGGTAGCCTGTCACCGAATGGGAGGATCGGTGGTGTTGCGGTAGCCTGTCACCGAATGGGAGGATCGGTGGTGTGGTGGTAGCCTGTCACTGAATGGGAGGATCGGTGGTGTTGCGGTAGCCTGTCACCGAATGGGAGGATCGGTGGTGTGGCGGTAGCCTGTCACCGAATGGGAGGATCGGTGGTGTGGCGGTAGCCTGTCACCGAATGGGAGGATCGGTGGTGTGGCGGTAGCCTGTCACCGAATGGGAGGATCGGTGGTGTGGCGGTAGCCTGTCACCGAATGGGAGGATCGGTGATGTGATCGCAACATGTCATCAAAGTCTGCGAACTGGAGCCCCACCTCCAACGACAACCGGGCGTGTGGGAGTGTGACGTCACATACCAAACCAGGTTAGTGCGTTGTAAACGAGCCCAAGGTCATTGTTCTTCCTCCATACACACGACGGTCCGCATATTCTCCTGGCGCCGCTCCGCCAGAGCGCACGGCGGTCCGCGGTGCGCCGTCGTCACACCACAGTCGTCAGCGAGCGTCACAACAGCGGTGCACGTTACATCCCGTCCCGTCCCGCCCCGCGTCACATTACTTACAGTCTGGCCACACCACATCGCGCCTCGTCCCGCCGCCACACCACATCCCACTCCGTGTTGCCACACCTCATCCTGCCTCGTCCCGCCACACACATCACTTCACGTCCCGTCCCGCCACACACATCACACCACGTCCCGTCCCGCCACACACATCACATCACGTCCCGTCCCGCCACACACGTCACATCACGTCCCGTCCCGCCACACATCACTTCGTCCGTCCCGCCACACGTCACATCGTCCCGTCCCGCCACACATCGTACGTCCCGTCCCGCCGCACACGTCACATCACGTCCCGTCCCGCACACATCACTTTCTTCTCTCGCCCACATCTACGTCGCCCGCCACACACGTCACATCCGTCCCGTCCCGCCACACACATCACTTCCGTCCCGTCCCGCCACACGTACATACGTCGCCGCCATCGTACGCCCGTCCCGCCGAACGTCACATCACGTCCCGTCCCGCCACACGTCACTCGTCCCGTCCCGCCACACACGTCATCGTCCGTCCGCACACACTCAGTCGTCCGTCCCGCCACACACGTCACATCACGTCCAGTCCCGCCACACACGTCACATCACGTCCAGTCCCGCCACGCCACGTCACGTCACGTCACGTGCCGCCATGGCACGCCCGCGGCGGTCCGCAGACGTGACCCTGAGCGGCCCACGCAGCTGAGGACCTCCGCCACCGCCACGGGTGGCCCGCGCGGGCTCGGAATCACCACTGGGTGGTTGGAGGATGGATTACGCGGAAGCTGCCGCGCCGAATGTCGCCAGGTTTGAGTAAGTGCGGCCATGTGCGAATATATATATGTGTATATGTACATATATACATATACACATATATACATATATACATATATACATATACATATATACATATATACAGATATACACATTATATATATATATATATATATATATATATTATATATATATATATACATATATATATGCAATTTGCAAAAAGCAGCAAGGGTCTCAAAACACAGCGCCGTACGATTCCAAAACTGAAGAGTTTCTTTTGATCCGGGTGGATTGTTTTGTCGCGCACGTGCCAGCCGGCGGTGGTGCACGGGTGCTGCAGGGCGCGCCGACTACTTCAGTCGTGTCGCACCTGCCAATTGGGATGCTGCGCGTCTAGCTGGGCGCCACGACACGAGCGGCGGCGCCGCGACACGACACGGGCCGTGGAGCGGCGCCGCGACACGGGCCGCGTCAAGGTCGCCGCGCCGACGCCACGCCGCCGTGTCGCGCGACACAAGGCGTGGCGTCACCACACCGGCCATTATTCGGCCAACAACGGATCAATTGGCGAGCGGCGTATTCGCATGCAGAGTGTCGTCGACGCGGAGACAATAGCCGCCGGTGGGGCCGCGGCGAGCGCGGTGCCGGTGCTCGGAATGGCGTGTCACCGGCTGACGATGGCCCCGCACACCGGCTCTGTCCCCCCACCCACCACCCGCCTACATGGGCGCCGAGCAGCATCCCCACGGGCTCCTGACAGACCCCCCTCCCGCCCCGCACGAGTCTCGACCAACACCCTCCACCGACGCAGATCAGTGTCTGTACGGAGTCCGACCGGCGCCCTCCACCGGCTCAGACCAATGTCTATACGGAGTCCGACCGGCGCCCTCCACCGGCTCAGACCAATGTCTATACGGAGTCCCACCGGCGCCCTCCACCGGCTCAGACCAATGTCTATACGGAGTCCGACCGGCGCCCTCCACTGGCTCAGACCAATGTCTATACGGAGTCCGACCAGCGCCCTCCACCGGCTCAGACCAATGTCTATACGGAGTCCGACCAGCGCCCTCCACCGGCTCAGACCAATGTCTATACGGAGTCCGACCAGCGCCCTCCACCGGCTCAGACCAATGTATATACGGAGTCCGACCAGCGCCCTCCACCGGCTCAGACCAATGTCTATACTGAGTCCGACCGGCGCCCTCCACCGGCTCAGACCAATGTCTATACGGAGTCCGACCAGCGCCCTCCACCGGCTCAGACCAATGTCTATACGGAGTCCGACCGGCACCCTCCACCGGCTCAGACCAATGTCTATACGGAGTCCGACCGGCGCCCTCCACCGGCTCAGACCAATGTCTATACGGAGTCCGACCGGCGCCCTCCACCGGCTCAGACCAATGTCTATACGGAGTCCGACCAGCGCCCTCCACCGGCTCAGACCAATGTATATACGGAGTCCGGCCAGCGCCCTCCACCGGCTCAGACCAATGGCTATACGGAGTCCGACCGGCACCCTCCACCGGCTCAGACCAATGGCTATACGGAGTCCGACCGGCACTTTCCGCTGGCTTAGACCAATGTCTATACGGAGTCCGACCGGCATCCTCCACCGGCTCAGACCAATGTCTACACGGACGGTCCAGCAGGACGGCTGCGGCCAGACATTCGCAGCACGGCAGTCACGTCTGGCCGTGTCAGCGTCACGTCTGCCCGTGTCAGCGTCATGTCTGGCCGTGTCAGCGTCACGTCTGGCGCGTCACCGTCACGTCTGCCCGTGTCAGCGTCATGTCTGGCGCGTCAGCGTCACGTCTGCCCGTGTCACCGTCACGTCTGGCCGTGTCAGCGTCACGTCTGGCGCGTCAGCGCCACGTCTGACCTGCGGTGACGTCGGGGCGGCAGATGCGGCACACGCGGCAGGGACTCGCGTGTGCCGGGCCGGTGCAACAGGAAGGCTGACATGGCTGGCGAACTTGCCAGAAGCAAGAGAGCCGTTTTTGTTTGCTTCTCCGCCGCATCGGACCGGCTGACTTCGGCAATGTTCACTGCGCCAGGTTCGTCAGTTTGATGACGCAAGCGAGAGATCGCCACATGACAGCTTCGTAGCTTAGGATGACTGACTCGGGCATGAGATGACTGGAGGGCGATGATGATGACTGAAGGGCGGCATCCGCTGTTCATTCCTGAACGGCAAGACCCACCTAGCTCCCTCCGAAGACCGCAATCATTTCGCGTGTTGAGCAAACCGCCGCGGCTATGGCAGTTTGAATGAGGTCTTTGATATCACACGCAGTGCTAATCCAGGAGCCTGCTGACTACGCCGGCTCGTCCCGTCGGCGAACAAGCACCTCTGAACATATAGCACAACGGCGCAAAAACACAACAAGAAAGTCCGACCCCACACGCCCGTTGCGAATGGGCTGGCAGTTGTGTGCCATGGGTCCACTGCAGGCCGGTGGCAATACGTGCCGCGTGGGCAGAATCCCGCGGACCATGGCGAATTCGCTGGAAGTTGTGTGCGACGGGTGCACTACAGGCCAGTGGACATGCGTGCTCAGTGGGCAGATTCCCGCAGAATCCCTGTCTCAATAGCCGCGCCGAGCAGATGGCTAGCCAGACCGGCGCTCCTATTATGGGAGGTCAGGGATCAGTGGCCAAAATAACCCGAGGCTCTGTTCTTAGTGGCTGGTGACGACCCTGGATTCAAAAGAGACACCGACACTGGCCCACCCACGTGTGATCAGGGGCGGGGGGGCACTTCCGATACAATATTCGACATAACCTTGCACAGACGGCACCCGCCCTTCCTACCAGGGTGAGTGGCAGGCGACGCCATGTGGCCTCAGCTGCTGAGTGCGTCGCAGTCACAACCACCACCACCACCACCTTGCACAGCCACCACCGCGTGGCCGGGAATAGCGGCGGGAACTTGAGCTGGATGGCGGCAACTGAGGCTGGTTGGCGCGTAATTGTGTGGGCTATGTGAGGCTCTGAATAGAATGAGCGCTACCACAGCGAACACCGACTCCAGATTATTGAAAAGAAAAGAAATGCTTTAAAAATCGTGAATTGACACATGATATGGTAATGCAATTACGCACGTCAATTCATATGGAGATAGAAATGATAATACTTGATGTATATCCTGTGATGACAGCACACAAAACCACCGCCTCATAGTTGGGGTTCGCCAACCGGAATGGGACGCAGCTCGTCTGTGCCTGTCATGTACCTGAGGCAGCACGAGGCGGAGCCCGGAGTGGTCCGGATATCTAACACACCAGACGAGGACGGTGGTCCGAATATCTAACCCACCTGACGAGGGCAGTGGTCCGAATATCTAACACACCAGACGAGGGCAGAGGTCCGAATATCTAACACACCTGACGAGGACAGTGGTCCGAATATTTAACACACTTGACGAGGACAGTGGTCCGAATATCTAACACACTTGACGAGGACGATGGTCCGAATATCTGACCCACCTAACGAGGACAGTGGTTCGAATATGCAACATACATGACGGGGGCAGTGGTCCGAATATCTAACACACCTGACGAGGACGGTGGTCCGAATATCTAACACACCTGACGAGGACAGCGGTCCGAATATCTAACAAACACACTTGACGAGGACAGTGGTCCGAATATGTAACACACTTGACGAGGGCAGTGGTCGGAATATTTAACACACTTGACGAGGACAGTAGTCCGAATATCTAACACACGAGACGAGGACAGTGGTACAAATATGTAACACACCTGACGAAGACAGTGGTCCGAATATGTAACATACCTGACGAGGACAGTGGTCCGAATATGTAACATACCTGACGAGGACAGTGGTCCGAATATCTAACACACCTGACGAGGACAGTGGTCCGAATATGTAACATACCTGACGAGGACAGTGGTCCGAATATCTAACACACCTGACGAGGACAGTGGTCCGAATATCTAACACACCCAGGCGCGCACCCAGGATTTTTCACATGGGGGGCGAGGCAGTGCTCCAAAAGGGCACTTGACCGGCTCTAAAGGGCACTTTGCGGCCCGGGGCACACTGGAAGGTTTGCTGACCGGAGGGGGGCGTGAATTTTCCATGGGACACGTTATATGTTATAGCACCGAACCCTTGTATTTACAATAATATTTCCAAAAACATGCAGCCTGCATGCATTATGTCGTGAGATGAAGGTTGCCCGCTTACCTTTGATGTAAAAGTACGCAGGATGTGGATTTCTGGAAAGGATGATAACAGCTGACACGAACTGCCCTGCACAAGGCACAGGGCAGGGTACGAGGGCAGGGCACAGGGCACTTTTAGATCAAAAGGGCACCTAATTGGGACAGGCATAGGACAGGAAAGGGCACAGGGGAATGTCATTTTTAGGCCAAAAGGGCAGTTTTGGGCCCAAAGGGCACCTTTGGCACAGGCGGGGCACATAAGGCAGGTGATTTTTGGCTAAATTTGGGACATTCCGGCCAAGAGGGCACTGTTCGGTCAAAGAGGGCCCTTTGGCCAAAAGGGCACTTTGGTCTCATGGGGGGCGGGCACACCTGCCCCCCCTCCGGTGCGCCTATGAACACACCTGACGAGGGCAGTGGTCCGAATATCTAACACACCTGTTGAGGACAATGGTCCGAATATGAATAACATCGGTACTTAACCACGGTGCTCGGTCCGATCGATGTCCATCTGACATCCTGTTAACCATGCCATCCATCAGCATTATCTGATTAGCAATGCCGATTTTGCGGAACGTCCGCATATCAAAATCGATACCCAAATTGCTGTAGTGAAAAGCAATGGACCGAGTTACGTTTTTCAGTGATTATAATCGTTGCTGGGCGTATAATGTATCGATCAAAACTATTACCGAATCAAACCTCAGCTGACGAAACTCCACTATTCGCAGTTTTTTTCCGCACATGCCAGGCACAGACACTTCGAACGCCGAAGTGTTTATCATACAAGTGAAATACTATAACGAGCTCACGCCGTCTCGCAATACGAAACATGCCAAAGGATGTGCACCTCTCCCTTTGTACTGCACCATTTTGAAAACCGCTGGCGTATACCTCAGCTTGGTGGGTCCATAGCTTGCCCACTCAGTCCCGACTCGGTTGGCTATTGGAGTTTAGGGGCGCATCGACTGCGTCGATCATGCAGCGCCCTCCGGTCCAGACTCGGTGGTCCGAGATCACGGGGCCACTGGCGCCCGTCTGGGCACGACGCAGCCTCGACCTCAACCTGCCCTTGATTTTACGTCTCCAGTAGTTATGTGCCGCTATCTCGGCTGGTGGCCTGAAACACCCCACCATGCACCGGTGGGTTGGAGGGCGCCCGGATCGCCGCCTCGCAAGAGTCGCCGTAATTGTGGGGCAGCCTTCGCTCGGCAAACGGGGCCAGGCGGGGGCCAGGCGCCGGCCACAGCGATGTACACCGCGCCGTCTCAGCGCTCCACACCACACCGCCGGCCGACCGGCGTCATCACCGACCAGTTGGCCTGCACGCGGGTGCACGGACCACCGGTGGTGGTTATTAGTTTTACGACACGTCGACCGTTGAGTCATGTGGCTTCGCCAATCTCTCACGCCGATTGGTCGCGGGCGAAGAGTAGCGACAGGTGAGATTCGAACCCACAATCTTTCGATTGTGAAACGGGCAACTTACCCCGAGACTACTCGTCCCCTCACGGACCACCGGAAGGTCGTCATCGAGTGGCCCAGTCGGCAGCAGTCGGCAGCAGTGGGCGGCAGTGGGCGGCAGTCGCCGGCTCAGGGCGCGGCCGGTCTGCGGGTAAGGTAAGTCTCCCGGCCGGAAGGTTGTGCGCTCTGGTCTCGCCCGTCGCCACTCTTCACCCGCGACCAATCGGCGTGAGAGATTGGCGACGCTATGCGAGCCAAAGCAGTGGAGGTGCCGTAACGCCACTTACCACCACCTCCGGTGTCCGGCTCAAATCTCAGCCGACGCGTCATAACACCAACAACCACCACCGGTTTCCCACTCAGATCCTAGCTGCGTCCCGACGGCGACACAGCATTCCGAGAGAGAAACTTCTATGAACGAGGCGGAAGGTAGGGTGAGTTTTACGCGAATCACGGAAAATGCATCTACTCTGGCTGCACCTGAGGCCTTGCACTAACAATGGCCCAGCTCCGCAATCAAGCCACATCAATAAGGCTTTTGCGCAGGGGCAGCCTTTCAAACTGCTCACTATCAGTTAGACGGCGGGTGCAGTTTCTCCACGCATCACTTCCTACATCGCTTAACACATACTTTAGATCTGAGCACGTCCGAATTATGAAGGTTAATGGCGAACAGGAAGAAATAATCCGACCAGCCTCAGCAGGCCTGAGTCCGGAGAATATAAAACCGGCACATTTAAACACATAATTGAAGGTCAATCGCATGCATCCACACCCAGAAGCCTGCCTCCAAATGAAAAATGTCTCCATGGAACCATATACTCTCCCACCAAATTTAATCGATAACAAACTGAAGTTTGCACGTGATATAGATGCCTCAGCAGATGTTTTCCTGATCGTCATCCATACAGCAGAATGTTCCCAGAAGACTGCTGGCGGCTATTTTGGAATGAATTATTTAGAACCGGATGGAATGATTTTTGTGTGTAGCGAAAACTGCACATCTGAAAGTTCATTCGCTGCACCGGCATGTTTCAATGTCAGGCAACACTGGACGAGTCGTTCCACCAGTCGTACGGCAAGCCTAGCCCATCCCATGTACGGTACGCGTTCCAAGGTGTCTTACTGCCTGCGGTGGTGCACAGTGGCAACCTAGATATTTACTCTAAGTGATCGCAGGATCATTGCAGTGGCGACGGGCACAATCACCGGTGAGCAAACCAGACATCAGTGATTTAACCAGATGCTAGCGACTTAATCAGATGAGAGAGTTGGTGAGTCGGTCAGGTGCCCGCGGCCTACTCAGGTACCACTAGCCTCGTCAGGCAGCAATGCCCTGGTCAGATAACGGTAACTGAGATACCCGCAACCGAGACATGCCCGCGACCAAGTCAAACGCACGCGATCAAGTGTGATATGTGTGGCCAAGTCGTTGAATACTTGCGGTCAAGTCATAAATCAACGATCAAGTCAGGTGCCAGCGACCCAGTCAGATCCCATCAATCAAGTCAGATACCTGCAATCAAGTCAGATACCCGTCATCAAGTCAGATACCCGCGATAGTCATACATCCACGACCAAGTCAAGCATAAGCGATCCAGTCAGATACCAGCAATCAAGTCAGATACCCGCGAACAAATCAGATACCAGCGACAAAGTCAAATACTGGATATAAAATTAGATATCAGCAATCAAGCGGTGAGGTCAGATACCGGCGACGGTCATATCAATTGACTTAGTGAACTACCATTAACCTCTGTCAAGCAGTGCCGCACGTAACTCAGACCACCGTACAATGGTACCCCCCACCCCCGGTACATAACCCGCACCCGACCTTGCACGCCACACCGCTACAGCGCAGACCCGTCAAATTACGACCACTTGGAGAGCAGAGCTCATCGTGGGAGCGGGCACGACCCGATTCAGTTCCGTGCGAGGTCGGGCCGGTGCGGGCAGGACCGGCGGCGCCGACACCACCACGGCGCCCGTCCGACCCGACCCGACTGGCATGCGGGCGGGCCTCAGGTCGGCCGCAGACGTGACCCAGATCACCGGCCGCCGACATCACCATAACGCCCGACCTGACCCAGCCCGACTGACATGCGGGCGGGCCTCAGGTCGGCCGTACACGTGACCCACATCACCGGCCGCCGACATCACCATAACGCCCGACCTGACCCAGCCCGACTGACATGCGGGCGGGCCTCAGGTCGGCCGCAGACGTGACCCACATCACCGGCCGCCGACATCACCATAACGCCCGCTCGACCCGACCTGACCCAGCCCGACTGACATGCGGGCGGGCCTCAGGTCGGCCACAGACGTGACCCACATCACCGGCCGCCGACATCACCATAACGCCCGCCTGACCCGACCTGACCCAGCCCGACTGACATGCGGGCGGGCCTCAGGTCGGCCGCAGACGTGACCCACATCACCGGCCGCCGACATCACCATAACGCCCGCTCGACCTGACCTGACCCAGCCCGACTAACATGCGGACGGATCTCAGGTCGGCCACAGGCATGACCCACATCACCGGCCGCCGACACCTGGCTCTGCCACGGCACATTCGACTGCTAGCCGCACAGCGTCGTCAGCGTCTCACGCCAATCGGTCGCCGGTGTACGCGGAAAGCCCGCCGGTCGTGGGGTTCGAACCTGCGACCTAGCGGCCAGGCGCCGAGTGCACTGCCGACAGAGCCGCCGCGACCCCGACGGCAGGCGATGGACCCGCGATAAATCAACGGCGCAGAGGATAGTCAGTGTTGTCGCCCATGCCTCTACCACCCCTCGATAAGGCGGCGTCACCGGCCACCTCCCGGCGTCTCCCGGGGCTGCCGTCCACGGAACACGTATCGCCCGTTCCTCTCCCACGCTTCAATAAGGCGGCGTCTCCGGTGGGCAGGTAACACCGCCACAGCTCGGGTGTGGGTGGGCAACACGGCCACAGCTCGGGTGTGGGCGGGTAGTACCGCCATAGATGTGGGCAGGTAACACCGCCACAGCTCGGGTGTGGGCAGGTAACACCGCCACAGCTCGGGTGTGGGCAGGTAACACCGCCACAGCTCGGGTGTGGGCGGGTAGTACCGCCATAGATGTGGGCAGGTAACACCGCCACAGCTCGGGTGTGGGCGGGTAGTACCGCCATAGATGTGGGCAGGTAACACCGCCACAGCTCGGGTGTGGGCAGGTAACACCGCCACAGCTCGGGTGTGGGCAGGTAACACCGCCACAGCTCGGGTGTGGGCAGGTAACACCGCCACAGCTCGGGTGTGGGCGAGCAACACTCCCACAACTCGGGTGTGGGCAGGTTTCACAACTTGAGATGCCGATCCGAAAAAAAGATAAGTGAACATCCAAGATAGGCACTGCGGAGTGAAAATTTCGTCCATGGGAAGAAACCAAGATGTCAAATTCGTGTTAGTGGGAAAGGGAACTAGTGAAAAATCGGGGGGAAAACGGTTTAACTGGTACGAATGAAACAAAATAATCCACCACAGGGATGCCCGTAAATATCCGTCCATTGGCATTGGAGTAACTCTGTAAACTCTGTAAATATTCAGACATGTCTTTTAGGCTTACCTGCTTCCATGGGCGAATCCAACAATTTTATCGGCAGAGGTCATTCCCCGGAGGGACACCGGACGATTGACAACATTTCAACGGAGGGTGCACCACATATATTTCGGCTGTTGCCAAAATATATTTTATTAGCTGCAGTGATACGCCAAAAAACACTCTTTTCAGTTTAAACCCTAGATTAATCTAGCTACTTGACACGTGGTCACATTTTGTTCTTTTGCATTCCTCATCCATCACTTGTCTATACACTCGTATTTCACTTTGCACTGCATCTTGCATGGTTTGATTATAGAAATGCTTAAATTTACATCAGACGACCGCATTGAGACGAGGTAGTGACCCGATTTTGATCGGCCCGAACTCTGGTAGTTCAAGGGACTGGAAATCATCTTTGACACGATGTGCGCTCATCAATCGTGGGAAGGTATGCCAAACTTGACAGCGAATTCGTGACTGGTTCAAGCTGATAAAAATCTTAGGGAGGGCGAAAATAACCCCTGTCGCTGCCAGGGCTAAATAGGCCACTTCTGGTTGTAAAGAATTACAACAACGTGTGATGCAGAAAAGCGAAGAAAAGGCACGGAATGGGACAGAGGTAAAGTAACTGAATCAAGCTTTCCATATAACTGTTCAAAAGCATAGCGTTCGTCTTTTTCAAATTGGTTTTTACGTTACCTCATAATATCTCAGCATTATCTTTAATGTTTTCTCTTTGATGTCAGTATGTGAAGGAAATGTACAGCATCAAGTCAAGATCATTGAAAATCATGACCCATACTCCGAATTACAAATACTGGTCTTCGAGTAATGGTAAGCAAGTTAAGCAAGTTGAAGAAAGAGCACAGCACACTTTTGAGTGCATCGTTAACTATTAACTGAATCAATACGCAAAATCGTTTTGCGTGTGTATTTTGCGTCACACCATTTGCAATCACGGAAGTCAAAATGATTCGTACAGCAGCGAAGCTCGTAACGTTTGCATTCAGGGTGCTAAGTTGTCTTGTATATTTGAAGAAACCCATAAAGCAGTCGCTTGTGCGACGTTGCCGTGGGGTCAATCACAGCAGACACGCAGTGCAATGTGGCGAAGAGGACGCCATGGCAGGCGCAATAGCCATTCAGTAGCCGCCAGCACATCGGTGGATGTCCATCCATTCAGACGCAATGTGGCGCAGAGGACGCCATGGCTGGCGCAATAGCCATTCAGTAGCCGCCAGCACATCGGTGGACGTCCATCCATTCAGACGCAATGTCATACTGGATGTCCATCCATTCAGACGCAATGTAGCGCAGAGGACGCCATGGAAGGCGCAATAGCCATTCAGTAGCCGCCAGCACATCGGTGGATGTCCATCCAGGAAGTTATCACCGATGGGCGCTTCAGTTGAACAACAGAAAGCCAAAACGGCGGATAATCATTTTACTTGCATTAAAAAATGGTCTAGCCAAAGTTAATTACAAGTAAGCCCAATGAATAAAGTAAGACCAGTGTCCAAAAAAGGGTGGAGAAAAACACGCAAGAAACAGCCCTCACTGCCGTCCCATTTAGGTCTCAGGACAGCACCGCACCACACTCACCATGGTGTGCCCGTGTCTGTGCCCACACTGAGAGAGTCCCCCCCCCCCGTGTATCGTATCAGGACAGCACCGCACCACACTCACCATGGTGTGCCCGTGTCTGTGCCCACACTGAGAGTCCCCCCCCGTGTATCGTATCAGGACAGCACCGCACCACACTCACCATGGTGTGCCCGTGTCTGTGCCCGCACTGAGACGCGTCGCCGGCCCGGGCAGGGTGGAGGGCAGGTTGCCAGCGGTGACTGTGGCCGCCACACGACACGCGCTCCGACCGGCAACACCTCGCCGCCGAGAGCAGAGCGGCGACTGGCGGCCACTGACGACGGCGGCCCGTCCGTACCGCCGGTGTGGTGAGACCCCCGCCAGCCACAGCGAACCCCCGGCAGGGTGTGGATTCCCAACCCAGCACCAGCCACAGCCAGCACCAGCCACAGCCAGCACCAGCCACAGCCAGCACCAGCCACAGCCAGCACAAGCCACAGCCAGCACCAGCCACAACCAGCACCAGCACCAGTCACAACCAGCACCAGCACCAGCCAGAGCCAGCACCAGCCACAGCCACAGCCAGCACCAGCCACAGCCAGCACCAGCCACAACCAGCACCAGCCAGGACAGCGGAGACGGGTGCACGACAGCGCTCCAGCCAACTGAGCTACCGAGGCGGCAACCAGCACCAGCCACAGCCAGCACCAGCTACAGCCAGCACCAGCTACAGCCAGCACCAGCTACAGCCAGCACCAGCCAGCGCCAGCCACGGCAAGCTGTGGCTCTGACGAGTGGAATCATGCAATTTTCTATTGGATACCGGAGATATGCCGAGCCAGAAATGGCACGATTCATTGGCAATTTGCATATCTGTAGCTCACGAGAAAGCCAACCTTTTTCTTGTCGCTGCTGTTTGCCATGAGGCAAAACGTGTGCATGCAAATAATCACATAACACTAAACTTACGCCAGCTTTGGCACCAAAAATACACGACCGCGCTCGTCTCCGGAGGCACCATGGAAATACGCAGCCAGAAGTCGACAAATCCACTGCAATTTGTTCCCCTGAGGCCGACCTGTTAAATTGCCGCCGACGGTGTTCGCTCCGATAAACGATAGTCATCGGAAACGAGGAATCCATCATCTACGAGCTTTGTTTCTTACTCGTGCTTTGCCTCTGACGCGTCCTCTTCCAACAAGGCAGTGACCAACACGGTCGCTGTCTCTCCTCCCCTCCGACATCCAAATACAATTTATGGATGCTGAATTGAGATAAAGCAATTTAGAAATTGCCTCCACTACAAGATCACTTCCTCGAGCTAGATCATCTTCAAAATGCAAAATTTCCTCATGGGCGAAATCTGTGGTTCACGAAAGAGTAATGTCGACCGTATCATTACCAGAATATCCAAGCATTTCAACAACACCGTTGGATTGCTTGAAGAAAACAACAGAATGATTTGAAAAAGCTTTCGACAAAAAAGCAACCATTTTCAAATGTAAACATTGGGGAAAAAAACCAATTCAGTCTTTCTGTTCGCCCATACCGCACCACACGAGTTATTGCTGTTCCAAGCACCGGAGAAGAGTGCCCTTGTTTGTCACTGCAGCATCCAACATGTGCTCCCAGCTAACAGTCACTGTATGGGAATAAACTCATGCCAACTGAAGCAATCTTATATCTGGGAAGGTGTCCCATGAAGCGCCCCATCCACTCTCCCAAATTTCCCGATGCCAACTAAAGCGTCCATACATGTTCCAAGGGTTAAAATGTGTACATGTTGGAACATGTATTACTATAGATAATTCTCCACAGTTTCAGGATTGTGGCGTTTTGATACCGAATGCACGCCAGGTTGGCAGCAAGTGCTTCCAATTGTCTTAACTGAAGTCGCTTTCGATATAAGTAGGGATGCAACAGGTCAGTAGGGAGGCACGGTGCAGGGCGAACCAACTCGCCCCCATTGCGCACCTTTTCGTAGATAGGCGGTGGGAAAATCGGCTACCGACACGCTATTTAACAGCGCGTCAGACGGAGCAAGACGTCGGTAAGATTCCCATGGAAATGCTACATATCACCATTCAAAGTACAGATTTTCCGGTTCAAATTCCACCGAACATGTTGTAGTTAAGCTACAATGGGTGGACAGAGGCGGGCAAGTGTTCGATCTAACATGGTAGATATGCTTTATATATATATATATATATATATATATATATATATATATATATATATATATATATATATGTATATATATATTTGACAAACTGAACACTGAGAATGCAATATTGTGTGCCAGTGGAATTAGTAATATGTTTTGTGGTATACTTTTGCATACCTTGAAGGAGCCTTTACCTATCTCAATCTGTGTCATGTTTAACATGAAACTCTGAGGAGCTCGCTTGCAACAATTACCCTACAAGAGCCACACAATTGGGCGCGTTGGGGCGAGAAGTAGGATGTCACTCATCACTTCCATACCCGTAGATTGCAGATGCACCAGCTAAACGCAATCAAATGCCATGCTGCTCCTTCTTTCCCGTGAAGTCAGCAAGTCATGCAAACACCAGGCCATCCGTTTGACTTCCGCCGAACTATTCCGCACATAACCACGCAGCACGGAACTCCTCGTGTCGCAACGGCTGCAAGGTCGCATAATTGCACCGGAGCACGTGCTGGCGGTGCCCACAGCGTTATCGCACGCGCTGCGACCGTGGCCCGCTGATCCTTGTGGTCCAGTGTACACAACGGGCCAGATTCATTCGGTTCGGGACGTCCGCATCAGACGGCCTCAAGCCTTGGTGCCTCGGTCCAGACGGGCCGCGGCACACCGGATCTCCCACGTGATGTCCAGCAGTGTCGAAAACTTTCCAGATTTGGGCGCAACACTACTCCCAAAGGGAGACAATTTCCACTCGCATCCTGCATTCCAGAAATAATTTTTCCACCTTTCTCTGTTTCTCCATACAGACGAACATACAAAATATCCTAGCATTCTCACTCATTACCCACATGATAACTCATGCATTTGTATGGTTAAGTGTTTATGCTATTTTGATTCGTAGCTTCATTTTCAGGCCATATGGTGAACCTATGAAGGAGTTCTTCATTTTCCCAATGTTTTGCTCAAATTTCCCACCAATACACAACTTTTTTTTTAATAAGCTTGCTTTCTGACACCATGATCCAAAATCTATTTTCCAACATCGATGTATGGCCACTGAAAGAAGGGCTCTGTAAATGGCAGGTAGTAATGGATGATTCTATATTCACCAATGGCAGGTGGTGACAGATGCCCCGATATTTGATATTATTGATAGAAATTGACAATTTTGGTGATGCAGCATGGGGCAGGGCAAAAGCGCTTGGTAGGGATGGAGCAAAAAGAAGGCTAGTAAGGCTAGTCGTCCTTCAGCAATTCCCACCCTTTCCAAGTTATAATGCTCTTGCTTTATCACCCTGACCATGCTGTGGAGCCTCTGCAAGGTCTTCACCATTTGCCCAGACTCTCCATTCCTTAAATTTGTTGCTCAGACTGCTCAGCACATGCATATTTGGAATCCACCATGATCATTTGAAAACCTCCAGCATAAAACACAATCAAGAGCACTAGACGAGCAAAGGCATGGGGCTAGCTACACGACTGCAGACGCCACATCGGAGATAGGGGCAGTCAAAACACCTACCAACCTCCTATAAGATGGCTCCTTCTTGCTGGTGGAGATAGTCAAATTGTGTCCAATGTCAATGGACGTGTAGCACTTTCAGAAAGAAGTGGAACATATATGGTACAGTACACTGAAACAGCGTTAAAATAATGATTTCCTGTTAGGTGTGAGATGTCGAAACGAGTACAGCAGAACGTTGAAATCGCCATGAAAGTGATGTTATATAAAAACTGGCATTCCTGCAAACATAGTTTTTTAAAAATACAATTGCGTGTATATGACTGTTCCAGTTTTGCGTGTTTATGATGTACCTCATTTTGGGATACCGATACCAACGAAAACTATGCAAACACCTATGCTATAAACTGCTATTGTATAACATAACACATCAATATCATAGGTAATCCCTTCACCTATAATTGCACTATGGGATGCTCATTATCACTATTCAGGATCCGTTATGGTGAGCAAAAGTGATATTTATAAACGTGATACAGTTATAAACGAGGTATGAAGACTCCATAAACACGCACCAAGAAGCACGATGTCGATACTTCTTTGAGAAGGATGTCGATTCACTGTTCAGTAAGTGGTGTATTCCACCTTATTTAGCGAGTAATTTATCGCTGCACTGAAATATGTAGCACATACACCATACCTGGCAGGGGGATATATTTCAGAGACAGTGACTCTGATGTGCACATCAATGACACATCAATAACTATGCTGGCGTAGCGCCTAGGTGCGTGGGTAGGCATAGGATCTGGGAAAGCCACTAGGGAGAAAAGGTGCAATGGTAATGGCAGGTAATGGAAGAAAGGTACCCTGGTAATGGTCAGGTAATGGATGAGAGATACCATGGTAGTGCTCAGGTAATGGAGGAAAGGTACTGTGGTAGTGGTCAGGTAACGGAGGAGAAATACCGTGGTAGTGGTTGGCGTGGGTTCGGATCCCACTGCTGAATGTTTAATTCTCATACTCTATATTACCACAAAGGACCGAAAGCACGATGAAAATCAATGAATCACAGCCACGAAGGCTCACGCGACCTAACCCACAGACAGTCGGGAGAAGAAGCGAGCGCTCTGGCAGGCAGCTCACTAACCACGTGCGGCGCAGGCGTAGAAGCGACCGGTGACACGTCCGCGGCACACTTCGGGACAACAGGCACGTTGGCTGACCATAACATTCGACGAGCACGATGGTGCGCTCCGCTACACTGGGTCAATCAGCATTGGTTACACTCTAGCTGTAATGGAGCTCCTCTGATGAATATTATGCACATTTCACAATTCAATATACTATGATGACCTGGTGAAAAATAGAGTGCATTGCATGTTGCATCATGGTCCGCTCCTTCTCACAGCTCTGCTGCCCAATGTAAGCCTAACAACTGTTCAGTGTGGCATCTCCTACAACTATGTGAGCAGATGGATGGAAGACCGGCCCAGGGGCAGTTACTCAGGTCACATGGTTTGATGTAGTGCATTATGTGTGAAGTAATTTGAATTGTAACAAAAAATTAGTTAGGTTTAAGAGGAATGATGGTCAGGCCAGGTCAGGTCACTCAGATGAACTTGAGTCAAGTGTACAAGGGAGGAAACTTGCCAGGTCTTGCCTTTGCTCATACACATATGCATGATGGTAGATGGTTGATGGTAGTTCATGCAAACAGAATGGATGGCAGTTATCTTGCAATGCCAACAGCCAGATAAACTATTCCATGCCACTATGCAGCCCTGGGATGTAAGCAGCCACAAGGGACAGCCGACACCTTGTCACCAGCAATGGACACCACAGCTCTCCTACCTTGTCATCCACAGTTATCAGATCATGCCAAATCAGATCAGGTTGGTTTGCATCAGGGCTATGGACTTGTCAACCCCAATGTGACTTTCACCTCACCATAATGCATTAAGTCAAGTGTGTTTCAAGAGTCTGCTTAGTTACAAAAAAGCATGAATTCAAACCACTGAAGGTAATGCTTCAGGAACTGCATGCAACCATACAAACATGAAAACTTCATAAATTTACAGGTCGAAGAAAAAATATAGGTCATTATATATATATATATATATATATATATATATATATATATATATATATATATATATATATATACAATGATCAGAGTAATGAAAAATAGGACACTTATCTGACTGGATGCATAATGAATACATAATACAATGCAACATAATGTTTATGTCAGAGAAACATTGGCATGGATACTTTGAAACACAAATCCCATTCAGTTCCTTGGACAGTTCCTTGGACATCAATGAGCATGAAGCAACTGCAGCCAACTGAAAAGAGTATGTATTTCTGACTACAACAAATGGGCCAATAGTGCACATTCATAAATGCCTTTCTACAAATGACTTCCCACAATGCTGTATGTGGCCTAAAGCAAAAAAAAACGGTAGTTTTATCTGGGATAGACAACAGACACAAAAGTTGTCACCATCTAAAAAGTATGCACATCCAGCAGGAATGAATGGTGGTCCCAACATCTGCAGTGCTATTGGAGTTTAAGGGCACACCAACTGTGTCCATGATGCAACACCAGTGATAAATTATTCATGAAATATACCACATTCTGTGCACTGAATAGACATCACTTCCAAGCATGTATCAACAGTACATTTTTGATAATAGGTGTTTTGGGATTTTTTGGAATTGTTTTTTCAGAACATGATGTTTATGAATGCGACTAAGATGCAACCACTCATTTTGGTATTTTTGTCTTAAAAGGTGTTTTTGGAATTTTTGGATTCTTTTCCCGGAATACTATGTTTATTAACGTGATTCGGAAGATGCGATCATTCGTTTTCTCCGTAAATGCTTACGTCTCGGTTAATCTTAGCGATAATATCTATAATGCACCATATATGCCACACTGCTGTTTGTTGCATAATTTATCCATCCCTCACCTGGCACTTCTCAGACGTGATTAAAGGGACATTCAACACTTCACGCAGTTGATTCAACACTTTTTCACGTTGAAAATGCTTAATTTCTGCCTCTTTGCCACATAGATGACACACCACTACTATTCCACAAGAACGCCGAGAAAAAAAAACTAAGCAGAGCACGGCTTGCGGCCGTGATGTACGGATGACGTCACGATAAATATTAAGCTTGTGTTTTTTAATTATAATATATGAGTTTATATTAGTTTAGATAAGAGTAGATTGTATTACGTTAGGTTAGGTTAGGTTAGGTTTTCCTATTTAATTATTAATTATCATACTGCTTGTTGGAAGTCGTGAGGAACGACGACGAGACCGAGCAGAAGCCGACTCTTTTAAATATCACTTCGCTGTCCGTCACGATAAACATTACGCTTGTCTTTTTAAATTAAAATATATGAGTTTATATTAGTTTAGATAAGAGTAGATTGTATTATGTTATGTTAGGTTAGGTCAGGTTAGATTTTCCTATTTAATTATGAATTATCATGCTATTTGTTGGAAGTCGTGAGGCAAGATGAGACCGAGCAGAAGCCGGCTGTTAGCCGTGCTGTGTGTTTAGTTTTTTCAGCGTTGTGGTGGAATAGTAGTGGTGTGTCATCTATGTGGCAAAGAGGCAGAAATGAAGCATTTTCGACGTGAAAAAGTGTTGAATCAACTGCGTGAAGTGTTGAATGTCCCTTTAATCACGTCTGAGAAGTGCCAGGTGAGGGATGGATAAATTATGCAACAAACAGCAGTGTGGCATATATGGTGCATTATATATATTATCGCTAAGATTAATCGAGACGTAAGCATTTACTGCGAAAACGAATGATCACATCTTCCGAATCACGTTAATAAACATAGTATTCGGAAAAAAATCCAAAAATTCCCAAAACACCTTTTAAGACAAATTTACCCTCATTTTTGGTGCTGATGCTTACTTTTCAATTTGAATGATGACGTCACATTGGTAGGTGTGATGACGTCATAGGTATGGCACAGAGGCTTTGACTGGCTAATGCTACAAATTGTTCACATACCTTAATGAGATGGTCGAAGTAGCTTAACCTAACCTAACCTCATGGTGCATTATATAAATTATAGCTATGATAAACCAAGAGGTAAGCAGGTTATGTCAGGTTGGTTTAGGTTAGGTTAGGTTAAGCTGCTTCAACCATCCCATTAAGGTATGTGAACCATTTGTAGCATTAGCCAGTCAACCTAACCTCATGGCACATTATATAAATTATAGCTATGATAAGCCAAGAGGTCAGCAGGTTAGGTTAGGCCAGGTTGGGTTAGGTTAGTTTAGGCTAAGCTACTTTCACCATCTCATTAAGGTATGTGAACTGTTTGCACCATTAGCCAGTCAAAGCCTCAGTGCCATACCTATGACATCATTACACCACACTAATGTGATGTCATCGTTCAAATTGAAAAGCAAGCATCAGCACCAAAAATGAGTGGTCGCATCTTCTTAGTCATGTTCATAAACATCATATTCTGAAATAGTATTGGTATTCCAAAAATTCCCAAAACACCTTTTATCAAAAATGTAGGTACCATATCAACATCATAATCATGCCTGCTGATGTTTGCTTCTGAAGTCTCCATGACTCATTCCCAACATTATTTGGTGTACGCATAGCATGCTTATGCTCACCATAATCATCATGGATTGATTACACAAGCATCTCATGACACAATTCCAGATGCTGAGATTATCAATGATGTGATGTGTTAAACAATGTGATCTGCTAATAGCATGGCATGCAGTCATTATCATTGACATAGGTGTTCATATATTAGGTGTCTACAAAATTAAACCAAAAGCATGGAGGTATTATTGAACATGGAGGTGATGGCATTGCATTTATTTGTACTGACTGCCGTGCTTCCAGTTCTTCAGGAGGGACGGGGGTGAGTCCTGGAGCATTTGGGCAGCTGCACCAGACAGTGAAAACATTGTGCAAGGCTGTTGAGGCACTGACCGCCCAGGTGCAGACATTGATGTCAGGGGGGTCTGGCATGGCAACTCAGGCTCGTATATCTGAAACTAGCCCTGAGAAGCTCAGAGTAGAAATCAGAGAGGAGTTGAGAGAGATGGAGGAGCGGAAGAAAAGAAAGGACTCTATAATTATCAGTGGTTCTGGAGCTAGATCCCTGCCGGAAGTTCAACAAAAAGTGAAGGCAGCAGCACAAAGGATCATGAACACTGAGGTTGTTGTGACAGATATTGTCTGCATTAGCCAGGAAAAAGATATTTACAGGGCTAAGATAGCTGATAGTGATAAACGAAAATTGCTTCTGGAAAAGGCTAGAGAAATGGCAAAACATGACGATTTAAAGTCCCTTTACATTCATAGGGATCTAACATACACCCAACGTCAAGAGTTTTACAGACGCAGGCATGGAAACACGGAGGGGCAAAAACCTTTAAACTAACATGTAGGGCTCCCTTGCATGATATCAGGCAAGTTTTGTGCTTTTCCAGACTTTGCATATCCTTGGTGAACCTAAATTGTATTCAAAACAAAGTTCTGTACACATCTGCCTTTCTCTCAGATTTAAAAATTGACATACTAGCAGTAAATGAAACATGGTTGTTGCCAACAGTTCCTAGCTCATTTGTAGACATAGCAGGTTATGAGATAGTGAGAACTGATGCAACTGGTCCCATTCCTAAGCATGGTGTTTGTTTATATGTGAAACATGGAATTAAGTTTGAATCAATCAGGGTTTCCACTCCCAATGTTCATGCTATTTTTCTGAAGGATTTCTGCCTATGCATAGTGTGTGTTTACCACCCTCCCTCAAACTCTGATTGCCAGAACCAGGCACTTGTAACTTTTTGGCTGATTTTTGTTATGGTAAAGAGATAATTATTCTAGGAGATTTTAATTTATCATCAGTGCACTGGCCAGATGGTGTTGCTGACACAGTGGGTATTACTCACACAGATAGATATTTTGTTGACTGTTTTCATATGCTTGGCCTAACTCAATGGAACCAGCCTACCTTTGTAAATTCTGGAAATACGCTGGACCTAATTTTAACATCTGAAATAGACAGGGCTGGACTGGTAGAGATCTTGCCCCCCTTTCCCCAATGCCAGCACTGTCCTGTTCTAATTGACTATTATTTCCAGGCAAGTAAACCAGCCATATCTAGCAACATATCACTGAAAAGGTATTGGCACAGAGGGAACTACTTAGCTATTAAAGAACGTCTGTCCGAATATGACTGGAACCTTGAGTTTCAGTATTTAGACAGTATTTCAGTATTTCAGTATTTCAGTATTCAGACAGTATCTCAGTTGGTATGTACAAAAGGTTCCTAGAAATAATAGCAGCCCCTACAAATTTATATATACCAAGAGTTGTGCCAAAGGCGCATCCTCCATGGCCAACCAGACCTCCTCAAAGTCTTTTAAGCAGGAGAAAGGATGCTTGGATAAAGTACAAACAGGACAGAAACCAATTTGGGAGACAGTCTTCACAGGCAGATGTTTCACTGAGATCATTCCAAGATTTAAACAGACAGTATATAAATTTTAGTATTCATTCCCAGGTCAAGTATGAATTGTCATTAATTCGCAAACCATCTTCCAAGGAATTTCATTCTTACATTCGACACCAAAAAATCGGAAGAACATCCCTGGGGCCATTGAGAGGGAAACCAACTGATTGGCTAACAAGTGACTGCCAGGAAATGGCTGATATATTTGCAGGGGCATTTCCCTGGGTATACTGTAAGGGTAGGCTAGAAAACCCAGCCCCGCACCAATCTACTGAAACAGTGCTGCAGAGTATCAAAATTACTGAAGCTGAGGTGCTCAGAATTTTGAGTCAGATTGATGGATCCTCCAGCATGGGCTCTGATGGGGTCCACCCTCAGTTAATTGTATCTTGCTGTGAGGAGCTTGTGAAACCATTTTTCATAATTTTTAACTCATCTCTTTCTACTGGAAGTCTTCCTGATAGTTGGAAAACTTCACAAGTTATTCCCATTTTTAAAAAGGGTTCAAGGCATGATCCACTAAATTATCGCCCGGTGAGTCTTACTTCCATACCATGTAAAATTCTGGAACGTGTAATTGTTGAAAAGCTTACAGAATATTTGGAGGTCCATCATTTGCTGGACGAAGGACAATTTGGCTTTAGTCGGGGACGTTCTGTAGAGGATCAACTACTGCTAACATATGAGACTGTCTACATGGCTAGATGAGGGCTATATGGTGGATGTAATTTTCTTTGATTTTTCAAAGGCATTTGATGTTGTTAATCATGTGCTGCTACTAACAAAACTGAGAGCTCTGGGAATTTCAGAGATAATCCTCACCTGGATCAAAAATTTTCTGGTGATATGATAGTGCTTGTCTCTGGCTCCTCCAGCAAACCAAAGAATGTTCTAAGTGGAGTACCTCAGGGCTCTGTACTAGGTCCTGTGTTATTCTTGATTTATGTGAATTATGTGCCTCATGGTATACACTCCCAGTTCAAGGTTTTTGCAGATGACCTAAAAATATACATGAAACTGAAGTACAAATCTGTCACAAACCTGCTGGCTGGCATTTCACAGGGTCAAAAGGACATTGATACACTGGTTAGTACTGCCAAGTCATGGGGACTAGCAATGAACTCCAAAAAATGTGCAGTTCTCAAAGCACACCGTGGGTCATATGACTGGAAAAATCTTGGCCCTTATGCACATTATTACCTAGATGGATTTCAGGTAAGCTTTGTTGAGATGCATACTGACCTAGGTATCACAGTAGATAAAAACTTGTGTTTCCATCAACACATTGCTGGTATAGTACAGAAAGCTGGAAGTCTGGCCAGCAACTTACTAAGTTCTACTTTATGTCGTTCTCCTGAATTTATGAAAACCCTATACATTACCCATGTCAGGCCTCTTTTGAAGTTTGCATCGTGTGTGTGGAATACAGGTTACGTAGGTGATTTGAGGCGACTAGAATCAGTACAGAGAAGGTGGACACGAAACATAGAGGGGATGGAAGGTCTGGATTATGGTGCCAGATTACGGAAACTAGGTCTGTACTCGGTGAAAGGTAGATTGATTCGAGCAGACATTATCAAATGTTGGAAGATTTTTCATGGTCATTCTGCCATTAAGATCCCTGACATGTTTGTGCTGGTACCATTGGTGAACACACGTGGACACTCACTGAAATTGGCTCACAGGCATGCATCAGTGGATTGTAGGAAGATATTTTTTAGCCTCAGATGTTGTGCCACTTGGAACTCATTGCCGAATGATGTTGTAACCTTAACGGACCTGGGTACATTTAAAGCTGCATTGCACTCAAATTTCTGCACATTGTTGCATGAATATATTGAATAGATTAACCATGATAATATACTAATCAAACATGACGAGTAGTTTAACTTCTCTATATTCAGAATATAGAGATCTCTATATATCTACATTCAATCTCTGTATTAAATCTTTATATTCAATCTCTGTATTCAATCTCTATATTTTCTTTTTCAGAAATCTTGACTGACAGCAAAATATTAGCAGAATGTAGTGGCTGCTCTAAGCATACAAATTCTGCTTAAGGTACACTTTCCAGTTCCTGTGTCTTGCCCTGACTATCTGAGAGCATGCACTGATGAGTCAGAGTGCACTAATCTCTGAAAACATCAACATTTCTGCACTCCAGGTTCATACTGGATAGGATGGGCTTCACATATACTCCAATACATATATGGGAGGAGCATAGATATCAATAAAAACAAACGCAGAACTTCACCCACAAAAGCGCTGGTTATTCCACTTACGGTTATCAGTACTCAAATTAACCGCTTTTCGTAGCAGACAGCAGCCGGACAGCCGGACCAGAGGTCCCCAAACACTTCGCTCAAGCTCAACCACCGTTAACGCAGACGTGTCAAAACCGTTGCAAGACCAAACCAAGCCGCCAAAGCCGTCTGCACACTGAATAAATTATTATCCGGTTGCTCCGACTTTGCCTCGCGTCTCCTCTCCGGAAGCCTTCGTTCACGCCAGTCGCCACCCATATAATGTGAAAATTTTGCAATTTGATTTTAAGCCACGTCCTCCTCGAGTTGCGAAGTGCAACGATCAGAATTGGCTGCGGTAGAGTTTTCTGTTCTGAAATCTGTCTTTCAACCAATCGGTCCAAGGTATTTCTTATATGACGTCACAACAATTAGCAACTTTGAACATATTGTTAACAGTGTTATGCCGCAAATGCGGGTGCAAATGCGGGTCTACTCTGTTGCCCTGGGTTGTTAAAGTGCCTATCCTCAGAAACTACAGAACCGAATTTCATGATACCTTCACCAATCGATGCAATGGGGTCGATTTCCCTCGAACTTTTGAATATAGTGACTCTCACCGATACGCAAAGCTTTTAAATTACCCCTTAAACTTGCAGCGGCCATTTTGAAACCATTTTGAGAATGTTGCGTGCCCATGCTCCTAAACGGCTCGACTGAATTTCATGAAACCTTCACCAATCGATGTAGCATAGTCGATTTACATGGGACTTTACAATATGGTGACCTTGACCTTGAACTAATGT
The DNA here is from genome assembly GCA_034440615.1 of Ashinkailepas kermadecensis. NCBI lineage: Eukaryota > Metazoa > Arthropoda > Thecostraca > Neolepadidae > Ashinkailepas > Ashinkailepas kermadecensis. The sequence continues at coordinate 308,685 of JAOTOM010004972.1, forward strand.
CGCAAAATAAGTACATCATTATTTGCAATTATTGCGGTGCCCATGCTCCTAAACTATTGAACCGAATTTCATGAAACCTTCACCAATCGACGTGACATGCTCGATATACTTGCGACTTTTGAATATGGTGACCTTGGCTTTAGGTCAAGGTCACAAAAAAGCACAAAACAATTTTAAAGACTTTACCACGCCCACACTCCGAAACTACTGAATATAATTTCATGAAACCTTCGCCAATCGACGTGACCTGATCGATATACGTTGGGCTTTGAATATGTTGACCTTGACATTAGGTCAAGGTCACCAAAATACACAAAATCCTTTTTGAGGCTATTTGCCACGCCTATACTCCGAAAGTACTGAACCGAATTTGATGAAACATTCACTAATCGACGTGGAATGACCGATATACTCGAAGCGTTTAAATATGGTGACATTGGCCTTAGGTGAAGGTCATCAAAATGCATACAACTCTTTTTAGGGGTTGTTCCGCCGCCCATGCTCCGAAAGTACGCAATCGAATTTCATGAAACTTTCACCAATCGGCGTGACGTGGTCGATATACTTGGGAATTTTCAATATGATGATTTTGGCCTTAGGTCAAGGTAATCAAAAGTGCATACAACTATTTTTAATGGTTGTTGCGCCGCCCATGCTCCGAAAGTACACAACTGAATTACATGAAACCTTCACGAATCAACGCGACGTGGTCGATATACTTGGTACTTTTCAATATGGTGACCTTGGCCTTAGATCAAGGTCATCAAAAGTGCAAAAACTCTTTTAAAGGGTTGTTGCGCCGCCCATGCTCCGAAAATACGCAACCGAATTTCATAAAACCTTCACCAATCGACGTGGAGTAGGCGATATACTTGGGACTCTTGAATATGGTGATCTTGGTTTTTGCTTAAGGTCATGGGCGGAGCATGGGCGGCGCAACAACCCTTAAAAAGAGTTTATGCACTTTTGATGACCTTGACCTGAGGCCAAGGTCACCATATTGAAAAGTCCCAAGTATAGCTACTACGTCGCGTCGATTAGTGAAGGTTTCATGTAATTCGGTTGCGTACTTTCGGAGCATGGGCGGCGCAACAACCATTACAAAGGGCTTTATGCACTTTTGATGACCTTGACCTAAAGCCAAGATCACGATATTGAAACGTCCCAAGTATATCGACCACGTCGCGTCGATTGGTGAAGGTTTCATGAAATTCGGTTGCGTATTTTCGGAGCATGGGCGGCGCAACAACCCTTAAAAAGAGTTTTATGCACTTTTGATAACCTTGACCTAAGGCCAAGGTCATCATATTGAAAAGTCTCGAGTATATCGATCACGTCGCGTTGATTGGTGAAGGTTTCATGAAATTCGGTTGCGTACTTTCGGAGCATGGGCAGCGCAACAACCCTTAAAAAGGGTTTTATGCATTTTTGATAACCTCGACCTAAGGTCAAGGTCACCATATTCAAAACCCCACATATATCGATCATGTCACGTCGATTGGCGAAGGTTTCATGAAATTATATTCAATAGTTTCGGAGTATGGGCGTGGTAAAATCTCTTAAAAATTGTTTTGTGCTTTTTGGTGATCTTGACCTAAAGCCAAAGTCACCATATTCAAATGTCCAAAGTATATCGACCATGTTACGTCGATTGGTGAAGGTTTCATGAAATTCGGTTCTGTAGTTTAGGAGTATGGGCACCGCAATAATTGTAAATAAAGATGTACTTATTTTGCGACCTTAGGTCAAGTTCAAGGTCACCATATTGTAAAGTCCCAGGTAAATCGAATATGCTGCATCGATTGGTGAAGGTTTCATGAAATTCAGTTCAATCGTTTAGGAGCATGGGCACCGCAACATTCTCAAAATGGTTTCGAAATGGCAGCTGCATGTTTAAGGGGTAATTTAATAGCTTTACGTATCGATGAGAGTCGCGATATTCAAAATTTCCAAGGAAATCGATCACACTCCATCGATTGGTGAAGGTTTTATGAAATTCGGTTCAGTAGTTTCTGAGCATGGGCACGGAAACAACCCAGGGCAACAGAGTAGACCCACCCCGCAAATACAGGACCTTGACTGGACTTTCGCACTGCGAAAAATCCGAAAAATCCGACTGTGACGTGCAGGGCGTGACGTGGGTGTCCGAGGAGATATCTCAAGCCGTGATGATTATCACGATTCACTGCCAGGCGGTGTCATCCATTGTTAACTTCTTTGTTTCTATACATTAACATTTGATTTGACAAAAACAACAATCCGATTCTAACGCAGCTTAAATCTTCGTTTCTATCCCAGTGATCAGTTCGATCACAGCCAAGGTCACCTGAGCTGCACCTAACCATAAGTGGAACCAGTTCGAGTTGTGCAGCCAGGATTTTCCGGCATTATTGCGGTTTAATGTAACCACTAGACAAGTTTTACACATTTTACTTTTATGAAGCATACAAAGGGGTTAGATTTGGAAAAGTTAGGATAAGTTAAGTGAGTCTTTTGTTGTAAGTTAGAAAGAAATGATTTGACATTAAGAAAAAACATTTATTCAATGCTAGGTACATACCTTGTTCAGACTACCTTGGGTTAGGTTAGGTTTGGTTTTTTAATTTCAATTTGAGAATTTAAAAGAAATGTTTGAAAATGTTTTATTTAAATAAAATCGCTGGCCGTAACGATCGCACGATGGGTCCATACTATTGACTGTAACGACAGCACGCACAGTCTACCAGCGTACGTAGCGAGCGTATGTATGAATGGTCTACCTACCGTTCGGCAGTGGAACATGCATACTTTCTGTACGTACAGGAGGTGCCAGCTGGGATGGAGTGGAGGCTGATTGTGACCTCATTTGACACTGAAGACATTGACCTGGGGTCATGAAATGTATACTGCAGCAAGTTCACTACAGCTGTGATTCCTCCAAATTTTGTGCTTCTAGTTTCAGATCTTAGGTGCCCGAACTCCCCCCCCTCCCCCAGTGAACGTTATGTGAGAGGCATGTTGAACGGGTATCTTCTGCACTTCCTACGGTAGCATTGCTTGCACTTGAAATGTAACGGAATGTGGTGCATATATAAACAGGCTGTTGAAATAAACAACAAACTGGATATGGATGCAATGTTTCCTTCCAGAGACAAAGTTCCACGATGACAATTCAAATGGTCCAATTGGACATTCATTGCATGAGTGGGCTTTAATAAAGTGTTTCCCTCTACTTTCATGGGCAAATATTATTACATAAAGCAACTCATGATAGTGTAAAGTAATCTAAAGTGCAACATTAACCAACGGCCCTGACCACTAACGATTGTGTGATCAGGTTAAAAACGTGACTGCGCCGAGATTCGAACCCACCACCATCCGTACGGAAAGCGGATGCCTTAACCAACTGTGCCAATCGTCGGCATGTTGTGGGCCAAGTACGCAATGTAGAGCATGCTGACTGAGGAGATGTTTATGTCCTCGACGATCTCCGATGAAGTGTTGCATGTTTTTTACACACCACCTAAATAAAAAGGGTTCATTTTCTTGCATTGAGGGCTAGGCTAGGTTAGGTTAAGTTATGTTGCATCTTTTTTCTTTATTGTGAGCATTGTGACATAATGCAACCACTCATTTCCTCTGCAAATGCATACTTTTCATTTGAGAGGCAAAATACCTAACTGGTAAATTTGTCTTAAAATGTGTTTTTTGTGGAATTCTTCTTCAGAATACCGTCTTTATGAAGATGACTAAGATGATGGACTACTTATTTTCTGTGCAAATGCTTACTTTTCACGTTGTGAGCAAAAAATGCCAAAATTTGTCTGTTAGGTAGCAAAGCATAAAAGAAATGCTTAAAAAATACAATAATAATGCAACATAACCTAACCTGACCTAGCATAACCTATGTTTGGATAATAAAATGTCAAGCAATTTATTTTCTGAGAATTCTCAAAATTAAAAAGGAACCTAACTTAGCATAACCTAACTTAACCCAAGCTACTTTTGAAGGAAAAAAATCCAAATTTTTCTCCAAATTTTTGGTGAAAAAATGTAAGCTTTTCTGTATTATTGTGCTTTAAGGTGGTAACAAGAAACGGTTTTACATGCATTGGAAATTTTTCAAAACATTGTCAAATTGTTGTATCAATCATTTGCACAGAAATAGTGGTACCATCATCTTAATCACCTTCATAAACATTGTATTCTGAAGAAAAATTCACAAAAAAAAACACATTTTAAGAGTTTTACCAAATAACTCACAAAAAGGGCTTAAAGCTGGGTAATATGATCACACAGTAATGGTCAGGTCTGTTTGTTAATGTCACACTTGAGATTATTTTGCACTCATAAGTTGCTTGATGTACTAATATTTGTCTATGAAAGTAAAGAGTAGAAATACTCAATTAAAGCCTAGTCATGCAATGAATGTCCATTTGGACCATCTAGAGTTGTCATGGTAGAACTTTTTCTCTGGAGGGGTGCTTCTGGCTAAAAATGGCATTTAAGCACACTGGAGGGCAGACTTCTTTCAAGGCACACCTCTGGCCAAAAACCTAAGGGGACACTGGGGACACATGCGCCCAGTGCCCCCTGGTGTCTGCCCCTGTCCCAGAATCAATTGAAAGGGATACTGAGGGGACGAGTAGTCTAGGGGTAAGTTGCTCGTCTCACAATCGAAAGATTGTGGGTTCGAGTCTCGCCTGTCGCTACTCTTCGCCCGCGGCCAATCGGCGTGAGAGATTGGCGACGCTATATGACTCAACGGTCGATGTGTCGTAAAAACCAATAACCAAAGGGATACTGAGGGGACGAGTGGTCTAGGGGTAAGATGCTCGTCTCAATCGAAAGATTGTGGGTTCGAATCTCACCTGTCGCTACTCTTCGCCTGCGACCAATCAGCGTGAGAGATTGGCGACGCTATATGACAACGGTCGATGTGTCGTAAAACCAATAACCAACCAAAGGGATACTGATAAACTGGAGCCACTGAGATGGTTCCATGATAGCTTCACTCTGCACTAACTTATACATTAAAACCCCTCACTTTCTACCAGCATTCAACTTTTGGTATCCTCAAATCAAAGTGAGTCATACACCTACATCACAATGATGGTTTGTGACACCATGAAAACATTGCATCCATATCCAGTTGTTTATTTGAACAGCCTGATTCTGTATGCACCACATTCTGTTACATTTTTAGTGCAAGCAAAGATATCATAGGAAGTGCAGAAGATTCCAGGTCAATACATCTCTCACATAGTACCCACTGGGGGGGGTTCTGGCCCCACAAAATCTCTGAACTACTGAAACTAGAAACACACAATTTGGTGGAATTACAACTGTAGTGAACTGGCAGTATATATTTCATGACCCTAGGTCAAGGTCAATCCCTTCAGTGTCGAATGAGGTCACAATCAGCCCCCACTCCAACTTGGCCAGCATTCCCAAGGAGGTCACAAATTGGTCCCAGAGACAGTGTCATACATACCATACATACCCAACGTATGTACGGTCGCTACATATGGTAGTACAGACTGAGTACTGTTGCTACAGTTGGTATTACAGACTGTAAGTATGCTCGTTACAGCCAGTGTAAAAAGTAGTGTTCAAAATGAAGACAAGATGTATAATAACCTAATCTAACCTGGCCTAACCTTCCATGCAAAAACACAAATTCTTGCCAAAAGGGAAAGTTTTCTTGCAATTTTTTCCTAAAAATTGCAACTACTTAAAAAGCAGCCTGGAACAACCATAAAAAATTCAGAGTGTGATCACTACATTCCTGGTGCATGGACCTAAGCTCCCAACACATCCGTTTGCTGATACTGCACCATCATGAAATTTGTTGACTGGCTGGTTGTTTATGACAACATTCACACTTGTTTATATTATATATTTGTTAGCTTACAGGTGTAGATACAAGGGGCATTGGAGACATGTGCCCCACCCCCTCCCCTCCAACACAGAAGGTTGCACCCCTCCAGTGGGACCTTAGGTGGGACATTCTTAGGGAGCCAGGAGTTGTTTGTTGTTGATGTTTCCTAATGAAAATGGAACAAATTATTGTCATAAGGTCAATGATTGTCACATTAAAGATCAAGCATCTGTCATCTCATGGGCATGACAAACTAAAATGCATTTGCTTCACAGTGCATCACAAAACATCCTGGGATGACATTCATTTTGCATGTTTGATGGTCCCTCAGCTTCAAGATACTGTACAGCATCATGGAGGAGGATCCAATCCTGGCTACATTGAAGATTCTGATCATAGGAGAAAGTGGTGCTGGGAAGTCAAGGTATGCAGCAAAGGTAGCAAATGTAGTTATTCATGTGTGAAGTAGTGAAGTAGATCTGTGTAGGATTGGCAATATTGGATTAAGTGTGATTGATCCTGGGGTTGAACTCGTTTATACCTTCTACACAAAAGTGGCATGGAATGTCATCATACAAATACTGTGCAAGTGATGTTTTTGAGCTTGCAGTATGCTTCATTTTCTGACCAGTAGAGAAGTTCAATGTCCATAGGATGGCTTTGGATACCTAAGCAACCCAGGTATAACTGGGATCCTTAAATTGTAGTTCCTGCTGTTAATGGCACCTAATGTCCATTCAGAAGTTGTGATTATTTATGTGGATGTTTGGTGTAGGTGTAAGTGATTTAGGTGCATGTTTAGGTTCATTGGCTGGCAGTCAGACCTTGCTTGTTTGGTGCCCATATCGTGAAAATGTCATGTTAAGGAAATGTCAGTGTGTCTTGCTGCAGCCCATGCCTGTTTAGCCCGGCTCTAAATCCATGTATTGAGTTGTTTGTAAACAGATTCAAATGGCATGCTTCCATTCTGTAGCTCATAATGCGCACCGGACTGTGAGGCGGATTCCGCCCACCACTCGGGTTTTTCGACGATATCTCGTATATACAGATGGGTATATTGTAATTAAGTCTTACAACATTGTTAACATTGATAAGCACATCCTATGCGAAGTAAAATTTGAACTCCATTTGTAAATATAGGAACTGCAGGGATGCAAAGTTGACCGACCTGCAGGCAGCTGGGTTTCGTCGGTGCGATAGCACTGTTAGGCAGCCAATCTCAACCTCATTTTTTCAATATAACAAGTTGATGTTGTCTTTTCTTCTCGTTTTATAAGTCCTACAGCCAAAAATTGACCTTAATTATTGACGTTTGTTTTGTAACTCTGATTAATTTAGGCATGCTACTCACCTATTTGTAGTGAGTGTGTGTGGGACGCGTTATTGTGCGGTGTGGAGCCATCCTGCTATTTGACCCTGAAGGCATTAGTATATGGTCATGAAATGCATACTGAAGTGAGCTCACTACAACCATAATCTACACTCAAATTTGGTTTGTTCTTGCCCCCTTCCCCAGGGCCCCTCGTTATATGAGATGCCCTCCGGCGTTCGTGTAACTCTGTCGATGAAGAACTTGTCTCTAACATCGTGGATGGATCTTTTTTTACTTCAAATTCAGTTGACGTAGTTGTTTGTTCGAGTGTGATCCAGTGTTCTAGTGTGTGATCTTGTTTCACTCATTTTAAATAAGTCACTCAGGTCATTGTTGAACTTCCATGTAAAAAATATTTCGTGAAATCAATTTCGAGAATGTTTTTTCCCGGGTAGATTAACCAACATAAAAATGTGTATTATCTCAAAGGACAAGCGAAGATGACGACCGATCGATTGATTGATTGATTGATTGATTGATTGATTATTTGGGCTTAAGGGCGCGCCGACTACATGGTCATTTGGCGCTTTACTTTCGTGTATGATGAAAAAGTCAACATGAGCGACTTGGCTCGGCCTCACTCACCCATGCTTGGTAGTCACGACCTGACTCGGCTTCGCCCAACCGGGCTTGGTCGTCACGCCTTTGACTGGTTTATAACCCTTTTACGGGTTCCTTAGAATAACGAAAAAGTAAAGCACTTGCCACTGATATTAGAGCTGTATATTTCAATATATGTGGTTTCAGTCTTTCTACTTGTCCTCTCACCATTCTATACGATATCATATGTTCCAGTGTTCGTCAAGTCTTTTTTTTTACGGCGTAATGCTTGCAGTGATGAATATGAACATGTGGCGTGGTATTTTACTGCTAGTTCCTCTCGAAAGATTCACATTGTAGTACCATGTTTCTCTATTGAGCCGTGCAATGCTCTTCGCTCGAGGCATTCGCTCGAGGAAAGGGTTTGGTAGTGGCACTTTGCTCGCCAGCTCTGCGTGGCAGCTCTGCTCTTTTTGGCCGTGCAGCCGGCCCATGTCCGGGGTGGTCAGTTCGATCGGCGGTGCAACGGGATTGTCACCAGGAGCTGGCAGTTCAGGCTCCGCTAGGCAGACTTCGTTTTATCATGCTTCTTGTGATGAAATTAGGTGAATATGTCGCATCTGCAAATCGGCGCATTCTACTGACATACGTTGCTGACAATGTAAAACGGCAGCCCTGCTTCTCAGTATACATCAGGTCGATGTTATCTTTTTCTTCTCACTGTATGAGTCCTACAGCCAGAAAAAAAAATTGACCTTAATTATTTCCATTTGGTTTGCAACTCTGATGAATTTAGGCGCACTTCTTATCCATTTGCAGCGTGTGTGGGGGACGCGTTATTGTGCGGCATGCCATTCTACGCCATTCTACGCCCTTCTACGCCATTCTACGCCCTTCTACGCCATCCGGACTGTAGATCGGGGCAAAGTTTGGCGTGCATGTGCAAATGTGTTCCCCGTTCGGCGTATTGATCGCGTCTCCCCGAACTTGACGGCAGCATTGTATCATGTCAGGTGCGCGCGTTGACCGCAGTGTCGTTCGCGGTTGCCGTGCTGACCGTCGCCGTTGCAGTTTGCTGTTGCGCTTCGTGGACAACACGTACGATCCTGACCAGAGCGCCACCATCGGAGTCGACTTCAAAGTCAAGACCATCAATGTGGACGGAAACCGGGTCAAGCTCGCCATATGGGTGTGTACTTCTGGTGCTAAGAGTCTGGGGCAGGCTGGGCTGCATGCGGCATGTCACAACACTGGATACGGAGCAGTCTCCACACTGATGCCATCGAGGCAAATATAAAATAGTAAATAGCGGCTATCTCTCCGTAGTGTTTCAGAGCTGTCACTGCACGTAGCTCATGCCTTGATCGCGTAGCTCATCTGAATGTATGTGTATGTGGTGGTTGTCAAAATTCGTCACCAAGTCTCGAGTTTGCCGAATGGCGAGAATTGCCACGAAATTGGCGAAATTGGCTCTGCATGAATTGCCAACCAGTTCTCAATGGTACTCGTCGGCTTCTATCGTAGTAAGGATTCTGATTGGAGGGGTGACTAGCGTATTATTGGCTAGCCTATGTCTCATACTCGGCGGAATATTTGCTTTCTTTAGCTCGACATGTGCACTGGAGAGGGGAGCTGATCCGTCCTGGTTTTCGACGATATCTCATAAATAGACGGAGATATTGTACTTAAATCTTACTACTTTGTTAACATTGATAAGCCCATCATATGAAAAGCAAAATGTCGAAATCCATTAGTAAATATAGGAACTGCGGGGTGCAAAGTCCACCGACCCGCGGGCGGCCGACCGCCGACCGGCCTCCCGACCGCCGAGCCTTCAAAGTCACAAGGGTTTCGTCGGTGCGGCGAATCCTTTAGAACACGACAAATGTTGAAATCCGCGATGTCTGCAACAGCATCGAGGAGCTTAATGTCATCAGCCCAAGTGTCACGCTCTGCTAAACCCACTCCCCAGAGACCCACTTCCCAGAGACCCACTTCCCAGAAACCCGCTCCCCAGAAACCCGCTCCCCGGAGATCCGATCCCCAGAGACCCACTTCCCAGAGACCCATTCCCCAGAGATTCGATCCCCAGAGACCCACTTCCCAGAGACCCATTCCCCAGAGATCCGATCCCAAGAGACCCACTTCCCAGGACCCATTCCACAGAGATCCGATCCCCAGAGACACTCTGCCCAGAGACCCATTCCACAGAGATCCGATCCCCAGAGACCCACTTCCCAGAGACTCACTTCCCAGAGACCCACTCCCCAGAGACCCACTCCCCATACCTCGGTATTGTTGTGTCAGACATACGACTGACCACCGTGCTAACCCTCAGGATACGGCCGGCCAGGAGCGGTTCCGCACCCTCACGCCCAGCTACTACCGCGGCGCTCAGGGGGTCATTCTCGTCTACGACGTGGCGAATCGTGTCAGCTTCACAAAGCTGGACATGTGGCTGAACGAGCTGCAGACCTACATCAACCGCCCAAACATAGTCAAACTGCTCGTTGGTAACAAGATCGATAAGGTGTGTATTTTAGAGTTATGTCTAGAGTTATTAAAGTTATAGTCAGTTATAAGTAGAGGCAGTTATAAGTTAGAGTTATAATTAGAGTTATTAGTCAGTTGAAAATGATGTAAAGCAAAAACTGCCGAGATCAGCTGTGGCTGTTTATTGAAGCTACTCTGGAGTCACAGAAGTTGCTGGTTATTATAGTGCTTCATTATTTTCATGACAAATATAATATGTACGAAGTAACAAGTGGAACAACCATTAGGTTGCCGAGCCTAACACGCAAACTGCAGGAATTATGTTCAGAGCCCGCTGCCCTAGGAGTGAATGTTGCCACCTCCTAGGATCTCTGAAATATCGAGGCTACTGACAACACCTTGAGGGGGATGAAGGAGGTAGACAGGAGACTATCAGTACAGGCTGTTGCAGTCCGCGGCCAATTGGAGCCCACCGACCAAAATCAGTCATTCAAGAAACTTCCACGAGATTCGACTTGGCTTCATTGGGAATTAATTATTGACGGTCTGTATTTCTGACATAAATCGCCATTCAATTCGTATTTGGTGGCAGAGTGTCACAAGCACAGTAGCAGAGCGCTTCAATGCTGGTGGTCGAATTTCAGCCAACTATTATGGGAAAATTGGTTTTGTGTCGTACTTTTGGAATATTAGGATTTTTTATCAAATGCGACGTCTATGAATATGGTTGAGACGATGTGGCCACTCATTTCCTCCGCAAATGCATACTTTTCAGTTGGAAAACAAATTAACACCAAAATGGGGCTTGAGTTAGGTAATATAGGATAAATCAATGTTTAAAAAAACAAACAGAATGGACGGTAATATGACCTAACATAGCCAATCTACCTTTCACAAAAATAAATAATAATACAAAATTGCCAAATTTTAAAAAAAAAATCGCAAAATTCTAAAAATTTACAAATATAACCTAACCTAACCTAGCTTCACGTGCTTTTCAAGAATTAAGCAAGTTATCGAGAAAAAAACTGTAAAATATAAAAAAATAACAATTTTTCATAAAACCCTAACCAAGCCTTATGCCTTTGTTTTCTTTATGGAAGTTAAATGTGTGTAAAACTTGTCTCGTAAGTATCTTAAACCACCATAATACCTGAACATATGTCAGTTGTAGTGTCATGGAGATGGCAGTAGAGCAAAGTTCCCATTTAAACGTAAGATTATGGCTATATTCGTGCCGCTCACTACGCATTGCCAGTTACGAATAAATACGCCGGCCGTCGATGCAGCAGCGCATCGACGGCTTCGCTAGTCTGAGCCCGTCGCCCGTCAGCGGCGTTTGGGGACGGCTATTGTCCAGCTGCAGTGTATGACCGATCTCGGCCACCTTCCGCCCGCCGCTCTCGGGCATCGCGGCGGTGCCGAGCCACCAGTGTGTAGTGAGGATGGTTGGGGGGTTTAGGGGCGCATCGACTGCAGTGGTCATGCAGCTTAGTGTAGTGAGGACACCGACTAGTCGAGCACCACTTCCTGGACCTCAGCGAGGCCTCGCGGCCCACCCTGACTTCAGCCAGAGACGGCCGTGAAACGTGCTGCGCCCAGATTGCTCATTCGACGTGGCGTACTCCCCTGCCCATGGGGGTGGGGATACGCATGCCTGCCACCACGCCTGCCGCATCTTGGTTCGTGCGCTACGACCATGTACATCAGTCATGCGGTGGACCGAGTCGGCTTGGTGGCGGCCGATACCGACTCGCCGCTCTCCCGCCGCGGGCCGAGCTGGCTCGGCTCCCGGTCGCTGACCCGGCCGACACTGACCCGGCCCGCAGGAGGACCGCAAGGTGACCAAGCAGGAGGGCATGGCGTTCGCGCGCCGCCATCAGATGCTGCACATCGAGTCCAGCGCCAAGACCGAGGAGGGCGTCCAGCTGGCGTTCGAGGAGCTGGTGCAGAAGGTGGGTCCGGCCGGCGTTTGAGGAGCTGGTGCAGAAGGTGGGTCCGGCCGGCCGGCGTTCGAGGAGCTGGTGCAGAAGGTGGGTCCGGCCGGCGTTCGAGGAGTTGTAGAACGTATGACTGGTGGCGTTCGGGGAGTTGTGGAACGCAAGGTCCGGGTGACATTCAAGGAGTTGCAGGAAATTCGATGAGCGGATGCCAAGGTCTGGATGGCATTCGAAGAGGACCTGCATAAGTTGGATGTCTTCCGAGGAGGAGTTCCAGAAGGCAGGCTTCGATAAGTCAGTTGGTTGGTAGCTCAGTTGGTTAGAGCGCTGGCCTGCATTGGTCTCCTCTGTCTTGGCAAGACAGGGTTCGAGTCGCTTCACGCGCTCGCATTTGGTCCCCGACTGGCAGGGTCAGTTAGCAACAGGGCCGATGAGGTCGGGGACAAGCTACCGGGTAGCCATGTCGGTACATTGACCGCACGTTAGACTTCCGGTCAAAATTCTGCCGTTGAACTGGAATTCATCGACCGGGTGGGGCCACGGTTCATGCAACAAGCTCTGCTTAGCAATAGAACCCTGGTCCACAAAGCCACCTCAGCAAGAATTCGGAATATATTTATTTTAAAAAAGATCCAGAAGATGGAATTGAGCGACACGGTACAGTTGGCAGTACAGTATCGCTCAGTGGACAGGACAGTCAGACTACGGAAGCAGACGGCGAAGTGAGAATAATCTGGTCATGTTAGCTAGTTCATGTTATGGCACTTGATCATAGTCGTGTCACCACGCAGTGATTGAATCATTCCATCATTTGCACTCACGTTCAGGCATTCAGCAAAATATAATCCCGTTAGTTCAGCTGTGGGTTTCTTCAGCATGAGTTTTAAAAAAAAATCCCTGAACTAGCTTCGATGTCCCAATGGAGTTGGAGCCGCTAAGATACCACAGCATGTACGAATAAGGTAGGGGTAGAGGCGGTAAAACTCGGGCCCTAGGGCCCGACATCAGCCCAAACGGGCCCCTGTCGGACCTGACCGTCAAATTTTTCATAGCGTTGCATGCAAAAGTTGAGCTTGGGCCGGGTCTGGGACTTACGTCGGTCTCGTACCGGATCTGGGACTTCAGAGGTCGGGTTCGGGTCGGGCTTGGGCCCGGTCATTTCCGCAGATTGCTATCTCTAGTAGTTGGTCGAGGCAGCTGGCAACTGGCTGGCAACGCATCGTCGGGACGCCCATTGCCAGCCGGCCGGTCGGCGTGGCAAATTTTGCTACCATATGGAATTTGGATCAAATCTAGATAAAGAGTGGACATACCTTCTCGTGATCGCGAGAACATATCGAGCAATAACCCAACCGTTTCCAAAGCGAATTCGCCAAAAAAAAATGTGTATATGGCCTTGGCTACCGTGCATGCAACACCTGTGTCGACCTTACCTGGTCCAGTTAGGTCGTGTCCCGTACATGTACCACCTGTGTAGACCTCACCTAATCCCGGTATGTCGTGTCCCGTACATATGCTACCCGTGTCGACCTTACCTGGTCCAGTTAGGTCGTGTCCCGTACATGTACCACCTGTGTAGACCTCACCTAATCCCGGTATGTCGTGTCCCGTACATATGCCACCCGTGTCGACCTTACCTGGTCCAGTTAGGTCGTGTCCCGTACATGTACCACCTGTGTCGACCTCATCTGGTCCAGTTAGGTCGTGTCCCGTACATGTACCACCTGTGTCGACCTCATCTGGTCCAGTTAGGTCGTGTCTCGCACATGCACCACCCGTGTCGACCTCATCTGGTCTAGTTAGGTCGTGTCCCGTACATGTACCACCTGTGTAGACCTCACCTAATCCCGGTATGTCGTGTCCCGTACATATGCCACCCGTGTCGACCTTACCTGGTCCAGTTAGGTCGTGTCCCGTACATGTACCACCTGTGTCGACCTCATCTGGTCCAGTTAGGTCGTGTCCCGTACATGCACCACCCGTGTCGACCTCATCTGGTCTAGTTAGGTCGTGTCCCGTACATGTACCACCTGTGTCGACCTCATCTGGTCCAGTTAGGTCGTGTCCCGCACATGCACCACCCGTGTCGACCTCATCTGGTCCAGTTAGGTCGTGTCCCGCACATGCACCACCCGTGTCGACCTCATCTGGTCTAGTTAGGTCGTGTCCCGTACATGTACCACCTGTGTAGACCTCACCTAATCCCGGTATGTCGTATCCCGTACATATGCCACCCGTGTCGACCTTACCTGGTCCAGTTAGGTCGTGTCCCGTACATATACTGCCCGTGTCGACCTCATCTGGTCCAGTTAGGTCGTGTCCCGTACATGCACCACCTGTGTCGACCTGGCCTGGTCTGGCGGACGGCCTCCGCCCTGAACCTGCGCGGGTGGACGGTGTGGTGACGGACCGGTCGGCGGCCGCAGATCATCCAGACGCCCGGCCTGTGGGAGTCGGACGGCCAGCGGCGCGACCTGGTGCGGCTGGGCGAGGAGGGCGACGGCCGCTGGCGCGACTGGGCCAGGGACCGCTGCGGCGGCTACTGCTCGCTCACCTGACGGGCGGGCGTCGCGCCGGCTGCGCGCGCCGCCGCGGACACGACCACCGCCGCGGACACCACCGCCGAGCGGGGCGGACACGGGTGGAGACGGCGCCGCTCTGGTGCGCCGGCGGCTGTGTCGTGGCGCTGCTGTGAGCGAGCGGCGCGCAGACATGCCGGCACCGGACGGTGTGCCGTGACGGGCGGTCAACACTGCTGTCCGCCAGACAACACTGACGGGCGTGACGGGCGGTCAACACTGACGGGCTGCACCACTGCCGGCCCCAGACGGTGTCCCGTAACGAGCGTGCGACACAGCGACACTGCACCACCGCCGGCCAGCCGCTCTCCTGGCCGCTGACGCCTCATGCAAAGTCGCGGCTGCCGACCGCACATGTGACGTCACACCTGGACTTCTCGTGTGACGTGTGAAGCGACGACGTGACGACCCGGCTACAGGCTGATCGTGTTGACGACCTGGCGCCACGGGCCAACACGTGTAGACTTGGGCTGGCTCGGGTTGTGGCCGGGTATCGCGTAATGTGTGGTTGAGTAACACATATAGCTTTATTTTTATTATTGGTGATACTGACTAGGATCGCAAGCAGAATGAATGTCGTGCATGCCGCTTTTTAGCATCCGTGCTACCACAAGATGTTCTGAAAATGACTGTTCGATTATGGTTCACTATATGTGAGCACCGAATGATGTAAGGTTGCATTAATTACAATAATACACAGAGGAAGAATATTCACGCATTGTGCTATTCATGTACGAGAACCAGGCAGCTGCGGAGGTACAATGGACGACTAGTCGCACCCAATGTCCGCACCGGAAACATTTGAAGTCGATGCATGTGGTGAGCGTTACATCGGAGGTGCCTGGATGACGACGTGTACGGTGGGGTGTGCGGTGTGCTGTTGGTTGTGGAGGGTCACAGCACCGCATGTCGACGGGTCGACGTTTGTCAGAGCTCTGCTCCCCTCGCAGACGTCTTTCAGCCGGTGCCCCGGGCCACAGCGTGTATCCGTCCTCCAGATAGGAGACCAATGACGCGACGCCGATGCGGGGCGTGATGACCACTGTAGTCGATGCGCCGCTAACCCCCGGGGCGTGATGACCACTGTAGTTGATGCGCCCCTAACTCCCCGGGGCGTGATGACCACTGTAGTCGATGCGCCGCTAACCCCCGGGGCGTGATGACCACTGTAGTCGATGCGCCCCTAACTCCCCGGGGCGTGATGGCCACTGTAGTCGATGCGCCGCTAACTCCCCGGGGCGTGATGCCCTGGTGACCCGGTCACTCCGCATCGTCAGGGTGCATCTCACTTCCAATGTCGGCGAAGCGCCTGAACACTGCGGTGAACGAGCGACTGTGTGAACAGTGAAGCTGCGAGTGCGTGAAGTGCAAGGCGGAATCGTGTTGTCCCGCAGGTGTGTGTGGTCATGCCGTGCCGCGGCACACAGCTATTCGCCTGTCAGACAATCAATTTGGAATTTCGTGCTTGGACATCTGTCAAACACATGCAAAATGAATAAATCTTATCGGGCCCAGGATCCCGTTCGTATGTGAATAGTTCAGTTCGACGCCAATAAAGCCTCTTCAACATAGCATCACGTCGCTCTGTTCAGAATATATCCATGGGCAGTAGCGCAGGAAGCGATGGCGCAACGGAGGGAGGAGTTAGCTGCCCCCCACACGAATTAGTGCTATGCACTTCCTGCTTAAACCTGACTTAGTTAGTTATTTGGGCTTTGGGGCGCATTGGTGGACAACCAGAAGTACCACAGTGCTTTCCGTAAAATCCCAATGATGGGCGCCTCTGCGCTTTTGCTTAAAAAACGAACGCGTTATAGCGCTCTGTTAAGGCAAGTGGTTGGTGTTGCGGGCCGTTCACAACGCTACATTATTAGCAAAATACTCGCCGCGCACTAAATGACAGACTGACATGGCATAAATGAAGAACGACAGATGAAGATATAAATTACAGAATGACAGATGAAAGGTATCCACTTGACAACTTGCGTGGTCCTTGGGCATGTAATTTGCTTGAAGTATGTGGCGCGACGTAGCTGTTTCGCACAGCTTGGACCCCGCGCCAACCACGTCTCTGATGGTGGGGTGCTGCTCGTTGACATGGGGTCGGACGTCACTCTTCTTTGACGCGGAGTCACAATGATGCTGACAACAGCACGCAGCCAACAGCCGATGTGGCTGAAGAGTCGCAATTCACTGTCTCAGTTCGTCTGTCTGTCAGCGGAACTGATGGGCTCGTCGACTGCATTCGTCTTCAAGCACCTCACTGGTCGGCATCGTCAGCAATGCAGTGCAGCCGGGAGAAATAGACATAGACATACTTTTTATTGAGGTCGTCCACAATTGACTCGTGGCTATTATGACATCGCGTCAAATGGATAAAACAACACAGCACAAAAGGTCAAACTCACAGAACAGTCAAACCAGTGGTCATAAACGTCAGCAAGTCGAGCAGTAAATCAGTCCGGCACGGGCGGCAGGCACGTCAAACAGGTATCGCCGTAGGTGGCGACCAAAGATCGACACGGGAAGTCGCGTCAGCTCAGGTGGCAGTGAGTTATACATAGGTGGCACTCTGGAGCTAAAACGTCTCTTCCCCATCTCGGTGCGGGATCGGGGGACATGCAAGTTATGGTCTTGACGGGTGGTCCGGTCACGAATCTCCGCCATGGTGGTGAGATCGTGAGCCAGTGACTCTGGCTCACCATGACGACGCACCTTGTGTGTGAGGAAAAGGGTGTGATATCTGGCCAGGTTCTCCGCGCTGAGCCAGCCCAGCATCCTCAGCAGATCCGAAACATGGTCAAACTATTTGCGGCCGAAAATTACCTTTGCCGAGTAGTTTATAATTTTTTGAATGCGAGATAGGTTCTTTTTGGCTCCGTTACCATACACAGAAATACAGTAGCGGATCTGCGAGAAGACCAGAGCATTGACCAGCGCGGAGATGACGGCAGGTGGAAGGTGCCCTCTCAGATGCGATAGACCACCCAGAACTCCAAAACAACGCCGAGTCAATTCTGAGACGTGCGAGTCCCAGCTGAGCGAGCGATCGAAAATAATACCGAGATTTTTGCATTCCGAAATGGTGGGTAGATCGTGATCGCGAAATTTCACTGTGATATCCGGTAAGGCACGCAGATTTTATGGGCTGCCCAACATCATCAGCTGTGTCTTAGTTACGTTAATTTTCAGTCCATTTGCTCGAAACCAGATGTCGAGGGAGGCCAGAACTGTTTCCATATGAGTGACGACATTTTGAATTTCAGATTTCTTACCACTGACCAAAACTTGGGTGTCGTCGGCGTATTCAATAACCACTGCGCCTTCGGCGAACAGGCTGAGGTCGTTGGCGAAGACACAGTAGAGGAGAGGTCCGAGAGATGATCCTTGAAAAACGCCGATGCTGTTGGGTAACGGGGCAGATTTTTGTACGACACCCAGATTGTCAGTAAGGCTGACACTCTGGGTGTGGTTCTGAAGATAAGCCGAAAACCAGGAAGTATCGATGCTGTGGAGACTTAATTTTGACAGGAGTTTTGAGTGATCTATCACATCAAAGCATTTGCTCAAATCCAGCAGGCAGAGAAGGGACACCTCTCCATGGTCACATGCGGATAGGATCTGGTCAGATATGGAGGTCAGAGCGGTCAAGCTATTTAAATCTGCTGTTTCAAGCCCGAAGCTTTTAAAATCACCAATGGTGCGCGTGCCTTTGTCCTCCAAACTGGCGCTCGTGGAATGTCTGGTAGTTTGTATTATCTTGGAACGATTGTATTATCTTGGAACGACTTCTGCCGGGGAGCCACGCACACTCACGGATCTCATAGTCGCCAAATGAGCACACCTTTTGATCGAGGCGTCCTTATGTCGTTAAGTGTGTGGTACTGTGCAATTGACAGCCTTCACAAATAATTCTTGAGTTTTATGCGTTACAATTCTAAGCGAACATCACCGCATCGAAGTCATGTCTTGTGTCTCAAGATGATCACACTTCCATGGGCGGTGCCATTATCCGGCGCTCAGACTGTGTCTGGATCCGTGCAGACCAGAAGCTACCGCTGCGCATCAGTAGATACCAGATCTGGTCACACCGCGTCTGGAACCGTGCAGATCAGAGGCTGCCGCCGCACATCAGTAGATACCAGATCTGATCACACCGCGTCTGGAACCGTGCAGATCAGAGGCTGCCGCCGCACATCAGTAGATACCAGATCTGGTCACACCGCGTCTGGATCCGTGCAGATCAGAAGCTACCGCTGCGCATCAGTAGATACCAGATCTGGTCACACCGCGTCTGGATCCGTGCAGATCAGAAGCTACCGCTGCGCATCAGTAGATACCAGATCTGGTCACACCGCGTCTGGATCCGTGCAGATCAGAAGCTTCCGCTGCGCATCAGTAGATACCAGATCTGGTCACACCGCGTCTGGATCCGTGCAGATCGAAGCTACCGCTGCGCATCAGTAGATACCAGATCTGGTCACACCGCGTCTGGATCCGTGCAGATCAGAAGCTACCGCTGCGCATCAGTAGGTACCAGATCTGGTCACACCGCGTCTGGATCCGTGCAGATCAGAGGCTGCAGCCGCACATCAGTGGATACCAGATCTGCCCAGACGTCTCCACTATCCCCATAACGCGCCAGGTATAGAGCCGTGTCGCCAGCTGTTCGTGCTGCTGCTGTCACCGCCAGCCGTGCGAGGATGTTTCACGTTGGTTGTGCAACACTTATGTAACAACGGCGCACGACGTGGTACTCGATCGATACGGATGGACTCCCCAGACGCAGAGAGCACTGACGAGCGAAGTTCTGCGCGGTGTTATTGTCCATCACGACATACAGAACCGTAAGTAAGACGATCGTTTGCAAAAATAGGTTATTATATGATACGCAAAACCAGACTGGATACACACACGAACGTTGCGCGTACGCAGGCAGATCACAAAACAAACTTCAAGAAGCAAGTACAAGGAAAACCACACGTCAAGAACTCCAGGACGCAACGTTGCAGCATCGCGCTTGACCAGTAGCTAAGCCAGGGGGTATCGGCTCCAGCACAGCCACATCCTCTACATCTATAACCCCTTGCCCAGCAGGGTTCCTATATTCGATACACTGCCGAAAACACCTGGCTAACCTCTGCCGGCAAACGCCGGCAGAGACGTGCCAACCAGCCACCGCGCCGACCGCCGTCCCGCCGCACCTCGCTACCGGCCCGACGTGTGTGCTCAGATATCACGACGCGGCACACGAGCGGCGCGTGGGAAACACCGGGGCGGCACGTGCGGACCCTGCCGCTGCCGCCGCCGCCGCCGTCGGCTGTCAGCAGCACCCACTGGGGCGCTCACGTCATCACCATGAGCGGTGTTCAAATGCGACCGCCGGCGGTACGCCATGACATCACCGCCAGCAATATCGGCACGTAGTCCCGATCAGTACCAGCTCGCAGACGGAGCTACGTGGAGATAGCATCCTTCCTGTACGTCGGCTGCACCTCACCCACACACCCCCACTCGGCGACGCTGCACCAGCCACTGGAGGACCAGGGACATCCGCCACGCCCCGCGGGGCCACGTGCCGCCACTAGGTGTGGGCCGTGCGCGGGCTACAGGCGACCCACACGTCCTCGCGGGGCGACGTCACGAACGTCATCAGCTGCTCGCTGCTCTGGTCGGGCAGCAGCTGCAGCTGTGTGGCGGGCAGCAGCACGCGCAGCACCTCGGTCACCAGGTCACAGTAGAGGCTGCCGGCGGACGGGCGGTGTCAGCGACACACCGCCCACACGGTACAACGCCGTATCATATGTCACACCCGGGCAGGGTTGTGTTCCTCCACCGGGGTGATGAGTAAGGGCGAATTTATACTTTGGACCTCTAGATATGGACGTAACAAATATCAAGCTGTATTACTCAAACACAATGTTCAGGTTTGGGCATCGGGGCATCATTGGCATCTTCAAAAATGGCACCATTGATTTCTTTTCGTATTCCAAGCTTTCAGAACTATTTAGTATTTAACTAGTAACGTGAATGAGAAACTAATACAACCACGCGAAATTCACACCTAACTTTCTGCAGTGCCTCCAGTACATATTACTGGAATGACAACCACAAAATAAGAAGCAATGAGATTTGTTCGTTTACAGAATAGTTCGCTTTTAACAAGATTACGATTTGAAGTAAAGGCTACGGTGTTATACAGCTACAAGTTTGGATGACGCTATTCTCAACCAGCACTATTCAATCTGCAAAGAGAAAAGCGAAAAGATAATCCATCCAGAACAGCACCGTTTTCCAACCCGAGTCATGCGTCACAGAGAAGAGCACACCACCAGGAGGCACACGCGTATACGGCACACCAGGTGTGCCGTATACGACACACCTGGGTAATAACCCGAATCATGCGTCACACAGACGAGATTATACGGCACACCTCCTGGATCATAACCCAAGTCATGCGTAACACAGACGAGATTATACGGCACATCTCCTGGATCATAACCCGAGTCATGCGTAACACAGACGAGATTATACGGCACATCTCCTGGGTCATAACCCTAGTCATGCGTAACACAGACGAGATTATACGGCACATCTCCTGGATCACAGCCCGAGTCATGTATAACACAGACGAGATGATACGGCCCTCACAAAATCGGCTTAGAGTCGCCTGAAGACCGTTCATAAATCCAACTAGCGGTACCGGTCTCCATGGTTGATTCATGCCATACGCAGATCGTGGCTGATTAACTAATGTACGTTTCGCCAAGAACAAACCGTGGTGTGCACAATGTCTTTAAAATGTTCCGATCGAAATTTATATCGTTGAAAATGAGGTACTAGGCTGGCGGAGTGATATTCATAATGTGTCACGATCTTATAATATCATGTCTATCGACCATATCTCTATCCTACATATATCATTGTTGTAAGCATCGCAGAATTCGTGGATGTGATAACACGATTCTGAATTCATTCCTTTCATTCAACGTCCATGTAGTTAATATTAAAGCACATCCAAAATGTATGTGTCATAGTATGCAGCTCAGATCATGCCCTGCTCTTCCTTGGTCACTAAGTCATTCCTTGTAGAGTGCAGTGTTCGCGGAGGTGCCATCCAGCACATTCGTTGCCGTCGTTGTCATGGAGGACAACTCCTACAATGGCGGCTTCCGCAAACGCGGCATACCTGACGGCGCCTTCGGTGTCGTCGTGCTTCGAGAGAAACGGCAACGGGTTCATCTCCAAAGTCGGCGTGTCACCCTCGAAACGACTCGGATCGAACCTGCCGGCAGACGGAGCTTGGCGTCCGGTCCGCAGTCGTCACACCACCAGGGGAGGTCCGCAGTCGTCACACCACCAGGGGAGGTCCGCAGTCGTCACACCACCAGAGGAGGTCCGCAGTCGTCACACCACCAGGGGAGGTCCGCAGTCGTCACACCACCAGGGAGGTCCGCAGTCGTCACACCACCAGGGAGGTCCGCAGTCTCCACCACCAGGGAGGTTCACGGTCGTCACACCACCGAGGAGGTCCGGTCGTACACCACCGGGAGGTCCGCAGTCGTCACACCACCAGGGAGGTTCCGGTCGTCACACCACCAGAGGAGGTCCGCAGTCGTCACACCACCAGGGGAGGTCCGCAGTCGTCACACCACCAGGGGAGGTTCACGGTCGTCACACCACCAGAGGAGGTCCGCAGTCGTCACACCACCAGGGGAGGTCCGCAGTCGTCACACCACCAGGGGAGGTCCGCAGTCGTCACACCACCAGGGGAGGTCCGCAGTCGTCACACCACCATGGGAGGTCCGCAGTCGTCACACCACCAGGGGAGGCCCGCAGTCGTCATACCACCAGGGGAGGTCTGCAGTCGTCACACCACTAGGGGAGGTCCGCAGTTGTCACACCACCAGGAGAGGTCCGCAGTAGTCACACCACCAGGGGAGGTCCGCAGTCGTCACACCACCAGGGGAGGCCCGCAGTCGTCACACCACCAGGGGAGGCCCGCAGTCGTCACACCACCAGGGGAGGTCCGCAGTCGTCACACCACCAGGGGAGGTCCGCAGTCGTCACACCACCAGGGGAGGTCCGCAGTAGTCACACCACCAGGGGAGGTCCGCAGTCGTCTCACCACCAGGGGAGGTCCGCAGTCGTCACACCACCAGGGGAGGCCCGCAGATGTCACACCACCAGGGGAGGTCCGCAGTCGTCACACCACCAGGGGAGGCCCGCAGTCGTCTCACCACCAGGGGAGGTCCGCAGATGTCACACCACCAGGGGAGGTCCGCAGTCGTCACACCACCAGGGGAGGCTCACGGTCGTCACACCACCAGAGGAGGTCCGCAGTCGCTTAGTGGTAAGCATTCGTGAAATTGGGTGGAATATCTCAATTCCTGAACACTGAATCGACATCCCTCTCAAGGAAGTATTGTCATTTTGCTTCTTGATTTGTGATTGTCAAGTCTTCGTACCTGATTTCCTACCGTTTTTGGTTTATATGCATCATGCTCATCATCACCGATCGTGATTCACGAACATCCCGTAAGTCGAATCATAAGTCTAGGTGAAGGGATTACCTATGACTTGTTCTGCTATACAATATCACCTAATAGTATGGGAACTATTTTGCTTCGTTATCGCTAGCATAGGTATCACAACTAAGGTATCCACCAAAACAAACGAAGAAGGTACACTTTTAAGTTCAAAATTGCGTTCGACGGACATAATGGCTATTTTAAACAACAACGTTACCATGGCGTATTTCAACATCCTGCTGTATTCGTTTCGACATCTCACCCCTGACGAAGAAAAAAAACAATATTTTAACATGGGAGGGAAGCCCGCAGTCGTTATACCACCAGAGGGGAGGTCCGCAGTCGTCACACCACCAAAGGGAGCTCGCACCACCACGTTACATCGCCAGACGGAGATCACACCACCAAGTCACATCACCAGAAGGGAGGTGGTCCGCAGTTGTGACCTATTCGGCCGAGATTGATTGATTGATTATTTGGGCTTAGGGGCGCATCAACTGCTACCGGTTATGTAGCGCCCATTCGGGCCGATATTGAGCTTAAATTAATCAACAGGAATTACAATTGAACCGTTTTCATTGAGTTTCGACATGTTACTGTGCTCTTTTCGACAAGGCACACCTAACCAAAAACCATTAATGCAACAGTGAAGTGGAGGCCTGTACTGATCCACCCGTAGATTGAAGAACAGCGCCCCTGGTGGGAACATTCCCTCTCAATGGTAAGGCCCAACCGCACCTCCTCATTTGTTTTTCTGTGGATCCCCCCCGGAACCAATCACTGAAGACAGCGTGTGGCCCGGTTCGAGTGCGCCCCACACACGAAACGGTCAGCGGAAGACACACCTCAGAGAAATCGACGCCCGTCGGGGATGCTCGAGTGCAGCTCTCAACTACTCCCAATCAGTGACGCTCCTCCAGGATAATGGTGCCGCCAGGACACGTGCCCCCTGTACGAAACTCGCAGATCCGCCGGCGGCTGTACACGAGTCTCCCGCCGCGGAGAGTCCGACAGGGGTAGCTGCTCGACAGGGGTACAGAGTCCGAGAGGGGCAGCGGAGAGCTCGACCGGTACACAGCACGGGCTGCCGGCGCTTACTTGGTGGGGTTGGTCCAGCCGGCGGCAGTGTAGGCGACACAGAACGCGCTGACGATGGGCGTGCGGGCGGGCAGGGTGTGGCCCCGCACCGCCGCCGTGGTACTGTACTGGCGGGCCGAGAACGGCACCACCGAGCCGAGACGCCACGCCTCGCGGATCACCCGGCTCACGAGTCTGCCGGCGGGCACGGTCACAGGTCACCGTCGCCAAGAGTTACGAGACTGAGGAGTCGCACGTGATCACCCCGGTCACGACACTGAGGACGGTCACAGGCCACCGCCACCCGGATACGAGAATGGGGACGGTCACAAGTCATCAGCCATGTTACAAAATTGGTGTAAAAGGACACTCCTGTTGTCAGCGCTCAGTTGCCGTCCATGGCGATCACCCTGAAGACGCCGCACACACCCTCCCGGGCTCCCGGCGCTGTCCACACCGACCAAGACTCCTGGCTATGTACACACCGACACAGACTTCCTGGCGCCCTACAGATTCATCCAGAATCCGGTGTATACCGACCCAGACTACTGGCGTCGTACACACTCCCAGACTCCGCCGTACACCGACCCAAACCCCTGGTGCTGTACAGACTCATCCAGACTTCTGACCCAATACACTCACCCAGACTCCGCCGTACACCGACCCAGACTCCCGGCTCGGTACACATAGACCCAGACTCCTGGCGCTATACACACTCACCCCGACTCCGGCGCAAGCTGTTCCAGACTCCTGGTGCTTCACAGACTTACCCAGACTCCTGCTGCTCGCCGTTGAATTCAGCCACCAGGGAGTCCTGCACCGTCTGATGCCGAGACAGCTGGTACAGGGTCCAGCACAGGCCTGTCGCGCAGAGACGCGTTACACAACAGACAAACGTCTCAACCTCCTAGCTAAATATCAGACGCATAATGCTAGTCTAGTAAGTAACAAATCCACTGCTACGATAGTAAACAATCAGTATCACACCCACGAGAATCTGTCAGTCGCGAAAGCTTCCGAACCTCACTTTTCATCTGCGTACTGCGTGTCGCGGCACACAGCTGAACGAAGGGCGACCTGGCCGCCTCGGAGCCGGTGGGAGCCGGACGCCAGCATAGGTGACAGACTCTCTGC
This sequence comes from Ashinkailepas kermadecensis, assembly GCA_034440615.1. Lineage (NCBI taxonomy): Eukaryota > Metazoa > Arthropoda > Thecostraca > Neolepadidae > Ashinkailepas > Ashinkailepas kermadecensis. The sequence continues at coordinate 334,211 of JAOTOM010004972.1, forward strand.
AGGCTATCCGCCGACCTTGTGATGGTGTACCACAAACATGCCGCGAGTTCGCGGGCCACGCCAGGTCATGCTCGACGCGGCCTCAAAGAACACGCACACGGACTGCTCAACTGACATCGCCGCCGGGAAATTCCTGGTCAGTCGCAGGCCACGCCAGGTCATGCTCGACGCGGCCTCAGAGAACACGTATACGGACTGTTCGACTGCCACCACCGCTGGGAAGTGTCTGGCCGGGCGCGTACACTGAGGGCGACAGTAGGCGGCGCCGCCCGCCCGCGGCGTCTCACACTTGGAGACCGCGACGGAACCCGCGCAGTGTCTCACCGTTCGACGGCGTCTCACCGTTCGACGGCGTCTCACCGTTCGACGGCGTCTCACCGTTCGACGGCGTCTCACCGTTCGACGGCGTCTCACCGTTCGACGGTGTCTCACCGTTCGACGGCGTCTCACCGTTCGACGGCGTCTCACCGTTCGACGGCGTCTCACCGTTCGACGGTGTCTCACCGTTCGACGGCGTCTCACCGTTCGACGGCGTCTCACCGTTCGACGGCGTCTCACCGTTCGACGGCGTCTCACCGTTCGACGGCGTCTCACCGTTCGACGGCGTCTCACCGTTCGACGGCGTCTCACCGTTCGACGGCGTCTCACCGTTCGACGGCGTCTCACCGTTCGACGGTGTCTCACCGCTCGACAGTGTCTCACCGTTCGACAGTGTCTCACCATTCGACAGTGTCTCAACATTCGACAGTGTCTCACCGTTCGACTGTGTCTCACCGTTCGACAGTGTCTCACCGTTCCAGTGTCTCATCGTTCGACAGTGTCTAACCGTTCAACTGTGTCTCACCATTCGACAGTGTATCACCGTTCAACTGTGTCTCACCATTCGACAGTGTCTCACCATTCGACAGTGTCCCACCGTTCGACAGTGTCTCACCATTCGACAGTGTCTCACCGTTCGATGGTGGTTATTGGTTTTACGACACATCGACCGTTGAGTCATGTAGCGTCGCCAATCTCTCACGCCGATTGGCCGCTGGTGAAGAGTAGCGACAGGTGAGACTCGAACCCACAACCTTCGATTGTGAGACAGGCAACTCACCCCTGGACTACTCATCCCCTCACCGTTGGACAGTGTCTCGCAGAAGAACAGGAAGAGAGCCAGCAGGTCACTAACGTGCGCGTCCGTGTCGCCGCTGGCCTGACCGCCCTTGGCGGAGAGCGCCACCCACTCGACCAGCGACACCTGGGGACGGGCGGGGCCGGCTCAGCGCCGCACGCACCATCGCACTGCGCAGGAAGCGGCCACACACCATCCAGCATTACACAGAGGCCGACTGCACAACACATCCGCCGTCAATGGCTCCACAGTGTTAAATATTTGTTTTGTTTCTTCCTTTGGTGCGAAATGTCGAAGCAAGCATAGTCGGATGTCGAAATTTGCCATGCAAACGATATCTCTGAGTACGTTCTTCCAACACAATTTTGATCCAACAGCATACTCATACACATACCTTTTTGTACTTGTTGCCAGATACTTCATTTAGGGTTAACTATTTTAACGATAAAGATACAAAATGCCTATGCTTACCAACTGATAACGCATTGACAGACCACATCATAAGTAATCATTTTACCTGGAATTGTGTGAAGAGATATTTGTGTACCGTGATCCACAATGCGGAACACAAGTGTGCTACTTATCAACGAGATGCTGTTAGAAATGAGATATGAAGACATAAATACTCATTAAGAAGCATGATGTCAATACTTATTTTGCAGGGATGTCGATTCAGTGTTCAGAAAGGGGTATATTCCACCCTATTTCACGCATAAATTATCACTGTGGTTCCAGGCAGCCGACATTCAAATGTTTGGCACAACAGCACTGTGATCACCAGGCCACCTGTTATATAAGTCATTTAATGGACACCTGACACACTTCCAAGCAGTGTGCCAAAATTGGCCTAGAGTTGGAATTTGCATTCCAGTGATTGAACCTGATAACCGAAGATTTGTCTAACTCAATCTCGGAATAAAATCCGAAATTCAAAGCAAGCATAGGGCTTCCAGTATTTTATTTTCCTTCAAAATAGTCCTTTGCGCATGGTGATATCACGCACCAGTGTACCTATACTTCATGGGCTGCTGCACTCGTCAATTATGAACATTTTTTTCAATATATAATCCAACTCCATATGTAAATGTGCTCCATATGTAAATGTGTTTCCATCAGGCACCGTCCACCACTCAGGTGTTCGCATCATGGCGACTACGCGCCATCCACTTCCAACTGCGCGACCACAGCACAAACCACTCCGGTGGGCCAGCAGTGACGTACAGCGGTGGTCTCTCACAGAAAGGCTGTTGCCACATGGCCAGAGCTCACTTCCGCCACATGGGCGCGGCAACAAGTACCACGTCCCGCCCCGCCTACCGCCCACACACCAATGACAATATAACGGACTGCTACACAACAAAAATGTGCACATATGCAAATTGCACAGCTCAACTAAGCACTGACTAGAGTCGCCAACACACAGTTCCTACCGGTCTCTGAGACCAACTCGGGAACACTCTCCCCACAGTCCAAGAGGTGTCAACGCCTCACGTGCTGGAATCCGTGCCCCAGCAGATGGCGCATTATAATTTTCATATGTGAACTGTTCAAATCCAACCCGACTATAATGTTGCGAGGGTGCATAGCGTCGATCGCCGGCAAGGCACGAGAACGTGTGGCGCGACAACCAAACTGACTGATCCCGACCACCAGACCGAGTTGTCTCAAGCGGAAACGGTGCACCGCCGATGTTGGCGCGCTGCCGCACTGACCGTGGACTTGTTCTCCTTGCGGTGCCGGCGCACGATGGAGGCGACCACGTCCCGCAGCGCGGCCGCCGCCTCCAACAGGTGGTCCTGCTGATTCTCGTAGAGTTGTCGGCCACACGCCTCCGACGTCACCTCCGCCGTCACCTGCCCGAGGCACGTCACACTACACTGCAGCCGGGGCAGGGCCGAACATACTCATACTACAGCTGTCAGAAGCACGGCGACTTGGACGGTAGCGCGGCGACAGTCACCTGTTGGACGCCACACTACAAAGCTCCCATAGTACATGATATGTCACAGAACAGTACACATGTCACAGTACAGGGTGTGTCACCGTACAGGGTATGGCACAGCACAGCTGATGCACACATGTCACAGTACAGCTGATGTACACATGTTGCGGTACAGGACATGTCACAGCACAGGACAGCTGATGCGCACATGTCACAGTACAGGATGTACCACAATACAGGATATTTCACAGTACAGCTGATGTACACATGTTTGCGGTACAGGATATCCCACAGCACAGGATAGGCACAGCACAGCCGATGAACACATGTCACAGTACAGGATGTGCCACAGTACAGGATATTTCACAGTACAGCTGACAACCAGTCAACAGTCTCCTAAATAGTCCCGCCCACCACCCAACCTCTTCCTACCTGGCTTTGGACTTCCCGAAAAATATCGGTGGCCAGGTGTTCAGGCAGCAAATCACCAGCCTCAGTCTCATCACAAGGCGTGCGTGGCCGTCGCGAGGCCGGCCAGCGCGCGCCCACACTCACGATCTCGTACTCCTGCGCGAAGCTGAGCATGCTGTGCTCGTCCTCCATGTGGTGGCCGAAGCAGCAGCGCGCCACTATGTGCAGCGCCAGCGCCGACGTGTACTGGCGCAGCGAGACGTGCTCGTCGGGCGACAGCGAGCTCAGCTTGGTCGAGACGCGGCCGGCCGCCTGCCGACACAGGCCGGTCAGACGGGTCAGCGGGTGGGGGCAGTGTCACGCCGACGGGGACACATAGGGGTCATGTGGCCACGCACACGGAACGGTTACAGAATGGGGTGCCACGGGATCGCAAAAGTAGTCATACAATGTCGGGCAACACAGACGCGCCACAGAGGGGTGGGAGCGGGGGTAATGCTGTCGGAACACACAGAGGGGCCACAAGAGAGGGTCATCGAGCGTGTAGCACATGGGGGCTATATGGACGGACACACATGAGGGGTCATGTAGACAGGTCGCAAGGAGAGATCACCCAGCAGTCCCAGAGGAGTCGGGAGAGCCACCAAAGTCGCAGCCACCAGCCGTGCAATGGCACAGACGAGCTACATGTCATCACAACTTTGATCCATCCCTACACACTATCTGCAGGAAGCGCGGAGTCAACTAATAGGCCCTGCAGAGTCGCTAGAGCACGTGCAGACACCCGATGCACACTCGTTTCCAAAACAAAGCCGGTGTGCCGGGGGCGCACCACAAATATATGCACGTCCGGGCCCACACATTAATGGTCAGAATTACACATATTTATATTTACACTCAACATTATGATGAAGTTCCACCTCACATCGACGTTGACCATACCACCGACGTGGAAATAACAAATCATTTCGACACACGTCAAATCTGCAAGGCTAAAAATGTGCACGCAATGACACGCCCAACGTCATGGTGGGTATTTAATTACACGCAATGTTCTGCATAAGTCGTCGAGTGTCGAGACGCTGCCGATCCTCGCATCACTTACAGCTGTCTGGCACACTAACGCTACAGAATGGGGTGGCTCGTACACCGGCTAATGGCTGGCGCTTCGGAGAGCAGCGACTGCATCGGTCATTTGGTGCACATAAGCTGGCTGGCACATACTCTGCCTGAATTTGGCTCATACATCTCCTGAACCTGGTCCACGTACTGACTGAACCTTGCCTATACACTGACTGAACCTGGCTCATACAATGGCTGAACCTCGTTCACACACTGACTGCACCTGCAGGGACTCCCAGGCCCATGGGCCTGGGATAGGATAAGTCGGATTAGGTTCGTCGACTTCGAAATTTTTCGTCGAAGGTCACGTAGTATATTCTGACGCATCTCTGCCCACAATTATCTGTGGACCACCGGCTACCCTCACAGTAAACGAGCAACACCTCACCTCTGTGGCCACCAGCTACACCTCACCTCTGTGTCCGCCAGGTACACCTCACCTATGTGGCCGCCTGGCGACAGACCTGCTACAACTCACCTCTGTGACCGCCTGCTACACCTCACCTCTGTGGCTGCCTGCTACACCTCACCTCTGTGGCCGCCTGCTACACCTCACCTCTGTGGCCGCCTGCTACACCTCACCTCTGTGGCCGCCTGCTACACCACACCTCTGTGGCCACCAGCTACACCTCACCTCTGTGTCCGCCAGGTACACCTCACCTATGTGGCCGCCTGGCGACAGACCTGCTACACCTCACCTCTGTGACCGCCTGCTACACCTCACCTCTGTGGCCGCCTGCTACACCTCACCTCTGTGGCCGCCTGCTACACCTCACCTCTGTGGCCGCCTGCTACACCTCACCTCTGTGACCGCCTGCTACACCTCACCTCTGTGGCCGCCTGCTACACCTCACCTCTGTGGCCGCCTGCTACACCTCACCTCTGTGGCCGCCTGCTACACCTCACCTCTGTGGCCGCCTGCTACACCTCACCTCTGTGGCCGCCTGCTACACCACACCTCACCTCTGTGGCCGCCTGCTACACCACACCTCACCTCTGTGGCCGCCAACAACACCTCACCTCTGTGGCCGCCTGGCGGTACACGTGTCGACACTCGTCGCTGAGCCCCTGCTGGTACAGCCGCCACCGGCGAGTCGTCTCGGCGCGGTCGGCCCACACGATGCTCTCGCGCCCCAGCAGCGGCCGCAGGAACTCCAGGTACATGTCGGGCCGCTCAGAGGCGCCGCGGTGCTCGTCGGTCAGCTCGCACGTGCCGAGGCTCACCACCAGCTGCTTGCCGACGTGGAACGACACCAGGTCGCCGTACTGCGCGTGGATCTCGCACAGGTACTCGCCGAGCCCGCCGGCGATTTCCATGTCGGTCAGGTTACCATCGCTGCCGGCGGTAGCGCACGAGGTCAGGTCGGGTCAGGTCAGCCGCCGATTGGCCGGAGGCGGCGGCGGCGGCTAGGTGGCTCAGGACGCGTCGAATACATCGTCCTTTCTCGGCCGCGGTCCGTGATACGCCGGTTGGAGAGACATCGAGAGAGCTACGGTAACCAACTGGGCCATCGTCTTTACAGACAAGTGGTGCTAGCAGAGCGTGGCGAGACATTGGATTAAAACTACCACACGAGCGGGCTACCGCAGCTGGTGACAAACACGTCAAGCTATCTCGGTCAGTCATTCGTCAGGCGTCCCGGCGCTCTGACCACGGGTGCACGATCCAGCAGAACTGGGACATACCAATGATTATGCTGCGTAATTGTGCTGCTGGGTAAATACTCGGGCTGGGACACACCTGGCTGTTGCATAAGTAGCTGGGCCGGTGCACCCCTAGTTGCCCGACCACGGACAGCCCACAACAAACTACAGCATGAACACAAAGGTGTGGGTGAATGGCGGCAGCAGATTCACACCATCCGCCCTATAGTTCGCTGTCATTGTGCACCGTGACAGGAAGACAGCTGGTTGATTGATTGATTATTTGGGTTTAAGGGCGCGCCGACTACAGGGTCATTTGGCGCCCATAGACGGCTGGAATAACACTCAGCATTGGCGTGATGTGTGCCGAGGCGGGCAGAGTTTGTTCCCACCGACCTGGAGCTCGACGGAGGTGGCCCCGGCACGGTGCTGTCACGAGTGGCATTCTGAAAAGGAAGTGTGACAATGCTTTATCATCACGTTATCGACAGCATCAAGGCTGCGTCACAATTCAAAGATAAGTCGGCCACATTCGGAAGCACTATCCAAAAGGCAACATGGATGTGTCAATCACGCATGGCTGTCAATGTGATTCAGCAGGATACACTTCTAAGCTTGTGTGGAGTGAAATTATGCAATATTTTCATGGGAATCAATTTAAAATAGGCTTGATCCTTCTGTACCCACCGGATATATGTAGAGTATAACGAAGAGAAGAAAGGTGATGAATACAACAGCAAATATCACTAGGGCAATAATCATCCTCCAATTCTGACACCTGGAACGATATAATTGTGTGTATTAGCTATACATGTACAACACATTATTCCACTTGAGTGCAGCTCAGATCCTCTTCATGTAGTACTAATCATAGAACTCCAAACATAAAGATTTGTGGTTCCTTCTCTATAAACATCACCACAAAGAGTAAGCACACGATATTGTTTGCTCAAAGTATCAAGGCTGGAAACTGTATACAATTGCATGGTTTTAACCAGCTAAAACCATGGCTTAAATTGGCTCGACAAACCTAAGTTGACCTGGGGTGCCTGGTGACTGGGAGGTAACTTCATATCTCTTCAGGGACACACATGCATGCACCGATCTATTTGGTGTATCCAAAAACCTGCTGCGTGTATTCCTAATCATGTTTCAGATTATGTATGCTATAATAGCAATGGACTTGGAGTTGCTCTACTTTGGCAGATGAAATGGAGTCTGTTGCAGCTTCTGAAAAGTTGATGTAATCATCTTGAAATGTTGTGACTTTTCCTAAAATTCCTTTTCACAATGGCAACTATCATTCCCATCTCTACTCTGGTCGGTGGCTATTCCAGGAGTGCATTTCGAGGGGCATGTTCAGAACATTTTAGTTTTTTTTGTCACACCATAACACGTTTGGCTTTTGCTATCTGTAGTTTCAAAACATTTGCCACTATCCACCAAGCTCTACGCACGATGCTGAAGTGCAATTGTCTACATCACTTGAGCATTTATACACCATATAGGCACTTACCACAGACACATCCAAGGTTGGACGAAAACGGATAACAAGGTTTGCTGATTAGTATGCTTAGCAAGCTTGCAACACGAAAGCAAGCACTAACTATAATTGCGGGACCGTAGTGCCATGCGGGAAATTGGGAGAACCCTTAGGGAAGTTCAAAGGCATATTTTGGTCACGAGCACAAGTTATTTTTAAGGGCATTTTTACAAACTCACTCATTTGTGTAATTTTCTTCCTCCATCTGATTCCCTCCATTTATTTGACATGTGTGAGTCCAGTTAGCTGGCTTTAGGGGCCAAAATAGAAAAGTACTATATACTTTCAAAAATGCATGGGATTTGCATCACCGAGGACCTGAACTTGATATTGAAACAATATTTCAGACCTTAAACTTTTTTAATTTTGATCCAAATCAGGTCAGCTTAGGGGGAGGGCATGGCTCTATGCCCCTCCCCACCCATGGGCATGCCCGGACTGTTGGAGAAGTATGCAGCAGCCACAGCAAGACTGCTTACATACAGTATTGGTTGGTTATTTGAGCTCAGGGGTGCATCAACTGCTTCGGCAATACAGCATCTCTGCATCCATGCCTGCTTAAAGGGGTCTGTGCCATGCACACTTACTTAGCATAAATCTCACCTCATCCATCACAAATTATAACTCAAAAACAAGATTTTCCTGTCTAAAAAATGTGTCCACCCTACTTTTAAATACATTCAATGAGGAACTCCCCACATCAGCAGGCAGCCTATTCCACTGATCAACAACCCTTTGACTGAAGACCTGTTGTCACTGAACTGTACTACACCTCAACTTGTCTAACCTGAATTGATGACCCCTATATGACACTCTAAACTGAAGAGCATCATTCAAATTGACCTGATCTCGTCCTTTAACAATTTTGTACATTTCAATCATATCCCCCCTCAATCTCATATACTTGAGTGAGCACATATCTAATGCCACAAGCCTTTCTCCATATTCTAAGTTACCTATTCCACTGATGAGTCTAGTTGCTTTGTGCTGCATTCTTTCTAACATCTATATATATATGTATATATGTATATATGTATATATATATATATATATATATATATATATATATATATATATATATATATATATATATATATACATCTTTTTCTAGGTAGGGGCTCCATGCTTGTACAGAATATTCCAAGTGGGGTCGCACATGTGCTAAGTAGTTTTTTCATGACTTCCTTGCTCTTATATATCATACTTCCATTAATGAGTCCCAGCATTCTGAGTGCCCTGTTACTAGCTGAGATACATTGTTTTTCAGCTTTAAGGTCTTTTGAAACCAACACATCTAAGCCCCTTTCCTCTTCAATAACATCCAGTTCCCTCCCTCTCATTGCATATCTGAAAGTAGGTGGTTTTACAGCGGTAATTTGCTCTCCCGTCTAGTGGCTTTTGATCCTGCCAAGTAATTCCTGGCTTCAACTAAAACAGTTCAGACATGAACTAAAAAAGTACATTGGAGAACATTTAATATTAAAAAGAATTGGTTTCAATCAATTTTCCCAGCTTTTTTGTTGCCAAAAATGATTGCTTGGTGGTAGGAATAAAAATATTTTACACAGATTGCTTATAGTATAATTTTCCTTAAACCATTTTATATTCCAAAACCCATATCCCAATAGTCAGCAGGTAACAAATCAGTCGGTGCATAAGCAGAGTGGGAAACTTACTTTCCGGGTTGGGAGTCGGAGGGCATACCAATTTCTTCCGGAGTACATTTTCATGGACATTAGTTTTTTATGCATGGAATCTGTTTGCCAGTAACTGACCGGAAAAACCTAAATCAGGGTAAATTTTTCTTAAAAGATGTTCTTGGAATTTTTGAATTTTTTTTGCTGAATATCATGTTTATGAACGTGATTCGGAAGATGTGATCATTCGTTTTCTCCGTAAATGCTTACCTCTCGGTTAATCTTAGCGACGATATCTATAATGCACCATATATGCCACACCGCTGCTCTTTGTTGCATAATTTATCCATCCCTCACCTGGCACTTCTCAGACATGATTAAAGGGACATTCAACACTTCACGCAGTTGATTCAACACTTTTTCACGTCAAAATGCTTAATTTCTGCCTCTTTGCCACATAGATGACACACCACCACTCTTCAACCACAACGCCAAAAAAACTAAACATACAGCATGGCTCAGAGAGTTGCCGGCTTCTGCTCGGTCTTGTCTTGCCTCACGACTTCCAACAAATAGTATGATAATTCATAATGAAATAGGAAAACCTAACCCAACCTAACCTAACGTAATACAATCTACTCTTATCTAAACGAATATAAACTCATATATATGATAATTTAAAAACACAAGCGCAATATTTATCGTGGTGTCATCCGTACATACGGCCTCGAGCCGTGCTCTGCTTAGTTTTTTTGGCGTTCTGGTGGAGTAGTGTCAGCATGTCATCTATGTGGCAAAGAGGTGGAAATGAAGCATTTTCGACATGAGAAAGTGTTGAATCAACTGCGTGAAGTGTTGAATGTCCCTTTAATCACGTCTGAGAAGTGCCAGGTGAGGGATGGATAAATTATGCAACAAATAACAGCGGTGTGGCATATATGGCGCATTATAGATATTATCGCTATGATTAACCGAGACAAAGCATTTACGGAGAAAACGAATGATCGCATCTTCCGAATCACGTTCATAAACATAATATTGTTTTAAAAATCCAAAAATTCCAAAAACACCGTTTAAGAAAAAAATACCTAAATCAGTACCTACATAATAAGCATAAGTAATATCATTCTTATTTTTGGTCAAATCAAATGCCAAAACATACGAACAAAGAAGTGAACAATGGATGGCACCGCCGGGCAGTGACCCGTAATAATCAGCACTGTTTCGTTTCTTGTAACTCACAGGAGAAATGCATTTTCCTTTCACTGATGGTCTCAGTACAAGGCTAGCCATATGAAAAACAAACAAAAATACTTCACACTTCACCCTCAGCTCAGAGCGCATACCTACCTACGCAGCCAATTTCCCACATAATATGAACGCAACTCCACTACCGCACACACGACAGTTGGATGTGATCAAAGCAAAGGATCAGTCAAGGTCTTGTGTTTACTGTTAACTTGTGTGGACACTGTTAACCATGTGTTCAAAGTTGCTAATGGTTATGACGTCATATACAAAATACCTTGCATTGATTGGTTGACAGACAGATTTCAGAACAGAAAATGCTAACACAGCCAATTCTGATTGGTGGCCTCTGGGACTCCAGAGACGTCTCTTAAAACTGTCAAAGTTTCCCACTATAGGGTGGCAGGAACACAAGTATTCCGAGACACGGCTCCAGAGCCCGGAAAACAGTCTTCTTAGTGCGCATGTGCATCCTCTTGCAAGTTGCTGTTGGCGCTTGTTGTCAGCAATTCTGGTGGTTGAGATGGATGGAGTGTGTGAAGCTGTGGTCTGGCTGCTGACTGCTACAAAAAGTGATTAGTTTGAGTGGTGACCGTAAGTGGAATAACCAGCATTTTTTGGGTGTTGTTCTGTGTTTGTTTTTAGTGATATCTTTTTTCCCACATTTGTGTCAGAGTACATGTGAAGCCCATCCTATCCAGTATGAACCTGGAGTGCAAAAATGTTTTCAGAGATAAAATCTCTTAAGAAGTGCCTTAATTCCCACCCTGTGCATGAGCATCCTACTCATGGGGCTTGTTGTGAATATTTATTAGTTGTGCAGTGTGAGCATGTCGGGAGTATCAGGTATGGATTTATAAACTTGGTTGGCATCAATTAAATATACTTTTGCTCAAATTTGCTCCACCAATTCTCAGGAAGTTGGCTTATAACCGCACCCCTTGCTAATTTAACCAGTGCCAATTTGTCATCTGGCAGTCATTCATCAGCTGCCAGATGTATGTAGTAGAGCCAAGTGCAGTTTCAAAGTAAATCAGAAAGCCTATTGGAATTTGATGTTCATAAGTTTAATTTTACATATTTCAGCAGTGTCAATATTTGAGCAGCATTATTCAAATTGGTAATCTTTACCTTTCAGCCAACACATACTGCCAAGGTTAGTGATTTGTAAAGAGGTGTACAGTGGGGAACAGTGACGTCACAGGAGTCAGTGAAGTGACGTCATAACGTCACAAGTGTCAAAAAATTTGCTTCGGAGGTTTCTGGTTTTCTGGTTAGGTTAGGTTAGGTGGCTTTCTTTACCTTTCGGCCAACACATACTGTCAAGGTTAGTGATTTGTAAAGAGGTGTACAATGGGGAACAGTGACGTCACAGGAGTCGGGTGTTGATGTGTTAGGTTAGGTAAGGTTAGGTTATGTTAGGTTAGGGCCCGTCATCGACACCCAACACCTGTGACGTCACTTCCCTGAATTATGTGACGTCACTGTTTCCCACTGTACACCTCTTTACAAATCACTAACCTTGGCAGTATGTGTCGGCCAAAAGTAAAGATTACCGGTTAGGTTAGGTTAGGTTATATTATGCTATGATACATTTTGTATATTATGCTACATTATCTTAGTCTAGGTTAGGTGGTAATCTTTACCGACACCTGACTCCTGTGACGTCACTTCCGACTCCCGTGACGTCACTGTTCCCCACTGTACACCTCTTTACAAATCACTAACCTTGGCAGTATGTGTTGGCCAAAAGGTAAAGATTACCTTAAAACTGATGTGAGAATTAGATTTGGTGGTCACTTTAAGTTATGCAGATCATTATGCCAGGTCTTCTCCCTCTATCTGTTCCTGAGACCACATGACCTGAGAGCAAAAAGCCGCTGTAAACCGCCTAGTCTCACCTCCAGACCCAAGATGTATAACTTATCATAGTTGAAAGACATTATCTAACTCAAAACCACTTTTTTGGTGCCATTTTGCTCACAACCTGAAATGTAAACATTTGCACAGAAAATGAGTGGTACCATCATCTTAGTCACATTCATAAGCATTGCACTGGAATGATAAATTCCAAGAATTCATGAAACCCCTTAAAGCACAAATTTACAACAGTCATGCTTGCAACCAGTGGCGATTCACAGGGAGCTGTGCTAGGTTCATTTGTGCTTCTATATACCTAGGTACGTAACTACTTACCTACCTATCTAGGTAGGTACCTAGGTAGGAAGGTAGGTACCTGGCCCACCTACCTACCTACCTGCTCATTGTTTTGTTGTTCAGAAAGACTGCGATCGCAACTTATGATTTCGTACAATGAGGACTAACCATATTTACGGTGTTCCTGATGTAAAAGGTAACACTGATTTACATCGTAAACATATTTATACGACTGCCATACCTGCAAGTTGAAATAAATCGCGCTCAAACACACCGTCACCTTCTAACGAGACAAAGCGATTTTACAGCAAGCGCCTTAAATATGTTAAGGGCCTTGAGCAGGCGGTTTTACACGGACCACACCAAAGCTGTTGGCAGCGCGACGTCACATGGGAGTGAAGATTTTCCTTCATAAGGTTATCGTAATGAAAGGAAGTCACATTTTCAGGAAGCCAAGCGCCAAAATGAAACGTTTTTGGGATAAAAGACTTCCTTATTTGAAAGACGCATCTCTTGGTATACGGAAATGGAACCTACTTTGGATCACTTGCTTCTAAATATAATACATTTATTCTCCAAGGTGATCTTGCACACTCCCAGGGCACACATGAAGGACAAATGGTATGGGGCAAGCAAAGTATGGAGGTGGTAACGGGACTCTACTCAATGATGGATCTGGGATTGCGCTAAGGAATGTGGAGATAGAACCATGGATCATACATACCTGGATTGCAAATTCCGCGTCGGCGCCTTTCATCTGCGCGTATCAGCGGCTCAAAACCCACGGAAACTTTTGCCGATTCTTTTTCGATCGCTATATAACGTCACATCGCAAGAAGCACACTATCGGGCTCCTCGACACAATATACATGGGTCGGATTAACTTCCATGATACCAGCTTTGTGAAATTGATTGGGGAGGGGAATTGGTGGATGACATTTTTATTCGGAGAGGGTGCCATCGGCAGAAAAAAAGTCCTTGAGCGAGGGACGGGGAAAGGTGAGCTCGATCGTTCTGGAACAGCGCCTCCAATGGCTCAATGCTTCCACTTGTAGCCTCCATAGCTTCGGTCTGATTGGGCCACCAAGTCAATGATTGGTGAGGGAGAAATTAATGACTTGGAGTCAGTTATCCCCCCCCCTTAGCGCACACAAAATGGCATTCCTGGTTGCCCAGAAAGCCCCGCACTTGCCCTCGGGGCTAGGCCGCATCGACGAAGCTGTCTGGTGGTGAAGTATCTGGTGGTATTGACAATGGATTACGCATTTGAAGCCCATACACTTTTTGTATGGATATGGTAGAGTGCACATGCTAATGTTCAACTCTTGAAGCAAGGTCATTGATCGGGCATGGTTGAAGTTGGAAGTTCCTTCTTTAGAAGGAAACTGTCACGTTTTATTAGTTGGTGACCTGTTGAACTACGCCCCAGATATGGTCAATAGTCCATTGCATATGTAAATATGTATCTATACGTATATACCTATTGGATGTATGCTCGCATAGCCGGAATGCCTAAGCCTCCGTAGTGGGACGACGGCCCCTAATTCACCGAAGACAGCTGAGGTGTTCCTGAAGCAGTGGTCCGTACAGCACTGTATTTCGTGAGCACACTACCCCGAGTCCAATAGCCTGGCGGAGGTCACAGTAATTACTCCGGCATTTACTGACAATTACTCTGACGGTGCTGAAAAAGTCGAACCTCTACCATGCACGAAGACACTTGTGTGCGCGGCGTCTTACAGGGCCGTGACACGCCAGGAGCGGACGGTATGATAGCCAGCCCAGATCCCGTTCAAACACCCTGTGCGCGACGTGCTGCCACCCCACCGGCGGATATTTACCCCGTGTTGGCAACGGGCAGCTGACGAGGCTGAGGCTACTGCTACGGCTCGACAAGACAGGTCCAGGCCGTCTATAACCACCACGCATGCGGCCTCTCTGAGCTCAAGGTCGGCGCGTAAGTCGCGCTGCAAAATCTGGACGCCGGACGGTGTGACAGGTCACTAGCGGATCCGGGGAGGGGCCATTCCGGCCTTGCCCCCCCCCCCCTCCCCCCGAAGCGCTTAAAAGGGTGGGCCATAGTGTCTTTTGGCCCCCCGAAACCAACAGAAGTAAACTAAGTTAAAATACAGTAACCTTTGCCAAGGTAAAAAAATAGCGTCTGAATGAAAGAATCACCAATTTTAAAGGTATTTTTAATAATTGTTTGGAGGCCAATATGGTAGCATAGTAGATTCTGACCCACATCGAGGGTTCCATGCTGCTAGAGTTCTGCTCACAGCAAGAGTTGACAAAATCGGATCCACCAGTATCAGTATGTACACGTGCACGAACGTTGACGTGGTAGAAGACGTTGAACGTGAACGTGAACGTTTTGGTAAACAAGAACAAAAATCCGGTAACTTAGAAACCCGGTGCAGGTAAGCTATGGCCCCTATACAGGAAATTATGTTGTCATTAATTATTATTTTAACAAATGAGCCCCTTTGCCAAATAGTGGTCGAAATCCGGTGCTTTTAACCAAAAATAGTGGGAGAATGGGCACCCTCCAAATCCGTTCGACCCCTCCCCTGATGCAATTCCTAGATACGGCACTGGGGGAGGGGGGGGACTGACGCCGAAAACCAAAAGTTGCCCCCCCCCCCAAACCGGTGGGCTAGATCCGCCAGTGGGACAGGTACGGTGTTGTCATCGAGATTACACCGCATAGCCGCCACTACGTGCGTCTACATGGAGGGCGTGTCCTGACCAGGGGCGCGACCAGGATTTTCTATAAGGGCTGGCCCAAAAAGAACGCCATTATACAGCCAACACTTTCGGCGTGCGAAGCGAGCCGAAAATTTATAGTTTGACGCGGTGCAAATTCCAAAATTGTTAATCCCTTCATACAGTGCACATTAGTGTGTCATGGAGGCTCGGACCCCCGCCCTTGGCTCCAACTCTAGTCCTGACACGAAGCCGTAGCCACCTACGTGAGAAATACACCCACGCCAATTCAGAGACGGAAGCAGGACCATCACCGACTCTCGCCTGAGTGTCACCGGCACAGGCCTCCACACCAGTGGTGCCGGCCCCAGAGACCGTCCGTCCACAGAGCCAGAGTCATCGCTCAGAACGTCTCATTAAAACTGTGTAACCTGGAAGCTCTTAGTGACACACCCCATAATACAGTGCGCTGGATGAGGAGTGTCGGAAAGGGGTGGAGCGTGGGACCGTAGCGCCATTTGCCGACCATAGCGCCACCTATGTATCGTAGTCGACCGTGGCGCCATGCCTCTGTTCAGGGAAATCGACCCAAGCAGCGACCAGCTAAAGAAGGACTGTGTTGCACACATTCACGAGACGAAATCCGGTCGATGCATAGAGGTTGTGGTGTATATGTTACGGATTCCACGGTCTTACCACAACCGTGGAAAAACGCCCATAGTCAGCAATTTCAACGTTTAACTCTTGTATGCGTCACGCAACACGTGTCAATAAGGGCGATGCAATCAGGGGCGTCGTCAGGCTTTGGCGCACGGGGACCACGACTACGGCGGGGGAGGAAGGCTGCAGACACGACTGGGGGAAGATTGAGCTCACATTGGTGGACACAACCGTTCCTGCTCTGTCTCTCGGCCAAGACCGTGTGGGGTGGGGGAACTATTTCTCATCCGCGAAGGATACATCCTGCGTCCCTTCGCCCTGTAGCGACGCTCCTGGATAGAACCAGGGCTGGAGATACTGGGCGGTGCTGGATGCGTTCTCAGGAGAACAAGGTAGCTCGATAATGCTTGCATGTAACGGTTCACAAAGCTTCTCTGAATGGGTGGGACAGCCTATCGCCTATCATACTGGGTCCTCAGGGTCTGGCCCCATCGTCGTTGGTGCCACCCCTCCTTATTTTTCATTTGATTTTTTTCTTCAGTTTTGAATACTATTTTCAGGCGCCTCAGCTAGATGATTGGAGCCCCTCGCTGAAAGGTGTTCAGCCGGACGTAGATTGGTGCAAAGAGTTGAATATTGTACCTCCCATGGTGATTGAAGGATATTTAAAGGTCGAAAAAGACACATTTAATTTTTCCATAGTTTTTTGCCTGTGAGTCACGTGAAGGTTAAGCCTGGGTCGTGAACGATATTCAGCCCGACTTGTGACACTCAGCCCGACTTGTGACACTCAGCCCGACTTGTGACACTCCCAGCGGGTGGTACAGTGGATCAAATTATATAGCCTTGACTGAGATTGGAGCATATTTCAGGGTCAAAAAGACAACCCTGGGTCATGAACTGCATTCAGCCTGACATATATTGCTGCGGCGAGTCGAATGGTATACATCTAATTAGGTTTGGTTAGGATTGGAACAGGGAATTCTTTTTCGTGTTTTTTTCTCGTCTGTATCACGTGCAGGTGCGTGAAAAGTGTTCAACCGAACGCAGATTGGAACGTTGAGTCGAATGATGTACCTTTCAATTGGGATTGAAGTATATTTAAGGGTGGAAAATACTTTCAGTGGATTTTTTGGTGATTCTTGACCTCTGGGTCACGTGGAGGTCAGCTCTGGATCATGGAACGCATTCAGCCGAAGGTAGATTAGTACGGCGAGTCGAATGGTCTAAATATAATGTTGCTTGGAGCATAATTTAGAGTCGAAAAACTTTCAGTGAACCTTTTTTTGGTTTCTGACCTCCGGTTCACTTGGAGGTCAACCGTGGGCGATGCAAGGTGCAAGTATTTTCCACCCTTAAATATACTTCAATCCCAATTGAAGGGTACATCATTCGACTCAACGTACCAATCTACGTTCAGTTGAACACTTTTCACGCACCTGCACGTGATACAGACGAAAAAAACACACGCAATAGCCACACGTAGATTGATATGTCGAGTCGAATAGTGTACCTTTGATTCGGATTAGAGCATTTTAAGGGTTGAATAATATTTTCAGGTGATATTTTCGTGGTTTTCGACCTCTTGGTCACGTGGAGGTCAACCCTGCGTCATGAAAGGTGTCGGCCACACGACCCTCCGTGGATACCAACGTAAATCGAGGATGACGGGAGAAATGCGACCCTCCCAGACCGGCGAGGATAGCATCGTGCATTCCCCGGCGACCAGGTGGTCAGGGGGAGGATCTACGTCCTCGGCTGAATGGCCGGCCGTGCCTCCGGGCTGAGGGGCACGCGTCGCGCCTTTCGTTCGGATAGTGGCACCAGTAACCGACAGATAGACGTGGACGGTGCTGTGTGTACAAGAGTACTCACGATATAAATGACTCGGCCCCATCATGGTAAGTGATAATTCACCCATGATGGTTGCATGTTTGTCCGGAATATTTACTATGTAAAGTAATTTGATGAGGGATGACACCGACCTGCGAGCCGTCCTCCTATGAATCAAACGTTTCCGAGAAATGGTATCAGTGAGATATCAGTGAGATATATATTGGTATCAGTGAGATACCAAAACAGTCGGAAATGTGCAGAATACTCCTGCATATAGTCTGCGTTCGTTGCATTTTTAACCGCGAAAGGGAACAATGAACTGCACACTTCTGAGACATTAACTCACATAAAATACATGATTTTTTTACCGTAAAATCCCGCTGGCCTCTGGCAACCAGAGGCGCAGATGGGCTTCGAGCCATGAGTGCATGTGAGGCTGCTGCGGGAGCTGGTATTGCGGTTCGTTGAAAGTCTGGCGCCGGACAATAGGAAAGAGGTGATTTTCCCGGTAATTTGTTCGACACCGTTCTCTGTACTTGGGGAACGGATCGTACAGTTCTTTGGAGGATACAAGGGCACGCTTTGCACGCCGTAAGCCCGAGGCTCAAAGGGTATATATGGTATATATCCGGCTATGGTATATAGCCGACCAGGGGACGTACCAAACGTGGTAGGGACCCATGCCCACCCGTTGGATACGTGGGGCTGGTCGCGCGTTCCAAGCTGATACGGCCCGGGGAGGCATCGACTGTTATAAGGTTAGGTAGCTTGGTCATAGACGCCAGAGCACTTATATAAGCCCTCGGATAGTAAATGAGCCCCATAGTAGCATTAAGGCCTTATACAGGCGAGGAAGACTCCCAATGATTGCAAGGCCAACTTCGATTGGTAGGGAATGATTAATAGATTTGGCCTCATAATTTCCAGCATAGAGCAATGGCCAGCCGTTAAATGTTTTTGTGCACTTCTCATACACAGCCACATCTGACACAGCTACAAAGCTACTTTAGACAAAGTTCCGCACCGGCGTCTAATTCATCAACTAGAGCAGCATGGAATTGATGGAAAGTTCTAGATTTAATTGAAGCATGGCTGAGAGGACGGAAGAAAGGGTAGTGTTAAGTGGATGTACCTGAATCTGAATGGAAGTATGTTCTGAGTGGAGTGCCACAGGGTTCTGTTCTTGGTCGACTTTTCTATGCCATGTTTGGGAACAACATTGGGGTAGGGCTGAAGGATGTTCAAATTTGCTGATGGCATCAAGCTGGTAGGAGTGGTTAACAGTATAAGTGATCAATCTAGCAATGTTCAACTGGGCTTGGAGGACCTAAGAAGTCGGCTGATCAATGGCAGATGTCTTCCAACTACAAAAAGTGTAAGGTTATGCATGTGAGGTCTAGAGGTGAGACTTTCAGATATGCAACGGGAGGTAGGAAGCCGGATGTTATAAAGAGGAAAGAAACTTAGAAGGAAAGAGAAAGAGAAAGAGGAAAGAAAGTGTTATTTTCAAATGGCCTAAAAGCAGAAAAAATGTAGGTACCTCAGCTAGGAACAGGGCGATCCGAATTCTGGAATTTGTACAAGAGTGTGTGGTATAAGAGCAAGGAAGTCATGAAAAAAAACTGTACTTAGCCTATGTGCGACCCTACTTGGAATATTATGTACAGATATGGAGCCCTTACTAAAGAAGAGATATAGATATGCTAGAAGGAGTGCAGCGCAAAGCCACTAGACTCATCAGTGGACCAGATAACTTAGAATATGGAGAATGGCTTATGGCATGAGATATGTTCTCCCTCCTCAAGTATAGGAGATTAAGTGGTGATGTGAATGGAATGCACAACATCGCTGAAGAACTAGAAAAGGTCAATCTGATAGATGTTCTTATATTTAGAGTATCACATAGGGGTCATCAATTCAGGTTCGCTGCCAGACTGAAGTGGTGCCCGTGAAGACTGAAAGCCGTCTTGTGCAGTTTGCTCAATAATACATACCATAGCGTAGCAGGTATAGCAGATAACATATAATAAATCCGCAGGCGATGTATCAGGATGCATAAGCGTTGGAGTGTTGGCATTCAGGAAAAATATATTAAAGTAGGCCATGGAGTTATTTTATATCGCTTATTGTCAAAAAGGGAATGCGCCTCAGTATGTTAGGATGTCTTGAAGACAATTGTCGCTCGTTTCAATTCATTTGATCCTCCCCTTTGCCAGTTTCTGATTACGCACTGCTTGTGACGAAATGGCTCTCATAGTGTGAGGCCAGCTGTATTGGAGAACGTCGCTTATTTTAAGTCCGTTTTTGAACGAAAACCGTTCTTCTCCCTTGGTGGACCGGGTACTTGATTCCCTGTCATCAAAGATTACGCCTTTTTCGGTCTCGTCATATCACAAGACCACTACCATAAATTTATCGTTTTTTGTATTACAAAAGACAGCAAAGCAGCACATAAAAGACAACATACACGCTCAGACACCAACGGCATTTCAGATGCACAATCCTGTATGCTGCACCACTACGGCTACTTCTGATTGCACTTCTGACACATTTGGAGCACGCCACTGACATGCACGTGACACTACTGACACGTCCGACCCACTACTGACACCTGGGCACATGATCGACTCTTCTCGTACATCTGTCACTTGCGACATCTGTGACACTACTGACATCATGCACGTGACACTACTGACACGTCCGACCCACTACTGACACCTGGGCACATGATCGACTCTTCTCGTGCATCTGCCACTTGCGACATCTCTGATGCCATCACTTGATAAGCCGATGACACTGCTGGTGCAAAGTCGAAGCCTCTGACACCAGTCGCCCTGGTGGTTGGCTGAACCCGACACTTGGTGAGCTGGTGACACTGCTGGTGCAAAGTCGAAGCCTCTGACACCAGACGCCGTGCTGGCCTGGCTGGGCAAGCTGTCCCCACTTCTCTCGATATTCGGAAACACTTGTGATGGCAAGTGCTGAGGACATTTCTGTGAATACATCACCACCGCCCGTGCACTGACACACGCCGACACCTGACACCTGACACACGCCGACCACATTACAGCTGTCGTAGGGTGGATCATCCCCGTAGCAAGAGCAGCATTGTGCCTGCCTTCTGGAACATCCGCATTTTCTGCCACTTTCTACACGTGGATTGTCTTTGCCAGAACTTCGATAAAGTTCCACAGGTAAGGTCATTGATATGATCCGCCAAGCCAGGTAAGGAAAAAACGGGCAAAGAAGAAGACCGTCCTCGATGAGGTGGAAGTAGATTATGCGAGACGTCGTGCACTGATCCGAATTTTGTCTGACATGAATCCTGAATATCCTGATTATCTCAATATTTTATCCTGATCCGTCTCGAAGGTTGCGAGTGCCGAAAATTTGTCCAAGCCTTCAGCATCTTTTACCTCTGTGTCTTCGTTCGTATCTACTGGTCTGACATTATCTACTTTCACCCGGTCAGGATCAGTCGTCTTCTTTTTTGCCTGTTAGGACTTAGCGGTCATCTTAACCACAATCATTTCCAAGTGCGTCACCTCTTCAGTTTCCAAATGGAGTCCATCCCTGGAGCGCAGATGCAATTGCTAAATTAATGGGCCAAGATGCCGATAAAAAAAATTAGCTGAGATCCGGACCCCAGGGATCCAGTAGTGGCGACACCCATGACCCTAGCCTACATCGACGTGGTGATTTACAAAAAGAGTATTCATAAAAAAGGAAAAAAAAGAAGGGATTTCAGGACAGTTCTAAAATGGGTAGATTAATGGCTTAGCAAAGAACGCAGAGAGTACTCTTAAATGGACAGTCATCGTCTTGGCAGAAGGTGTGTAGTGGAGTTCCTCGGGGATCAGTTCCCCCGCCTATTACTTATTACTTTTGTAAATCAAATCCAACCCGGAAAAAAATGTTTGTCCAGAAAATGTCTATGTTTCTAGATGATATCGCACTTTTCAGGCCTATTGAGAATATCGTGAGCGCATCATTACTACAGGTCGACCTCACCCACCTGATCAGATGGGTAGAACACTGGCAGTGTCATTTACTTTTCAGAAATACATAGCCCTTCAATGCGAGGGAACAATCCAGGATGTGTTTACAGAATGAATGGACACGACATTGATGCGATGGCAGAGGAAGGATATTGGTGTTGCTACAGGTAATCTAAAACATGACAGACAGATGGCAGAGGCTGCAAGCAAATATTTCAAAATAATTGATGCTATGAAGAGAAATGTCAGCTTTTTTTATTTAAAAACTACACAGTGCACTTTGCGGCTAGGTTTGGAATACTGTATCCAACCGAGAAATTTATACACTAGATGTGATAGTGATGTACGTGAAGTACTTCAGATGAGGGTTACGAAGTTGTTCAGATGGCTGTATATAACGTATAATTTGTTGATCGTGCAAAATTGTTGGGTATGTTCTCTGATATATACAGAATAAAGAAACAATGATTGAATAGCGGTTTTTAATATCGTGAGGGGTGTTGATCAAGTACCGTCTCGTTTTTTTCATTCAAAACTAAACAATGTTATGCATACACAGGTCATCCATACACACCGGAAGAAATAAACTGCCGATTACAGCTGGGAATTATTTCGTCAGTCAGAAAATATCAATTATTGGAACGCACTTCCGGCAAGCATAGTACTATCAGATTTAGTGGAATCATTCGAATATCAGTTGGATGCGCATTTTATGCAGAACAATGATGCATTTTCTGCTTACGCTGTAATTTATCGTAGTGGGTAGCTTGAACCTTGAACGTAGGCGGGGTAGCACATGTGATCATCTATATATACGTCATCTACGTGCGTTTCTGGTTGATTCTGATGATTGTGCTTATGTATGGATGTATATGTAAATATGTAACTGCGGGTATGTGTGTGCCGTCTTGGCATTGATGATTTTCTATTGGTATCAATACCCTGCACGGGCCCAAGTGCCATACTGTTCTAATAAATATATGATGTGATATATGACGTGACATGATATGACTAGAGCTCATGGTAGCCGCAATGTGCACCATGTGCAGCCACGTTGTTCGGGGGTCGTGACCCTGCAGCACTGTGGTGGCCGCCACGGTCACCACCTGACGCGGAGCTCCGGCCCAGAGGCAGCCGCTCCGCACTGATCAGCGGTCACCGGGCTGGTCGCAGACCGTCCTCTGTCCAGCAGCCGATCCCAGTGGAAGCCGCTCCGGCGCCCCTGTCACCCCCCCCCCCCCCGGGCCGAGTCGTCTCACGGCAGGCGTCCCAGGGGCGAGCCGGTGAAGCCGCCCTCCGAGCTGTGCTTGCCGTCGCTGCTGTGCCGGTCGCTGTTGATGTCGGACGACGTGCTGGACGACAGGGTGGTCGTGCTGCCGTACGGGTCCAGCGAGCTCTGCACGGACAGCTCGCGCCGTCGGCTGACGCGCTTGGGCGACATCTTGGCCGGCTCCACGCTGCTCGGGTCGGCCTGCCGTGGCGGGTGGGGTCAGGTCAGGTCAGAAAATCGCATCGCTGCTCGGGTGAGCCTGCCGTGGCGGGTGAGGTTAGGTCAGCAAATCGCATCGCAAGTGCTTGTTCCTTACATGGAAGTAGGCGTGTTTCAAAAAGTAGAGGTATGTCCATATCCGGTCGTCATGACCTGAGGAAACAACCTGAAGAAACGTTCAGCGACGGTGAATTGATTAATTAGTTATCACCTAATTGCAAATTAGTACCCATTAACTCTATTGCAATTCAGTCGATAATTTTGTTCGTCTGAGTTATAATTTCTCTATTTCATGACAGTAGCTACCCAATCAGAAATAGGTGCCGTCTCTCGATACTATCGGCGTGTGATTTCTCGACGCTCGCAAAGTGTGCCAGACGTACGTTGTTCTTTTCAAATTGGTTCTCACCACACTATTATACGGTCCCATCCAACGCGAACCGGTATTTCGCGCACGCATGACAGGGCAAGATGTGAGTTGTGAGTGAGCAAGATGTGAGAGTGAGTGAGTACAACCAGTGAGTTGCACTCACTGGTGCAGCATTGCCGACAGACACGTTGGCCGTCTTACCTGGAAGGCCAGCGCGTTCATGATGATGTGGTCGGGCACGATGCCCAGCGGGTGGATGTCCTTCATGAGTATGGTGGCCGGCACCTTGTGGAACTGGATGTACTCGAGGAACGTGGAGATGACGTCACGCAGGTCCAGGTTGGAGTTGTCGCAGTACTTCTTGGACCACATCAGCGCCGCCTGGCGGTGGGGTGCCACCACTTGAACCGGCGACGCTTGCCGGGCATGCGCACACACACTACACCTGGCTACTGTGTCTCCACGCCCACCGGTCCCGCAGGAGAACAGCCGACATCACCTACATGGTGGCAGGCTGGTCACATTCACAAACACACACACCCGCAGGAGCAATCGGCAGAAAACGGGAGCGGGCACAGGCCTATGTCTGCGTCCCATGGTGTGTCTGTCGACGTCAGGGTGAGCTGAAGTGGCGATAGGCACGTAAAATACGGCGTGGTGAAGCTTCGGCAGTACTCGTGCAACTGGGTGGGCTTTGTCGCAGAAGATAATCGGATGGATATGTTACTGAAAATGCGGTGTTCCAAACAACTTGGCGTGGTTGTTTCGTTGTGGTAGATATGCACCCTAATACACTGGTGATTTTATAAGGCAAAACTTCGTTTCCTTACAGATAGCTGGGGACATGGTCTCCTGCCTAGCAATGCCTCAGGCAGAATAATCCAACTTGGGAATGCTAAGATTAAGCAAAGAAAGGGAACTGAAGTGAAGGCTTATTTCAAACTTTATTTGTCTTCAAACTAGTCTCTAGTCAAATTAGTCTTCAAACTGTATTTGATTTATATGTTTTCTTAAATCTAATAAAATCAGCTTGCAAAATACCTTCGCGCAATGATAGTTCATAATGCACATACTGGCAGTCGATGATAATATCCGGGCATGATGCGGTAATGTTTTGTCTTCCCCGTGTCCGGGTCGGTTGGTCCAATCCTGACATTGTTCGGTTGAGAGTTGACATTGGGTGAACATTTGGCGGATGTGTGGCGAACATTCGCCATACATTCGGCAGACGTGCATCATTCATTCGGCGAGCATTCGCCGTGCATTCGATGGACATTCACCATACATTCGACGGACATTCACCATACATTCGACGGACATTCACCATTCATTTGGCAGACACTTGCTATGCATTCGGCGAGCATGCGCCATACATTCGGCGGACATTTACCATTCATTCGGCGGACATTCACTATTCATTCGGCGGACATTCACCGTTCATTCGTCAGATATTTTATATGCATTCGGCGAAGGTGCGCCATACATTTGGCGGTCATTCACCATCCATTCGGCAGACATTCGCCATATATTCAGTGAGCATTCTCCATACATTCGGCAGACGTTCGCTTTTCATTCGGTAGACATGTTCCATACGTTGGGCGAACGTGAGTCATAAATTTGACAGATATGCTCCATACATTGGCCAAAATGCGTCATGTATTCTGTGAACATTCTCCATACATTCGGGGAACATTCACCATACATTCGGCGGACATTCTCCATATATTCGGCAGACATTCACCATGCATTTGGCGGACAATCGACAGCTGTGATGATGGATGAACTCGTGCACTACAAACTGTCGAAGCCCTAGATCAACATCATCCACTTCAATCGAGGTCCAGTGACTACATCGGTGTTCATGAATACATGGCAATTCCATTTATATCTTCAAGACTATTTGACGACTTAAAAATGTTTTATAGGAAGACGGTTTATTGAATTCTGATCAAAAGTTTTTGAGATCCGTCAAATGGTTTTCAAGATATCAATTCCAATGCAATATATTCATAAAACCGATGAATGCAACTAATATGAAAATGCAGGCCAACGCAAGAAGTACAATGCCGGTACATATCGGACAGTACAGCCACCTAGGTTAGGTTAAATGAAGCCACTTGATGTCAAACAAGTTGGCACGATAGTAAAATCACTGGACCTTAGTTTTTTTTTTCAATTGGTCCGTGTATGGGGCACATGTAGGTATTCCATTTTGCACATGACATATGCTGATACATCAATAAGCCAGTTTCCCAAAATAAAACACAATCTTCACCTCATTCATCTACCCTCAGATCCTACCCACCACCATCTCCGGTATCCAATGCACACATCAGAGATGTCAGATGCTCATCGATGGATGTTGCAGTGACTGTTCGAGTGGCATCATCCTCCCCAAACCCCGCGAATGGGTGTGCAGATGTTGCGGACTTGAGTGGCATCTCTCAAACGCGGAATCAGAGATTCTGGCAGATGTTGCAGTGACTGTTCGAGTGGCATCATCCTCCCCAAACCCGGCGGACATCAGAGTGGGCGTGGCAGATGTTGAGTGACTGTTCGAGTGGCATCATCCTCCCCAAACCCGGCGGACATCAGAGATGCCAGGCACTCGTCGGCAGATGTTGCAGTGACTGTTCGAGTGGCATCGGCCTCCCCAAACCCGGCGGGCGTCAGAGATGCCAGGCACTCGTCGGCAGATGTTGCAGTGACTGTTCGAGTGGACCCGGCGGGCGTCAGAGATGCCAGGCACTCGTCGGTAGATGTTGCAGTGACTGTTCGAGTGGCATCGGCCTCCCCAAACCAGGCGGGCGTCAAGATGCCAGGCACTCGTCGGCAGATGTTGCAGTGACTGTTCGAGTGGCATCGGCCTCCCCAAACCCGGCTGACATCAGAGATGCCAGACACTCATCGGTAGATGTTGCAGTGACTGTCAGAGTGACATCGACCACCCCAAACCCGGCGGAGCGGCCGGCGAACCGCCGCTGGCAATCCTGCCGACCGCCGGGTCGTCCCCCAGACTTTGGCCGCTATACTCAGTCACGGACAGCGACTGAATTTGTACATCTCGATCGCGGAAGAGAGGCGTCCGGCGTTGCTTGTCGAGGATAGGCAACGTCGCGCGAATATTTGTGCGCCACTTGAAGGAGCGGAACAACGGGAAATGCTCGCCGTCATCTTAGGTACATAGTTTATGCAAGTCCTCGTGGCAGTGTGTCTGCTTTTTGCGACGGCGATGGTGCAAAACTTCCATCGTCGCCGCTCTAAGGCGCGGGCAGAAATGATGACGACTATGGACTAAGACTATGCGGTGCGAACGGCGACTATTTTGGTATATTCAGGCCATCATTGCCATCAGCACCGGTTAACGGCCACATTGATTCCCTCGTATCGACCACTAAGGCGCCTGCCGGGTGATAAGCGGCCGCCGACCTCGTGACATTTAGCATTGACAGCTCTGTGAGCGGTTGGTGTCTGACCTGGAACTTGGTGAGTTCGTCGGCGTTGAGTTCCCGGACCAGAATCAGTCGCACCACGTGCTGAGGTAGCAGAGTAAACGAACCCAGGCTTAACACCTCGTTCCCGTGCAGATCAACGAATTCCAACACCTGCCGGAGAAGCACCGTAAGCGTCAAGACGAAGCGCTGCCAGGATGCTTGGTTGCGGCACTGTTCGTCTACAACCCAAGTGTTTAACGCTCCTACGAGTGTACACATTCGAATGGTATCAGGAGCAGATGCCGTTTCAAGGATTGACATGGGTACCGCTCCCGTCAACATGGACGGCGGAAAACACCCGTCAACGATTTTAGAGGATCAGTTCAGCACATATTGACATGGGTACCACTCCCGCCAACACAGGCGGCGTAGAACACTCGTCGACGATCTCGGAGTATCAGTTCAGCACATTGTTCCTGTTATCGGATGCTCACCGCATTAGTGACCTTGACCGTTAGTTATTTGGTCTTTAGGGCGCATCGACTGCATTGGCCATGCAGCAGTGACCTTCACCGCTTTACACGTGACGGTGCTGGACTAAGTATTCAGTTTGCAATTCATTGACACCGAGGTACGACATCATTTTTGAGTGACGATCGGCATCTGAAAATCACGGCGACGACCATGTAGCTAACTGCGCCCCCGACACTGGACGATTGAATCTGACCTGGGAGGACAATCAGAGAAGGTAGGTAACAACGTTTCAAGTAAGCCTGAAAGTGCATGGCTAGCACTACGTCATACTGTTCGCCGCATCTTTCTATCCAGCTTAGAACAAACAGTTTGGAGTTAATTTCCCCCACCACTCACCCGCTGGGGGGGGGGCATAGTGCCGCACTGTCGTGCCAGACTGAAAGAATGAACAGGGTAAGTGAAACTGAACCGGAAAAGTTCAGAATTGCTGGTCTAAAGCATGCAAGTGTGGTGTTGGCTGGATGCGTGTTCAGGTGATTACTGCGCCACTGACTCTGAACCTTGTCACCAGCGTGTTCAGATGATTACTGCGCCTCTGACTCTGAGCCTTGTCACCAGCGTGTTCAGATGATTACTGCGCCTCTGACTCTGAACCTTGTCACCAGCCAATAGCCGAATCCCCCTTCAAACAGTAATGAGAGGTCAAATCAGTCAAATCGGAAGTCCACCTACTCATGACGTATTTGGAGGTTTTCACTTTCCGACTACGTGACCTATGACAAAACCTTTTTCACCAAAACGTGGTCGATGTCTATAAAAGTTGCCTGGTGTTGTGCACTAGACTTCAGGTGCGCCAATTTCCAGGCAAGGTTTCTTCGCACCCTTGCAGGCATTGGTGAAAGATCACCTGCCATCTTGTGTATTTTTTTCAGCTGCGTAGCTGGTGCTGTAAAGGAGGCTACGCAGTATACATGGAGGGGATGTTGGTGTTTTAGGCTACAGCAGGTCATGCTGCAGCTTGATTTGAAAGCATGCGCTTCCCGCGGACGCATTATCCGTATGTGTCGAAAAGTGTATTCAGTCTGGGCGGCAACTGACACCGACAGTGTCAGGGTGTCAGAGACAAACGGCTCGGTACCAGACACAAAGGGATCGGCACCAGACAAACTGCTCGGCACCAGACACGAACGACACGGCACCAGAGACAAAGGGCTCGGCTCCAGAGACAAACGGCACGGCACCAGAGACAAAAGGTACGGCACCAGAGACAAATGGCTCGGCACCAGATAAAAACGGCGCAGAGGTAGAGACGAACAGCGTAGCGGCAGATACGAGCGGCGAGGCACCAGAGAAAAACGGCGCAGAGGAAGAGACGAACAGCGTAGCGGCAGATACGAGCGGCGAGGCACCAGAGATGCACTTGTAACTTGCATCACTTGTAACGAGTGTCGGGGTCACGAATAGATGTCCACATTTTGTTTAAGTCTCATCGGATTTGGATTAGCCACAATGACAAAATAATATTAAAGACAATATTGATTGCTTGATGAATTTTGCAACGATTTCGAGAAGCTCATCTAGATCAATTGTCACTCCAATTAGCCGGCTTGGTGGTGGCCATGGACGATATGTCTCCCCCTAGATCCGCTCGTGGACGGCCCATGGAGCCACTCTCTGACGGGTGTCGAAAGGTGATAAAGTGGCCTCAGCGGCCCCCAATGAGATCTCCGGAAAATTATTATAACACAACTTTCTTCAAAAGTCACATTTATCCTGGTGACATAATCAGCTTTTCGTTGCCGTTGAAGAGCTTTTTTTTCGTGATTAGTGCCATTCCGCCCATCAGATCTCGGTGACAAACGCAGCTGGACAATTCAAGGACACATACAACTATTCAAATGGAGGGCATCGAATGACCCGATGGGCCCTGAAACACCATGGTGCGACTTTAAGGAAAAGTCCAGGCAAATCCCCTCATGGGTAGAAGGTCCTCCCAGGTTCCCCGATGTCGGTTTGGGGATCCTCTAAGCATCTCGGGGTTTCCATGTTGGTTTCGGGACCCTTTTGACCCTTCTGGAAGTCTCTCTGACCGTCCCATTGACCACTCTGTCGATCTCGGAGCGCATGACCGTCCCTGGAGTCCCTCCGTGGGTCTCATCGTCCCCTCTCACGGCCCCTGGAGTCCATTGTTGTTTTATCCATTTGACGCGATGTCATAATAGCCACGAGTCAATTGTGGATGACCTCAATAAAAAGTCTGTCTGTCTGTCTGTCATTCTGTCGGTCCCAGGAGGCCATTTGAGCGTTACAGATGCCACACTGTCAATCTCAGGGACCTCTTTGATCATCCCATGGGCTACTCTGTCGATCTCAGGACACTACATGGAAACATTATTGTGGCGGGGGTCCGAAGAGCCCCAAGCACCCCTTTACACTTCAAAGCAGCCTGCCCACCCCTAGGATTTCCGGTCCACCGTTTAGAACCCTTGATCCTCTTTTAGATCCGCCTCTGACGTGGGTTAGCCATTTGCTATGTGCCCGTGTCCATTGTAGTAACAACAGGAGTAGCATTGAAGCCAGGAATGTGTACAGAAATAGGCTGCTCAAGAAGGCAAGGAGCAGTCCCGGGCCTTGACGACGGCATGCTGAGCGCACTTCGAATCGGGACGCAAGACCGTGGTTTGGAATTGCGCACCGCCTCTCTTAATTGAGGTGGAGTCATCTACAACACCAAAGGAACAAAGGTCAAAGGACACCTATGGCCATGGCGTCGGAGACAAACGGCGCGCAGCCAGAGACAAATATGGCGCAGCGTCAGAGACGAGCTCCGCCGGCCGTGGTACGCCAGCGCAGCCGCCGACGCGACGGTGACCCAGCGTGTGCGCTCACCTTCTGCACCATGGACTTGGTGCACTTGTACTGTATGTACCGCTCCGCCGAGGCCAGCAGCGCGCAGACGGTGTCCACGTTGATGCAGCACTGGACGAAGCCGGAGCAGCCTCGCCGCAGCTCGTCCAGCCCGTAGTAGTCGGCGGCGTTCATCAGACCTGTCACACACACGCCCGTCAGACCTGTCACACACGTCCATCAAACCTGTCACATGTCCGTCAGACCTGTCGCACACGTCCGTCAGGCCTGTCACACATGTCCGTCAGACCTGTCACATGTCCGTCAGACCTGTCACATGTCCGTCAGACCTGTCACACACGCGCAGGGAATCTGTGGCGTCCGAGTGGCATCAGCGTGACGTGAGTGGGTGGGTTGGTGGGTGGGTGATTGAGTGGGTGAGTGAGTGAGTGAGTGAGTGGGTCAGTGAGTGAGTGAGTGGGTGGGTGGATGGATCAGTGAGTGAGTGAGTGGGTGGGTGGGTGGGTAGGTCGGTGAGTGAGTGAGTGGGTGGATGGGTGAGTGTGTGGGTGGGTCAGTGAGTGAGCGAGTGAGTGGATGGGTGGGTCAGTGAGTGAGTGAATGAGTGAGTGGGTGAGTGAGTGAGCGAGTGAGTGAGTGGGTGGGTGAGGGAGTGAGTGGGTGGGTGGATGAGTGAGTTAGTGAGCAAGGTGGTGGGTGGGTGGGTGAATGAGTGAGTGAGTGGTAAAGTGAGTGAATGAGCGAGCGAGAAGGGAATGAGTGAATGAATGAGTGGGTAAGTGAGTGAGTGAGCGAGTGAGGAATGGGTGAGTGAGTGAATGAATGAGATAGTTCTGCTTGATACAGTCCTGGTTGCGATCGTTTCAGATCGAAATAGGAAATGCGAAGTATGTAGGTCATTTTTGAAGCTTGAGTGAAATTTTTGGTCCCCAATATCATCACATTTGTATACCTACTCATTATGAAATCGTGAAGAATGAAGTGTGATCACATCGCGATTTGCCACACTCACTGTCAACTGGACCTATTCACGCTTAAGGAAATGCTTGTTTTATCCATTTTAAATATATTAGATGAAATATGAAATAAAAAAGATGAAAGCAAATATGCCTCTATGCTTTCGCGTAGTTAAAGATCATCTTGCTAGAATCAACTCATGTTGCTGACGCCTTCCTCCCTTTCCGCCCGGAGAAAGCAATTAATAGAAGAGGTAGTAGTATTGATGGTAGCAATCGATGGTAGTAGCAGAAGTGATAGTACAGAAGCAGTACAGGGGAAAATATAATATAAGAAGCATGTGGCCGGCGTTTTTGTGAGGACGATCGGGTACTGACCGAGCAGCGTAGGCGACTGTAGGGTGACGTTTCTGTGAGGACGGTCGGGTACTGACCGAGCAGCGTGCGCGGCTGTAGGGCGACGTTTCTGTGAGGACGGCCGGGTACTGACCGAGCAGCGTGCGCGGCTGCAGGGCGACGTTTATGTGAGGACGGTCGGGTACTGACCGAGCAGCGTGCGCGGCTGTAGGGCGACGTTTCTGTGAGGACGGCCGGGTACTGACCGAGCAGCGTACGCGGCTGTAGGGCGACGTTTATGTGAGGACGGTCGGGTACTGACCGAGCAGCGTACGCGGCTGCAGGGCGACGTTTATGTGAGGACGGTCGGGTACTGACCGAACAGCGTACGCGGCTGTAGGGCGACGTTTCTGTGAGGACGGTCGGGTACTGACCGAGCAGCGTACGCGGCTGCAGGGCGACGTTTATGTGAGGACGGTCGGGTACTGACCGAGTAGCGTGCGCGGCTGTAGGGTGACGCAGCCGGTGTGGACGTACTCGATCAGCTGGCGGAAGACGTCTGGCTCGAACTCCTCGATGATGAGCGTCTGGTGCTGGCTCTGAGATGGCTGTGGAGCATGGCCACAGGGCGAGTCAGTGGTGGCGGTGGGTAACGTCAGCCGCTCCTGGTGGGTCAGGTGACGGGTGACGTCAGCCGCTCCTGGTGGGTTAGACGGCAGGTGACGTCAGCCGCTCCCGGTGGGTCAGGTGACGGGTGACGTCAGCCGCTCCTGGTGGGTTAGACGGCAGGTGACGTCAGCCGCTCCCGGTGGGTCAGGTGACAGGTGACGTCAGCCGCTCCCGGTGGGTCAGGTGACGTCGGCCGCTCCCGGTGTGTCAGGCGGCGGGTGATGTCAGCCGCTCCCGGTGGGTCAGGCGACAGGTGACGTCAGCCGCTCCCGGTGGGTCAGGTGACGTCGGCCGCTCCCGGTGTGTCAGGCGGCGGGTGATGTCAGCCGCTCCCGGTGGGTCAGGCGACAGGTGACGTCAGCCGCTCCCGGTGGGTCAGGTGACGTCAGCCGCTCCCGGTGGGTCAGGTGACGTCAGCCGCTCCCGGTGGGTCAGGTGACGTCAGCCGCTCTCGGTGGGTCAGGTGACGTCAGCCGCTCTCGGTGGGTCAGGTGACGTCAGCCGTTCCCGGTGGGTCAGGTGACAGGTGACGTCAGCCGCTCCCGGTGGGTCAGGTGACGTCGGCCGCTCCCGGTGTGTCAGGCGGCGGGTGATGTCAGCCGCTCCCGGTGGGTCAGGCGACAGGTGACGTCAGCCGCTCCCGGTGGGTCAGGTGACGTCAGCCGCTCCCGGTGGGTCAGGTGACGTCAGCCGCTCCCGGTGGGTCAGGTGACGTCAGCCGCTCCCGGTGGGTCAGGTGACGTCAGCCGCTCCCGGTGGGTCAGGTGACGTCAGCCGCTCCCGGTGGGTCAGGTGACGTCAGCTGCTCCCGGTGGGTCAGGTGACGTCAGCTGCTCCCGGTGGGTCAGGTGACGTCGGCCGCTCCCGGTGGGTCAGGTGACGTCAGCCGCTCTCGGTGGGTCAGGTGACGTCAGCCGCTCCCGGTGGGTCAGGCGACAGGTGACGTCAGCCGCTCCCGGTGTGTCAGGTTACGTCAGCCGCTCCCGGTGGGTCAGGTGACGGGTAATGTCAGCCGCTCCCGGTGGGTCAGGTGACGTCAGCCGCTCCCGGTGGGTCAGGTTACGTCAGCTGCTCCCGGTGGGTCAGGTGACGTCGGCCGCTCCCGGTGGGTCAGGTGACGTCAGCCGCTCCCGGTGGGTCAGGTGACGTCAGCCGCTCCCGGTGGGTCAGGTGACGTCAGCCGCTCCCGGTGGGTCAGGTGACGTCAGCCGCTCCCGGTGGGTCAGGCGACAGGTGACGTCAGCCGCTCCCGGTGGGTCAGGTGACGTCAGCCGCTCCCGGTGGGTCAGGTGACGGGTAATGTCAGCCGCTCCCGGTGGGTCAGGTGACGTCAGCCGCTCCCGGTGGGTCAGGTTACGTCAGCCGCTCCCGGTGTGTCAGGTGACGGGTAATGTCAGCCGCTCCCGGTGGGTCAGGTGACGTCAGCCGCTCCCGGTGGGTCAGGTGACGTCAGCTGCTCCCGGTGGGTCAGGTGACGTCAGCCGCTCCCGGTGGGTCAGGTGACGTCAGCTGCTCCCGGTGGGTCAGGTGACGTCGGCCGCTCCCGGTGGGTCAGGTGACGTCAGCCGCTCCCGGTGGGTCAGGTGACGTCAGCCGCTCCCGGTGGGTCAGGTGACGTCAGCTGCTCCCGGTGGGTCAGGTGACGTCGGCCGCTCCCGGTGGGTCAGGTGACGTCGGCCGCTCCCGGTGGGTCAGGTGACGTCAGCCGCTCCCGGTGGGTCAGGTGACGTCAGCCGCTCCCGGTGGGTCAGGCGACAGGTGACGTCAGCCGCTCCCGGTGGGTCAGGTGACGTCGGCCGCTCCCGGTGGGTCAGGTGACGTCAGCCGCTCCCGGTGGGTCAGGTGACGTCAGCCGCTCTCGGTGGGTCAGGCGGCGCGGCACCAACCGTTCGACAGCTGATTCCGCCCTGATTCCGCATACTTATGTAATTTTCATGAACATGGATCGATCGTGTGAACAAGTAGGAGAAATATAGCATGCCTATAGGTGTACCGGAACATAAAGGCAGTTTCGCCTCCTTTAATGCGAGCTTTTTTTAAACAAAGTCAGAGCAAGCGTGCATTTACGTTAAGTAGAGTATTACGTTATAGTGCGTATGTGCTCTAATGTGCTGAAGGAGCGTAGAATGGAGGCCGTCTTCCAGGTGCTTAAACGGTCTTGTTAAGTTGCTTTAAGTTAAGTCTTGTCAGTTTGCTTTGCACCTCCGCAAGACAATTTGTAATTGGAGGGGGATTGAGAAGACCACGCTGATTTAGCCCCGGTGCCTGCACTTGGCCTACTTCTCTCGAAAAGCACCGAAGGATCTTGACGTTGTGATCAAGGTGACGACACCGCCTCTCACGCCGGATATATCGTGTTAGTAGCATGCTTCTACGTGAGGTAAAGGTGGAGTCATTCAGCACTGTGTGTGGGATTAGTGCAGTGTTTTGCAAATCGACTCATCTTCGTCCGATAACATCACTAGGTAACCGTTTACATTATGTGGTAATTTACTACAAGTCAGTCAGCTTATCTTCGCCCGGCGGCACCGCTAGGGAGCCATTTATTTCAATTGGTAGGACAAAGCGGCTCATCTTGGTTCTACCAATTGAAAATCGGCCAGGACAAATCGGCCCATCTGACGTTATTGCTACGAGTGGCTGCGCAGATATGCAGTGTGTGTCGGATACGTCAGCTGAGTGATGTCTGCAATGCTCTTGCTAGTTCAGTGATGTTTACCATACACTTGCTAGTTCAGTGATGTGTACAATGCTCCTGCTAGTTCAGTGATGTTTACCATACACTTGCTAGTTCAGTGATGTCTCCAATGCTCCTGTTAGGTCAGTGATGTTTACAATACACTTGCTAGTTCAGTGATGTCTACAGTCCTCCTGCTAGTTCAGTGATGTCTACAATTCTCCTGCTAGTTCAGTGATGTCTACAATGCTCCTGCTAGTTTGTTGGCGTAGAAATAGCCAAACAGTAAATGGATGAGGTCTAGGTGTTTATCATCCAGCAGCGAGGCAAGCGAGAGGGTGATGCTCTCTTTTCCCAAAAGGCCTTAGTTGATCGTGTTTTGCTATCAAAGGTACTGCAGACTAGCAGAATGTGACCTATGCTTAATGTTGTGTTGCATGTCTCGCAGTGAGGTTTTGAAAGCTGCAGTCATGTTCTATAGTTGTGTTGGTTTGTGCTATCGCTTCGAAGTCCGGTGGGCATAAATTGCTCTTGGTGGTGCGATTAATTCGACGTGGTCCATGTGTTTAACGGTGGCTTGCTGCTGCCGGTGTGGTTGGAATGGGGAGGCGCGGAATTGCATTGTGTCCGTCCGTTCTGGTTATGCTCACGAATGTGGCACTGTAGGATGGCTTTGCAGTCGTCTACCGAGCAGTCCATGCTGGGGTAGGTAATCGATGTTAAGGCCAGCTTTGCAAGCCCATCTACTGACTCATTTCCTGGAATTATTACGTGGCCCGTGATCCAGAGGACATAAATGTTGCTTACGGTGCAGGCCACGCCTTGTTGACTGTGTGTTGACTGCCGTGAGTGCTGCTAATTGACTGGGGACATGTTGGAGTCTGAACAAATTACTACGTTAGTAGTTTTCCGTCTCTTTAAAAGAGAGAAAGGTAGAGAGATCAAGGGAAATACAAATATACATAGAGAGAGATAAAGAGAACGAGAGAGAGATAAAAAGGAGAGAGAGAGAGAGAGAGAGAGAGAGAGAGAGAGAGAGAGAGAGAGAGAGAGAGAGAGAGAGAGAGAGAGAGAGAGAGAGAGAGAGAGAGAGAGAGAGAGAGAGAGAAGAAGGAGAGAGAGAGAAGAAGGAGAGAGAGAGAGAGGGATAGAGTGAGTGAGTGAAAGCGAGCAGTACGGCCACTGCCACATTGTTGAAGACAGCAATTTTGTTTAGTAGACGCTTGGAAAGCCAAAGACCTGGCCCAGGGCTGCTGATGCCTACTTCTCTCGGGCATCAGCACCGTTTCAACGATGTTCATGCGTACCTTGAGAAGGTGCTGATGTGCTACTTTATAGCTGATGTAATTGCTCTGATTAACGGGAGCAGTGGCGTGTACTACGAGCAGCGAAGGGGCACGAACGCCATCGCAAGATCCGGCGAATCGGGAGGGACATCTGCCCCGTCTCCTATGCGTGTTAATCTAGGGTTAACAAACCATCACAACACAGTCCAATGTTTTGCAACCCTAGGCAGCAGCACAGCCCACTAGGCAAATGGCCGTGGATCCGTCCACCGCGATCGAGCAGTAGCTGTAGCCCTGCTGCCCTAAACGTCAGCTCCACAACTTAGTGTCTGTCACCAACGCACGTAAGGCCGTCAGTGGCGGCACGGCTGCCGCTGAGGCTGATGTCATAGGGTTGAGGCTCCCGCTGAGATTGATGCCACCGAGGCTGCCGTTGAGGCTCCCGCTGAGGTTGATGCCATACGACCGAGCTCCAGGGTGTGAAGTGCTGTGTCAAGAAGTCGGGCTCCAGCTTGGAGCCACTCCAGTCGTCTTGTGGCTGGAGCGATAGCTGGTGAGAACTTGCCAGGACCGCGGATAGCCGGGTCCAACAGAGTCGCTGCGGGCTGGTTTGAAGGAGCCGCTGCCACCGCGAAGTGTTCCTGGACTTCTAAATGGCAACGGTCAACGAGCGGCGGCGGCAGCCGACGGACGAGTGACTTGCGTGCCCGGCTGCCTGGCAAAGGCTCAGTGACTCTCTCAGAGCAGCGTGAGAGTCTACCCTCGTCGACAGTCCACCAGCGACTCCCTCCTCAGAGCATCGTGACAGTCTACCCTCGTCGACAGTCCACCAGCGACTCCCTCCTCACAGCAGCGTGACAGTCTACCCTCGTCGACAGTCCACCAGCGACTCCCTCTTCAGAGCAGCGTGACAGTCAGTATTCCCGTCGACAGTCCACCTCCTCAGAGCAGCGTGACAGTCAGTATCCCCGTCGACAGTCCACCTCCTCAGAGCAGCGTGACAGTCAGTATCCCTCGTCGACAGTCCACCTCCTCAGAGCAGCGTGACAGTCAGTATCCCCGTCGACAGTCCACCTCCTCAGAGCAGCGTGACAGTCAGTATCCTCGTCGACAGTCCACCTCCTCAGAGCAGCGTGACAGTCAGTATCCCCGTCGACAGTCCACCACACTCCTCCTCAGAGCAGCGTGACAGTCAGTATCCTCGTCGACAGTCCACCAGACTCCCTCTTCAGAGCAGCGTGACAGTCAGTATCCCCGTCGACAGTCCACCTCCTCAGAGCAGCGTGACGGTCAGTATCCCCGTCGACAGTCCACCTCCTCAGAGCAGCGTGACGGTCAGTATCCCCGCCGACAGTCCACCAGCGACCCCCGGCTGCCGGCGGCCGGCCGCAGCTGACCCGGGGTCCGTACCACGTGGCCCGTCACACCGGGCGGAAGTCGGGAAGGCCGTCACATAGACCCAGGACCAGTGGCTCGGAGCAGTGTACCTGGTATGTACCGCGATGTGACGGACAAGGACAACGGCCAGCAAGTCACAGCACATACGGCTATGATTTGGCCACCTGATGTGCTACAAAAGCGACAGACAGAAGCTAACTTCGTCACAGATGGACAATGAGGAGCCAGGAAGTGGAAGTGCCCAATTAGGTGCTGTGTGAAATAGCTGAAACATCACAACGCAAGATGAATCAGATGGATGGTGTAGAGCTTGAGGACACTGTCCAAAGCATTGAAGAACGATGAAGAGCAATGCAAAATAGTGAAGAAGTAAATCGACTTAGGCTAGGCTATCGGCTAGGCTTCCAATACCGGCACGTATATGCCGCATCCGGAGTGCCTGGAAGAAGAGGAGTGAATACACGTTTCTGAATCTTTCCCTGTGATGTCACCACAGCAATACTGCAATGAAACTCATTCAGACGGGTTAATCGAGCGCCCTTTTAGACAAAAAGGTGTTTTGCTTTTAAGAACCATAGACAGATGATGACACCGTAATATTGAAACACATTTACAACGACAACTGGACCATGGTCATATGTGCAAGCTCCACCCCTGTTCTTGCCCTTGCCTCACAAAGGACCGCAGAATGCAGGCTAAGCTACTGCATCACATACACCAGCTCTCACCGAATGACAAAGTGCTACGGCATGCGCAAGATGGTGAATACTTCCACAACAAAGCGACAATAGGCCGGCAAGGATAAAACACGAAGTGTGCAAGGTATAAAAGACGGCCATGCGATAGTGCAGAAACTAGTGCGACTGCAGGTCTACTCGCTGTATTTCAGCTGCGACTGTAGCTGCTTATGACAACCTGTCGATCCGCAACACAGACGTTTTATATTATTTCGGTGTTCCGAAAGCACTGCCGGTGTACATTTCAGCAATATTAATGTTCAGTTGTGTAATGCTGAAGCTGATTAGTCGAGGCCATGCGGCCGGCGGGTCGTGGGACTCCACTGCTGCAGGAACCGGATCAAGCACCCAAGCCGCGAAAGGGAATTGGTGGACCGACCACATCTACACTCTGTGGGCAGCGAGGGAAAACATTTATTGTATGTACTATTTGCGTCACAAATAGCTTGGCAGCCAGTCTGGGCCTCCTGACACCTGAATATCTTGCTCCTCGGTATCGGTAGGATGTTCGGGGGTACCCTTAACTATGGCTGGCCCCCAGGAACGTAGGCTGTGCTGCTCCACACTAATAATTACTGGTAGACTGCGCCGCTTCACAGTTATGCGTTGCGTGACAGTCCGCAAGTTTCACCACCGGTCAGCCGTAGGTATTCGCTTGTGCAGTCGTCGGGTGGTCATTTGACCTGCAGCCATGCAGTGAGAAACACGGGTCTACGCTGTTCCCGCCTTGCATTCCTCAGTCGGCCAAACAACATTGGCAGTTCAGCAATCGGTCCACCACTCGACCTCTGTAGGCAAGCAGAGTTTGATCGCCGTGGATTTCGGACTTCGGCAACACAGAATGAGCAGGAAAGGTTGGAAAAAGCTCAGTTGCAAAGATGTAACGAAAGGTGATGGGAGGTTTATGATGTCAATGAAGTATTCGCTGGCCCCAAAATAATAATAGAATGTCCCACATTTATACGTTTTAGAAATGTAGTTCGAACTCTTGCTGGGGTGGCTTTATGAACCAGGATCCAATTGCTAAGAAGAGCTGGTTTCGTGAACCATGGCCATGATTCCATGACTTACAGTTTTACAGTCTAAATTTGGCAAAGCGCTTCACGTGCCGTCAATA
The DNA here is from genome assembly GCA_034440615.1 of Ashinkailepas kermadecensis. NCBI lineage: Eukaryota > Metazoa > Arthropoda > Thecostraca > Neolepadidae > Ashinkailepas > Ashinkailepas kermadecensis. The sequence goes on from JAOTOM010004972.1 coordinate 374,043, forward strand.
CACCGACACGGCGACCCCGGCAGCTCGCTCTCGACCTCATCGTGCCAATTGCCAACTGACCCTCCCAGCCGGGGACTAAAGCGAGCACGCGAAGCGACTCGAACCCAGCATTGCCAGGACAGCGGAGACGGGTGCACGACAGCGCTCCAGCCAACTAAGCTAGCGAGGCCGCAAGTCACAGGGAGGCACTTGCTTGCTTAATTCAGATTCATTGACAAGTCAATTAGTTACTTGATTAAATTGCATCTACTTCATTGAGAATCACATGTTTTACGGCGCAGGGAATGTGTTGCATGATATCATATTATTTATTGCATATGTTGTGCACTGTACTGCAAGCGACATATTCAGAATTGCGTGGGGATAAAGTATTTCTTCACTCAGACACCATCCAACTATTTTACCATACAAAGATGTTACTTTTTATGAAGCAATATTTCTGGCACTCTTCTCGAACTCTTGCTGGGGTGGCTTTATGGACCAGGATCCAATTGCTAAGCAGAGCTTGTTGTGTGAATTCTGACCTATAAATAAATAAGAATAAGAAGAACGGAGACATATAATTATAGGAATATATAAGAACTGAGAGAAATAATTTATCTTATTGGATAAATAAGAAGAACGGGCGACCCGGTTACATTTCGTGCTGAAGCAATATAAACTAAAAATGTATTATGGTAAACTAATTAGATGGTATCCGTTTGAAGAAATATTTTATTTGCGCATAGATAATCTGAATATGTCGCTTGCAATATAGCGTAAAATATATACAATAAATAATTCATATCATACAACATATGCCGCATGCTCAACAACGCGTGAATATCAATGAAACAGATGTAATGTAAGCAAGTAGTTAATCGATTCATCAATGAATCTGAATTAAGCAAGCAAGTGCCGTCTTGGGATCCACCGCCTCGGTAGCTCAGTTGGCTTGGGCACTGGCCTGCGCTGGTCTCTCCTGTCCTTGAAAGGCTGGGTTCGAGCCGCCTCACGCGCTTGCTACTAGCTAGGAGGGTCAATTGGCAACTGGCACGATAATGTGGAAAAGCGAGCTTCCGGGGTGGCCGTGTGAATGCATTAGCGGCACGTAAAGCATTTTGCCAAATATCTACTGTAGAACTGCAATCAATGGTTCGGGTGATGCGGCTAGGGCTCAAGCAAGGTCTGTTTAGCAATTGGATCCTGGTTTATAAAGCCACCCCAGCAAGAATTCGAACGAAAGTTCTAAAAAGTGTAAAAGTTAGAAATTATGTTATTATTGTAGGGTAGGAGAATCCTCCGTTGACATCATAAAATTCCCCTCTCCTTTCGCTACATCCTTTCCAACCGAGCTCCTTCCAACACTTCCAGCTCATTCTGTGTTGCCGAAGTCCAAAATCCACAGCGATCAAACTCTGCTTGTCTACAGAGGTCGAGTGGTGGACCGATTGCTGAACTGCCAATGTTGTTTGGCCGACTGAGGAATGCAAGGCGGGAACAGCGTAGACCCGTGTTTCTCACTGCATGGCTGCAGGGCAAATGACCACCCGACGACCGCACAAGCGAATACCTACGGCTGACCGGTGGTGAAACTTGCGGACTGTCACGCAACGCATAACTGTGAAGCGGCGCAGTCTACCAGTAATTATTAGTGTGGAGCAGCACAGCCTACGTTCCTAGGGGCCAGCCATAGTTAAGGGTACCCCCGAACATCCTACCGATACCGAGTGTACATGATGTGGTCGGAAACAATATACATATGCCGGATCTTCAGGTGTCAGGCCGCTCAGCCTAACTGCCAGGTGATTTGTGACGCCAATGGCATCTAGGTGTAGTGGGAAGCAGTATACCTATGCATGATATTCAGGTGCCGGAACGCCCAGCCTGACTGCCAAGCTATTTGTGACGCCAATTATACCACAGGCTTAATGCACCGCGCCAAATTGTCCGATTAGCGTAGTGGCACGCTATGTCACGGTTCACGCTTCTCACAGCCATTCCGCTCGGTAAATGACGCACACAGCCGTTCAGCATCCGGGACGACCGGCATCGGAGACTGCCAGGCAGCGGAGTGTGTGGGTTACGACGTGCATGACGTCACAGGGTCATCCGGGACGACCAGCATCGGAGACTGCCAGGCAGCGGAGTGTGTGGGTTACGACGTGCATGACGTCACAGGGTCATCCGGGACGACCAGCATCGGAGACTGCCAGGCAGCGGAGGGTGTGGGTTACGACGTGCATGACGTCACAGGGTCAGCCGGGACGACCAGCATCGGAGACTGCCAGGCAGCGGAGTGTGTGGGTTACGACGTGCATGACGTCACAGGGTCATCCGGGACGACCAGCATCGGAGACTGCCAGGCAGCGGAGGTGTGGGTTACGACGTGCATGACGTCACAGGGTCATCCGGGACGACCAGCATCGGAGACTGCCAGGCAGCGGAGGGTGTGGGTTACGACGTGCATGACGTCACAGGGTCATCCGGGACGACCAGCATCGGAGACTGCCAGGCAGCGGAGTGTGTGGGTTACGACGTGCATGACGTCACAGGGTCAGCCGGGACGACCAGCATCGGAGACTGCCAGGCAGCGGAGGGTGTGGGTTACGACGTGCATGACGTCACAGGGTCAGCCGGCACGACCGGCATCGGAGACTGCCAGGCAGCGGAGTGTGTGGGTTACGACGTGCATGACGTCACAGGGTCATCCGGGACGACCAGCATCGGAGACTGCCAGGCAGCGGAGGGTGTGGGTTACGACGTGCATGACGTCACAGGGTCAGCCGGCGGTGGCCGAGACGCACGGCTGTCGTACGCTGTGCCCGCGAGTTGGAATGCCGCCGCGAACAACTTTCTTGGGACAAAAGTTGAGAGTACCTCAGGATAAATATTGCGATGAAAGTTGGCTAATGTCGAAAGGAAAAGAGCAGATTTCGCAATAGCTTGGAAATTAGAACTTCAATTGCTACATTATATTACACCGTGGAAAGCCGTTGAAAGTTGCCGGCAGCGGAAAACCAGCAACAAACCTCTTTGATTGAGCAAAAACTAAGTACAGTATGAAGACTATTGGAATAAAATTGGTAAATATGCAAAGAAGAACACATTTGACGCGGAGTTTTAAAAAATCATTCGAAACGTTGTAAGAAATAGTTAATTCCGTTTCAAAAGTGTAATGGTCGGCCCGGCCCAGGGCCGTTCGGGTCAAAGTTTCTACCGTGCACAAGGGGGTCAATGGTAGTGCATGGTGTCAACACACATACTGGAGTCGACTCGCTCGGGCTTTGCCCTCACTCGCAATAAATCACATGTTTTGAGGAGGAGCAAGAATAATTATAATTACTCGTCGGTATTCTTGGATGCTTATTCGTAACCGCGCGCTCGTATGTTGTCGCTTAGCAACGGCCGACTTCCTTCATTGGTTCGAATCTACTCACAATGGATGACGCAATCATCTAACAATGGATGAGGCGGCCAGAGATGGGCTGCTACGTCATCACCACTGCGGTGTTACAGGGCGGGCGGGGGTGAAGCTATGGTGCTGACGTCTGGCGGGTATAGTAAATATCATGGCAGATTTACCTCCTGGATGGTGGCAAGCTGCTGGGCGTACCCATGTCGCTGCAACACGAGCAACATTAAACATTCGTCCCAGGTCAAGAAACACAGCCGAAGGCAGTCATTCGCAATGAATGCGAACAGCATTGCGTGTAAGTGCTCAAGACAGAGTGAAAGTTGGAGTGATGCGTAACGGATGTGAAAAGGACAGACGACTGCCAAGTAGACGAAACACGAACAATTGAATAAGAAGACGTGACATGGAGACATCATTCAACGACATACCAGTACCAAATGCAGTGTCAACGCAACAGTTGAAGGCCAAAGGTTAAGTAATGTGAACATACTTGCCATTTGTATTAGTCAATGAGTTCGGCTAAGCTAAAACAGAATGCTAAGAAGATTGTCTAAAGAAGAAATATACTCTGCAAACTTCCTAATCAACTGCTGTGAACCACGGTATCTGTACCTTCTCTGTATTATTCTGGATGTTCAGCAAAGGCTCGCTGCTTCGCTTCAGAAACAATCGCAGCTTGTTCTCCTTCTGCGGCTGATCCTTCTTTCTTTGTGGCGACAACGACGAATAGAACATCTTGTGGAACACCCTGAAACCAATGTCACGAGCATGGGCCAGCAAGACAAGAGCCCGCAGCGCTGCATAATTACGGGGAAATGCTGGACACTCGTGGAGGGAGGACGTGCTCGTGCAGTCCGTCGCTGTCTGCAGGGTTTCTAGAAACTACCGCATGTGAGGGACAGGTGGCCAATTGGACTTTCATTCACGTGAGCAATGTATGTGATGCACCCGCCCAGGGGACATTTGAACTAGAGAGGGTATCGGCACATAGTTCTAGGTCTGTTAGTATCTGACCATATGTGTGCCTATATTTGTGTATCTGTTTGGTATTGTGCATCTATTTGAGGTGTTGGGTTCAAATCTTTCCAGCTGGTTGGGATGTCGGCTTCCTGCGGCCACTGGACGCGAGACGGGACATTGGCAACGCTACCCGACCTACGACCACTGGGCGTGAGGGGTGGCAACGCTACCCGACATACGACCACTGGGCGTGAGGGGTGGCAACACTACCCGACATACGACCACTGGGTGTGAGGGGTGGCAACGCCACCCGACATACGACCACTGGGTGTGAGGGGTGGCAACGCCACCCGACATACGATCACTGGACGTGAGGGGTGGCAACACTACCCGACCTACGACCACTGTACGTGAGGGGTGGCAACACTACCCGACCTACGACCACTGTACGTGAGGGGTGGCAACGCTACCCGACATACGATCACTGGACGTGAGGGCTGACAACCCAGACCTACTGTGAGGGGTGGCAACGCTACCCGACATACGATCACTGGGCGTGAGGGGTGGCAACGCCACCCGACATACGACCACTGGGCGTGAAGATGGCAACACTACCCGACATACGACCACTGGACGTGAGGGGTGGCAACGCCACCCGACATACGACCACTGGGCGTGAAGATGGCAACACTACCCGACATACGACCACTGGGCGTGAGGGGTGGCAACGCTACCCGACATACGACCACTGGACGTGAGGGGTCGCAACGCTACCCGACATACGACCACTGGGCGTGAAGATGGCAACGCTACCCGACATACGACCACTGGGCGTGAGGGGTGGCAACGCTACCCGACATACGACCACTGGATGTGAGGGGTGGCAACGCTACCCGACATACGATCACTGGACGTGAGGGGTGGCAACGCTACCCGACATACGATCACTGGGCGTGAGGGGTGGCAACGCCACCCGACATACGATCACTGGACGTGAAGATGGCAACGCTACCCGACATACGACCACTGGGCGTGAGGGGTGGCAACGCCACCCGACATACGACCACTGGGCGTGAAGATGGCAACACTACCCGACATACGATCACTGGGCGTGAGGGGTGGCAACGCCACCCGACATACGACCACTGGGCGTGAAGATGGCAACACTACCCGACCTACGACCACTGTACGTGAGGGGTGGCAACGCTACCCGACATACGATCACTGGGCGTGAGGGTCGGCAACGCCACCCGACATACGACCACTGGGCGTGAAGATGGCAACACTACCCGACCTACGACCACTGTACGTGAGGGGTGGCAACGCTACCCGACATACGACCACTGGGCGTGAGGGTCGGCAACGCTACCCGACATACGATCACTGGACGTGAAGATGGCAACGCTACCCGATCCACGAGTACGCAGCTACTTGCGTTGTGATAGTGCCCGTGATGGGAGGGACACTATGCAATAATGACAGGTCATGACACAGTTAAGCCACGAGGGATTGGGGATCATGACCCCCCTCCCAGAGGGCAGATCAGCCACCGTGCCGCCGACGGGACCAGCACACATAATTCGGGATAGAGACTAAAACCTGGAAAGAAAAAAACTAAAAAATAAACTCTTCACTAAAGACCTGAAAAAGTCTTCAAAGCATCGGACTACACCCAGGCCACCCACCCAACCCACTGCAGTATCTCCTTGGCCCACCCTTGTTGTACGCATGTTTCATCAGCCCCAACATCCTGGCGATGCCATTGCCGAAGGCAATGACATCGCCAGGTGAATGTTCTGTGTGATTTGACACACTCACATGCGTCTGACATCACGCCTTGGATTGGACTGGACCAGTTAGAAAATACTATGCTGATCTAAACAAACCCTCAGCTGGCCTCGGCCCAGCACCAGAGAACAGGGGCACACAAGGTACACGTGATGAAGCCGCTAACGTTAGTGTCTGTTGTGTTATTGATATTGGTGCGGTATTGGCATTGGTGCGGTGTTGGTATTAGTGTGGTATTGGTATTTCGTGTGATATTGGTATTTGGTGTGATGTTGGTTTTGGTGTGTTCTTGGTATTGGTGTGGTATTGGTGTTGGTGTGTTATTGGTGTCAATGTGGTATTGGTATTAATGTGGTATTGGTATGTGTGTGTCATTGGTGATTGTATGGTATTGGTACCGGTGTGGTGTTGATATTGGTGTGGTATTGGAATGTACGCTGTACTGGCATTGCCGTGGTATTGGCATTGGCTGCTGACCTGCTGCGCGCCGCCAGCACCGCCCTCACAGCGCACACCGGCTCCCGGGTGTCGCCCACCAGAAACGTGACGTCACACAGCTCGGGCATGCTGGCCAGAAACTTGAGGTCCTCGGCCAGCCCGGTCTTGTTCTCGAAGATGTTGTAGTCGGGCTCCTCGGTCAGCGCCTCCGCCATGGCGATCAGGTCAATCATGGACGGGTGGCGGCGAGTCTCGGGTGGCCGGTGGCTGGTGGCCGGTCTCGGGTGGCGGGTGGCCGATCACAGGTGGCCGGTCACGGCCGGCTGATCGCGTGGACGGGTGGCGGGTGGCCGGTCTGGGGTGGCGAGTCTCGGGTCACAGGTGGCCGGTCGCGAGTGGCCGGTTACAGGTGGCCGGTCACGAGTGGCGGGTCACAGGTGGCCGGACACGACCGACAGATCACGTGGCCGGGTGGCGGGTGGCCGGTCTCGGGTGGCTAGTCTCGGGTCACAGGTGGCCGGACACGACCGACAGGTCACGTGGCCGCGCGGCGGGCCGACGAGCGTCACCAGCCTGTTGCGCCGGCCGGCTGCATGGCGGCAGTGAGGTGCCGGCCGGGTCAGCGCAGCGGCCGCGCACCGCCGCGTCGGATCGATGGAGCTGCAGACCAGCCGCCGACCACCACGGTCACCCGCCCACCTGCCCACCGCCCGGCCCGCTCATCGATCGGCACCTGCGGCCCGCGCGCCCACCACTCGGCCACTTCCCACCCGCCGGCAGTACCCAGTGCCACCGCCAACGTCGTGGAAGTCGTGCAACGCGAACGTCGCGCACGTCATGGAAGTCGTGGAAGTCATGGGAGTTCGTGGAAGTCGCAAGACTTCCATAGTGGCCAGTGGGGCGTATTCGTTATCTGGCTGCTTGCACGGAACACTGGCTGTTGGAACCCACTCGCCGCTATGGACGCTTAATAATGCCGTTTAAAAGCGTCATAGCCCTCAGTAAATGTCTGACGGCCCGCTGTAGCTATTAAAGAAACTTCGCCGTGTAGAGGGCATTTATTTATTTTCAAATGGCCCCCTGGAGCTGTCAGACTTCAGAAGTATACTTGTAGTTCATGGCGAGCCTCCAGTAACTGTCAATGAGCGTTCTGTAGCTATCCAAGCCTGCAGTCTGCAAAGCCTCTCATGTTACATTAGAATGCCTTTTTAATTAGGAGAGCAGCTCCCTGTGCAAGTGCAGTGTGTCATTTGTAACAGCTATGAAGCTCCTCAGGCCATTTTGTAGTGAGTGTTGCATTCTTTCTCTTACTACTGACATTGATGTTGTGATTGTAAATGAGCATAATGCAAGCGAAATAAATCATGGAAAACGTCGATCTGAGGTAGAAGTGTTTTGTCGCCTGAAAGTTGGTCGGAAAAAAACGTAAAAACGTGTCACTTTTGGGGCGCTATAAATCCTCTGAAACGGTGCCACTTCCGGTGTCATGGCGAGACTACGTCATTGACCGACTACCCCTTGGTGTGCCCCTCTGATCGAGGAGGTTATGTGAAGAGAACTGAAATAATCAAAGCTTGCAAGCGTTAGCCTAAGCTTACTGAGCTTCATTTCTTCATCACCCTATGGCGTTGGTCCGAAAGTATCGATGTGCTGCTATGTACTACCATGTCTGCTATCGATGTGTTGCTACGTGCTGCTATATCTGCTATCGATGTGTTCTGGTATGGTCGGACGTCCTGGTATGTGACGCCGAAACTGGAAAAAAACAGACAGCTGTTGCCAGACAGCACTGTCCTGTCCTGTCCCTGTCCTATCCACGCACGCAGCTGCATAGCTGCAGAAACAACCGGACGACAGCGCAGACACCACGGTCACACAACTGTCTCACCCTCAGCGTTTGTCCAATCACCTGCACCGGCTTAGAACACCCGCAACATGTGATACCAGTACCCCACACGACCATAGTTATCACAGGTGAGTGGCGTGATGGTCGAGAGGGACGCAGCGCTGATGCTACAGTAACAGAGAAGCTGATCACGGGTTAGTGGGGTAATGGTCTAGGGAACGCAGCGCTGATGCTACAGTAACAGAGAAGCTGATCACGGGTTAGTGGGATGATGGTCGAAAGGGACGCAGCGCTGATGCTACGGTAACAGAGTAGCTGATCACGGGTTAGTGGGGTGACGGTCGAAAAGGACGCCGCTACATTAGAAGAGCAACATATTAAATTGATAAGTTCGCTCTCGGTCGCTCTGCTACAGCATGCCCTGCCACAACAGCGACCGAATATGACGCACTATAAGTAAATACCGTGCAGGGGAACCGAACTTGCGCTGTGTCCATTATTCTACGGAGCGATGGTGTTAAGGAATCAGCTTCCAGGTGACATGCGCGAAGAAATTATCCTGGCCACCTTCAAAACAAACCTGATAAAATGTATGACGAATCAGTGACGTAGCTCAGTGGGGCTCTGAATGGCACATTCATCAGCCTTTAAATCTGGTAACCCGATGAATTTGTGTGAGCCTCATGGCGGATCCGAGAACTTTGATCGAGGGGAACTGGGCACTTGTCTAGAAAGGCGACATTTTCCGAAGGGGAGCCACTAATTGAGCACACCTCGAAGTGGAGACATGAGGCACACTCTAGCGTCCTGAAGGGGCGCCTTTTTCAGTCAGTCAGAGGGGCGCAGCCTCCTCCCGGGTCCATTGGATTTCTTCTTTTTTACACCAGCGTGTGCTTTCGGTATGTTGCATTGTTTTGCTCTTTCCACGTCTACATGTGCTATTTAAAACCGTGAAGACGTAGAATTCGAAAATCAATGCAACATGGGGACTGTGAAATACCTTCGTATGATGTCAAATGCATAGTGACTTGTCTAATGAGTAGCTGAAGCCTTCAGATTTCGAACGCACCTGCTCCGTGCTGTAAAATAGCTTGGATTCGACCCACCGACCACCCCACCAGCTGTCCCACCTGTCACCACACCTTGACTCAGGAGGGAAACCCAAGTGTGTAGCAGCAACCGAACAAGTGGAATGGAGTGTAATTCACTTTCCATGTAACGCTCGTGATGATTGACGGATACAGTTTATAATATTGGGTCGTTGCCCCTGCCCCTTGTTTCTACACCCATCTACGGTACAATTTATCGGAAAATATCTGATAAGAGAAAGAAGTAGCTGTACTGATGGTAGATATATTGAGAACTAAGCTGGAAAACTCTTCACACCGAAGAATCACAATTAAAGTATGTTGAGTTTGATGAACACAATCACACAATTGCATGATTCTACACTGCAGTTCAAATGTATGAAACGTTGAGCAAATAATGATATCATAGCTACCATTGTACGACATAAACGAGCTTGGGCGCCGGTCGGTCTGCGCGGCCTCGGCCGATACTTGAAGGACCGGGCACTCGCAAATCAGCCTCCACAGTCTGAAGACATATCGAGCACAAATCTACACTACCGCCGACGCAAGACAAGCGTGTGCCTGAGGTTGGCCATTCACGGTGGAGCACTGAGCACGATGATTCAACTGCGAGGCTCGACATCAGTGACGCTCCACTCGTCGCGGCACGTGTCGGGTCACTGCACGAACCAACATCAGTGACGCTCCACTCGTCGCGGCACGTGTCGGGTCACTGCACGAACCAACATCAGTGACGCTCCACTCGTCGCGGCACGTGTCGGGTCACTGCACGAACCAACATCCAGCACGTCGCACTGTCGGGTCACCGCACGAACCAACATCCAGCACGTCGCACTGTCCGATCACTGCACGAACCAGCGCCCAACAAGTCGCACCAGCATGCAACAGGCGCGGATGCACTTGGATTATCACAGCTCAGCTCAGCGACACGGCGGCCGCCCGCTACCACGGCCGCCACATGTCCTCCGTCTGCCTGCGGTCCACGCCAGGCTCGCTGATCTCGGACTCCTCGCTGCTCTCGCCGCACAGCGCGCGCGCCTTCTTCGCCGCCAGCGACTCGTCGGCGTCCTCCTCGAACGGCCGCTTCTTGAGGTCGAGCGGAATCGGAATCGGCCGCAGCACGGCCGCCGCCGGTGGCGCCGCCGGGCGGACGCGCTCGAACGCCGACGGCGTGCAAGCTCGGCTTCTACGCACGTCGCCAGGTGTCAGGGCGGGCGCGCGGAAGGCGGCGCCGCCGGCGCTGGTGATGGTGGCGGCGGGCGGCGCGAACTCGCCGCCCAGCAGCCGCGTGGCCATCAGCGTCTGCAGGCTGGCCAGCAGGCGCGCGTGCGCGCCGTTGTTGTTGAGGTCGCCGACGGCCGGCCGCGCCTCGACCGGCACGGCGGCCGACGGCAGCGCCGGCAGCGACACGACGCCCGGCGACGCCATCGCCGAGAAGGAGAGCGGCGTCATCTGCCGCAGGTTGGACACGCATCGGTCCACGTGGCACAGCAGACGCTTCTTGAGGCCGCCGTCGACGCCGTCTATGCGGCCGATGTACCTGTGGGTGGACAGAAAGTTCAGTGGCCAGCCAAAGCACTCAATGATCCGTGAGATCACTCAGTGATCCGTGAGATCACTCAGTGATCGGTGAGATCACTCAGTGGTCGGTCGGACCACTTACTGGTCAATCGGAGCACTCAGAGGCAGGATGTTGCACCCTACAAACACGAAGTGGAGAACTGCAGCCCCAATTTTCGATGCTTTCACATGCTTACTGGATCGGTGCTAAATGATCCGGGCGCCTATTCCTTGGTGCTGGTGATAATCCGACAGCTGTTTCAGGCACGCCTCAGGTACCCAAACATCTGCATCAAACTGCAGCTCTCCACCAGTGGATGTGAATCGTGTGTACCAGGCCTGTTAGGCACTTGGTAGTTTGAGTAGTATGATGCCGGAGGCCGGGGAAAATATTATCATCGAATTGAGGAGACGCCTGTCACTCACCATGAACATTGCAACTTATATTGATTCTAAAAGAGCGGCATGATTGAACAAATTCGATGTTCGAAGATTCGATCTAAAATACGGCACATAAGTGCATTTGAGCTCAACTTTTTATCATGGCCATTGCGCTATGTTTTCTGTGCCTATCCAAGCTTTCTTCCGAACAATTATCCTACATGCCCGCTGGATAAGCACCATTCATGGTCCTCCCAGATGATCATGCTCCTGATCATGAACACGGGAGTTAACCCGTGAGAACACGGGATTATCCCGTGAGAACACGGGAGTTATCCCATGAGAACCCGTGAGATACCCACACCACACATTGCCCAGTTCCTGTGCTATCACGAGCAATATATTTTCTTCGTATTGAAGCAGTATTCCTGAAAGTGCTGCCACATACACACAACATTTTACAGAGGCACCATTGTTGGAACCACAAAATGGCGAACACATACCTGGCCACCTCCTGCCCGCATTCGTCGAAGCCGTTTTTGACCTTGACCAGCACAGTCGGGTCAAAGGTGACGGCCATTGCCAGCTGCTGGCGCTGGACGCTCTGCAGATGGCGCACCGTCATCTCCAGAATATCAGCCTTCTCTAGCTTACTGTGTCGGGCCGGCTGTGAATGGGACACCACCGTCAGTCGCCAGTCGTCATCCACAGCTGTGTCCTCCCCGGTCTCCACTGGCGCTTCACCCGGAACACCGCCGTCAGTCACCAGTCGTCATCCACAGCTGTGTCCTCCCCGGCCTCCACTGATGCTTCACCCGGGACACCGCCGTCAGTCACCAGTCGTCATCCACAGCTGTGTCCTCCCCGGCCTCCACTGATGCTTCACCCGGGACACCGCCGTCAGTCACCAGGCATCACCTACGACCGCGGCATATCCGGCCTCCACTGAAGCTTCACCCGGGACACCGCCGTCAGTCGCCAGTCGTCATCCACAGCTGTGTCCTCCCCGGCCTCCACTGAAGCTTCACCCGGGACACCGCCGTCAGTCGCCAGTCGTCATCCACAGCTGTGTCCTCCCCGGCCTCCACTAACGCTTCACCACACCGATGTACCCACAGTTGGGGAGGTGGAGAGTAGAAATACTGAGGGATGCTGTAATGTCATACCTTGAAGCTGGGCTTAAGTGTATTTCAACGTTTATAACGCCTTTGTTTTATCAATGAAGGCCCTGGGGCGCATTCACAGGCCCTGGGCCTGATGCGGAGCTGGAATACACCTGGCACGGGAACAATCATAACAATTTGCACGGGAACATTACTGAAAGGACACGGACCTTCTCCAGTCACCGAAGCTCAATTCCCCTTGGTTCACCGTTGGGTCAAAATACCGTACAAAATTCTTAGTCATGTATTAATCCTTTCTAGCTTCTGAATTTCCTTAGCTAATGCTTCCCTCTCACAAGAAAAGACGAAATTAGAACACATTATACGCAGGTGACCATCAATTTGTGCACGCCACCAGCAGCTTACGACAGTATTTGGTAGTTTTTGGTGACAAAAAAAGCGCTCGTGATCGGTTGGCGTGATCGTTCAGCCGGGCTCGGCTGCGCCGATACTTCCGATTACCGCCAGTTCGCGGCGCACCATCGACGCGCCGCTTCCTACAAGACCGTTCATTAAACACGAATCACATTCAATTATTCACCGGCGGGCGGTAATCAGCTGGGCACAAGGTCCGGCCGACGCCGGCCTTCCGGAAGCCAGCTGGTCCGGCGCGGCCCGGCCTTCGACAGGGAGTGCCTGGCCCGGCCACTGGGTGACACGGCGGCGGTCGGGAGTGCCTGTCCCGGCCACTGGGCGACACGGCGGCGGTCGGGAGTGCCTGTCCCGGCCACTGGGCGACACGGCGGCGGTCGGGAGTGCCTGGCCCGGCCACTGGGTGACACGGCGGCGGTCGGGAGTGCCTGGCCCGGCCACTGGGCGACACGGCGGCGGTCGGGAGTGCCTGTCCCGGCCACTGGGCGACACGGCGGCGGTCGGGAGTGCCTGGCCCGGCCACTGGGTGACGCGGCGGCGGTCGGGAGTGCCTGTCCCGGCCACTGGGCGACACGGCGGCGGTCGGGAGTGCCTGGCCTGGTCACTGCGTAACACGGCGGTGGTCGGGAGTGCCTGGCCTGGTCACTGCGTGACAAGGCGGTGGTCGGGAGTGCCTGGCCTGGTCACTGGGAGTGCCTGGAGGCTGAGTGAACCCCGACCGATCGTGGATAGGTTGGGCAGCGACTGCTGGTGTGTGACCGAGAGTCGTCGACAGATTCGGCGCCACCGACGCAGTGCGGGTGGCGCGCGCCAGCCTGGCGGACGCGCTCCGTACACAGAGCTGGATACTGCGGGGACCGGTGGTAAGGTCGGCACATGACGCGACGTGCATTTCATGTTTATATTAATTTATGTGCGACATATCTGGTGGCTCATCCAGTTTCTTCGGCCACACATAAATATAGCCCAGTTGCTATTCTCCTCTTCCTTGTCACGTGGGCTGTCAACTCCATCCGGCATCCAAGAGCATAACACTGATTGAATAGCCGTTGGGACGTCCGTTTTGTACGGATTAGCGGAGCGGATTGGCTGTGGTTTGGATAAAATATATGGATGTGAATTGATTGTGGATTGGCGTCCCAATTTTTGTCCCCAAAGACGACACTTAGTAGAAGACAAAGTCGCGCACTTCTGTTTTATGAATGCATGCTCTGCTATCATAAAATATTCAGGGTACTTCTTGCTGATGATTTTCATAGCAAAATTGCATGGAAAGTATGTGAAACCTTTAAGCAATAGCAGCTACCTCGAAGTCACATTTCCAAACACCCACAATGTTAAATGCGTGGATCTGTACTTGCACTGGATGAATATATTGTTCTTTCACGTTCTAGCCATCATCTAACCGTTACGCTAAATATTCAGTTGCCTGTGGCCACATCGTTGGCCACGGCCAGTGCAGCAGTAGCGGATCTAGGGGAGGGGGCAACTGAGGGATGTGCCCCTCTCGGACAAAGATGTGATGCCCATTAGACTGGAAAAGGCGGCCGCTTCAGGACGCTCGAGTGCAGAAATATCTGAACAGGTATGTATTCATACTGGGTTATATTTGTATGCAAAATGTTATAGTTTGCAGAAATGTGTTTGCTTTGGTAGCTTGATGAACCAAAGCACAGATAGCTCTACTACTACGAAAGCTGAGTTTGTGTGAACGAACATAGTTAATAAGCTAAAAGTGCCAGGTGCCGTGGTTTTGTACGATAAACTTGGTTGCGTTTTCGTTTCTTCTGATTATCACTACCATGAACCAAAATACCAGCTATAAGTTGTAGCGATAATTACTAATAAAAACATATGTGTTCTTTAGAAACATGCATTTTACGCGTAAGCACATATATAGTACTCCATTACAGCATCGAATACTTGCCAGCGCAGCCAAACTCGACGCAGTCGGAGACAATTCAGAAGCTTCAGGTGAACAGTTAATAATTCCGTGACGCCCAGGTGGAAACAGTGGTTCCTGCAATGTACCTGCAGCCTCAAGCTGAATGTGAATTTGATGGGCAGAAGATATTAGGGCAGTTAGGGGATTTCAGCCTATGGAAAAAGTGAAGATCACCAAAGCCACTGACACCGCTAATTCGCGAGATATGAGCAACAGGTGATTCGGGTGAGACAAGACCACGTAACTAGATTTTTCATCATGGGACAATTGTTTTAAAAATAATTTTGCTGACTGGTAGATAGTTAGAGGGTGAAGAAAATATGTGTGTTTTGAAGAGAAACTGTATAGGAATTCATATTCAAGACAATTATGACTGATGGACATTCCCTTATTTTCTGTTCATATTCAGAAATGGCATAGACTGCTGCAATCGTTTATTCTAGCGCGTGGCTGTTGTGCACTGAAATCAATCATAAACCTTGGCTGTATGTATATATATATATATATATATATATATATATATATATATATATATATATATATATATATATATATATATATATATATATATATATATATATATATATATATATATATATATATATATATGTATGTATATGTATATATATGTGTGTGTGTGTGTGTGTGTGTGTGTGTGTGTGTGTGTGTGTGTGTGTGTGTGTGTGTGTGTGTGTGTGTGTGTGTGTGTGTGTGTGTGTGTGTTGGCACGCGGACTTACGTGTAGCTGAAGATGCATCTCGGCATTTACATGTAACTGAAGTTTGTTTTTCAGTATGATAAGTGGTGCAGCCGGTGCAACTAACAAAACCGCCTCACTCAGGAAATGCGACATAGCCCAACTGCTACTGGTGGTTGCTAGGCAATTTCATAAACAAGCATAGCTTTTATGGTGTGGAAAATATCACCAACTATTATTATTATATTTAAAAAATCTCAACGTTCAAGAGAAAGGTAATATTTTATCCCTCGTCATGTCACGTTGCTCTGTACAAAATGCACGCAAATGTCGTACCGTGTTCAGAGATTCGGGTTTCGAGCTTTTAATCACTTGGATCAGCTATTTGGATATTGTTTTCTAGAAGGCCTCATGGCAATGGCTTTTCCATAGTAACATGTTTGTGAACGGGGCAACTCTACCTATAATATCTTTGTAGCCTTTGTAATGGACATCACACATAGTGGCCGTGGGGAGATGCCACTTTAGCAAAATGAGCCCACTACCATTAGTTAGTGGTACGTTGCGTGCGCACTTAAATAGTTCTTGGTTACTGTAACCAAGAATGGCTTAGTTATATTGCATATTTAGAAAACGCTTTGGATCACGGCTATAAACATCTATCCGTTCGGGTATGGGTCGGATTCGATTGGCTCATACCGATACGGATTGGCTCGGATTTTAAAATGTCAATCCGTGTGCCATGCCATGTCATGCCATGCCATGCCATGCCGTGCCGTGCCGTGCCATATCATGTCACGCCATCTCGCCGACAGCGGGCCGGTGACGCTCTCCGCGGACCAGATCCGACCCGCGCCGCCGGCCAGCTGGCGGCCGGCGCACCGGAAGCGGCCGCGTGGGAGCGGCGGCCGGCTCCCACGCGGCGGCGTGCGCCGCAGGTCGTCGCGGCGACCCGTCGCCATTACGGTCACGAGAACGCCGCCGCCTCGGTCAGAGGTCAGCCGGCGTGAGAGCGTCGCGTTAGCGCCACGTGAGGCGGTCGTCGGGGCGCCGCACGGCCGTTACCGCCGCGACGGTGTGACGTGACGGTGCTGTTGAGTGCCAGAGCTGTGTGGCCACTGTCCGAGGAGGGATCATGCTCTCTGGCGGAATGAGGACGCTGAGGCCAAGGACAGTTTTTGCCGGGTTGTGTTTAGTAGCAACTGCATGTTCGCCGCACGTTTGATAGTTGATGGATGGAAGAACAGGACGGGATGCCGGGAGAAGTGAGAGGCGATAGGGAAGAGGTACGCAGAAATGGATACCGAGTCGGTATTTGATGTTCTGCGTCTGTCTAGTGTCAAGAAAGTACACATATATAACGGTAACACGGTACGATACCTTCGCCTTCATCATTTGATAGCTACCTTGATGCACCTTTATTTCCAGTTCAACTGCGTTGTCTTCCTCACCAATAAAGTAGGTGAAGATATTGAAATTCATTTTGTAAACGTAGCTAGGCTTCAAGTATTAAAGCTGGCTGATAAATATCCTCATTACCCTGGCAGAGTTGATGGTGGTGAATGTTAGGATACAATCAAATGTCAAGTAGAACCTTCATTAACAAGGAAAATAGAAATTCAGCAAAATAACACTTTATGAATAATTCAAGCTTTCAGTTCTAGACCATCTCCTGACGATGGTCTAGAACCAAAAGCTCCAGTTATCAGTAAAGTGTTGCTTTGCTCAATTTATATTTTTTACTGTCGATGAAGGCGATCTTCATACTTGGCTGTCACATAATGTCCACCACCATGAATTCAAGTAATACAATCGCCTAATTATTCGATGGCATGCTTCGAGGCAGCGAAATGACATCCACATATTTCAGGCAGGGTCCTGGTGGTAGTGCAAAATAAAAGTAATCGCTTTGTTTATGGAACATGAAAAGCAGAGCCCTAAAATCCCATGCCCAGGGTTGTCATGTTGTTTACTTTTGGGACGGCTCAAGCCACTCCAACTTTCTTTTGACCCACCCCAATAATGATTTGAGCCATCCCAATGGTTTCGAAGAGGAAGATAATACCCATTAGAGCAACCGTGTACATTTCAAGCGTGTCCAGATATGATTAACAGTCGTTATTGTTTTGCTTACGTGTCCTCTGTACAGTTTGCATGCATCTGGATCCTCTTAGGCCTTTTAACTGCTGTGTTTTGCTATCATTACTGGGCTGGTACCTCCGCTAACATTACCACGGCGATTGGGGCAGTTCCACCCACGGCAGTTGCACACAATCCCCCCCCCCCACCCCCCCACCACAAAAAACAATTTACTGTCTGACAGCCAGACATGAACAGCTAGCAAGTCTGATCGTACCATTAAGCTATGCACACAATTTACTATGCAACTACCCAATTAACTATGCACACAATAGACTATGCACACAACAGAGTTCAACCAACAAACTCAGATTATCGTATCAGCAAGAAGAGGCATGCTGGGAAATGCGAAGTAAAGGACAGGATTTTTTGTTAGCGTTTGCCATTTGAGATACCGTAATAATATTTATATTTTGCGTACTCGGTACCTGCGGCGGCCAAGTAATGCATCTTATGTACGATCAACACGTAATATCTTCCGTGTTTGGGCTCAATACGGTTTTTCAGGTTCCCGTCCACACTCATCGCACCATATACCTTCGAATATTTGAGCCACCCAAATCATTTTCATAATGCAACACCCCCGCCCATGTCCCATAGCTACCATAAATCGACATAAAAGGGCATGTACGAAATGCACGATTCACAGGTGGATGCACTAGACATCGTCAATGTGCGGATCGGCATAAATGTACCCTTTCTACAACCATTGAGTTCCCCACTATTAATTTCTATTGTCTCTCCACGTCTGCCAAAGCCAAGCTGCCGCATATTTTCCCGGAAGCGTGCCAGCCAGCGGCCGCTTCCTTCGACCCAGATCAGCTCGCCGAGGGTCTCACCGCGGCCGACAGCCTTCATTGACAACAGGCGCCGTCCGCCCAGCGGGAGGGAGAGGGGAGGGGACGGGAGGGAGGCGGCAGGTGCGGACTGAGGTAACTGCCGGGGGAGTGTGGGAACGCAGCCTCCGTCGGATGCCGAAACAGGTGCATCCCCACACAGGAATGCCGCAGCCGGCTGCCCTGAGAGCGTCGTCATCGCTGGTAAACACACAGGCTGACAGTCCCGGGACGACGCCAATTTGGGGAAATTGCTTCACACTGCATCTATCACATTATATTTCCAGCGCATCACATCTCCGCATGATGTAGCCCACTTTGCCAAGGAGCGACTGCAAGTGTATCTTGTGCGCACGCAAGACTTCGGACTTGCATTTCCCCATGAAAACAACCACATAGGCACCACTAATGGATGTCATTGTTTGTGTGCTTAGTGTTGTAGCTAATAAATTCGTTATTCGGGATTTAGGGTGTCTCGACTGGTGCGGTCATGTTGCCTAAAATGATTCCAGCTGGCAAACAAATATTGACTTTTTTGATGTCATGGAAACGCTTTTTTTCGTTTACGCGATAGCTTTTATTTTCCACACCTCACCGCATACGAAGTGATTGGATTACTGGAGTGGTAAGATCGAAGGAACATCGAACATCGATCGAAGGTAACATCGAAGGAAGATGCGACGCAAACGGCTGGTGAACATAGCTTCAGGTGGTCGCTAGCTTCAGGACTTAAAATATATTGAAATAGATCTGAAATTAACTGAATTAAAAAGCTTAAGTATAAAACCAGGCCCTTCTCGATATATATTCGCTCCTGAGACCAACAGTAATGCAACAAAAACATATCCTAATTACACAAAGATAATCATCACAATGTGGAGGTAGATGCAATAAAATCAATCGGCAACATATTTTCGTGTTACTCTGGCTTGTTCTCGCTGTGAACACAAGGCCAAAGTCGTTTTTCTTTTATTCGATACCATCCCGGAAAAAACCTAATGAAGTTAACATTGGAACCAATGCAATAGCAAGATCTGCAGTCAAGGCATAGAGGCAGCTGCATTGACCGTACCACCAGAACACAGGCTTCAGTGCTCCATTGACTGTGAGCAAATATATCCAGCGAACATAACCGATTATATTCTCCTCGGACTCTAGGACTGAAGCTCACATGATCACGACACGAGGATAGTCTTTGGCTGGCTCAATACTTGCTGACGCTGCTTGCAGGAGAATCTGAACGGCTGCGGAAAGTTTCCGGCCGCGTCCTGGTCGCGTCACTGTTAGTGTCCTCCCACAGAGTCAAGCACACCTGCACTCAGAAACCAACCCACTGCAGTAGGCCGACGTGACTGCCAACTTGGCGACTTGAGCATCTCACGAATTAGCCCGACTCTCCTTAATCCGAAGTCACGTCACACGCACCGACTGCACTGGGAGCAATGAGCGGCACTGCGAGTAATCCGCCAATTTTGAACCACGCAGACAGTGTTGAAGTTAAATATGACAGCACAAAAGTCAAATTTGAAACTTCAGCCGGGCTCGAATGCGCGTTTTGGTTTCCGCCGGGGATGGTTCGCGGTCGACATGAGAGCGCCGGGTGGGGCGGTGTGCACCATGCAGGTGCCGCACTGAGCGGTGTTGCTGGCGTGGTCTGCGCTGCAGTCTCCACTGCCTGGCGAGTGAGCCGGCGGCGCCCTTCACACGACACGCACCTGGAGGTGGTGGCGACCCGAGCCTGCGCTGAACCGGCAGTGGGGGAGGAGACAGGACGGCACCACGGACATGGGCGCAGCGACGACCAAAACATGTGGTGGTCGAGCAGATTTTCAGGCAAAATCCTTCCGGTCAACACCGTCCGGTTAATGGCTAAGATCAAAGAAAACTGGAGTGGGGAGGACATGTCCCCCCAGCCCCCACCAGAGATTACACACATGACCTCAGGTGCTGTCGGACAAGACCTGCAGGCGGTCGGAGCCGATGTGCCGATAAAAGTCCAATATTAAGTGGGCACGTGTGTGGGTGATGATGGCGAAGAACAAGAAGCCCGGCGCTCGTTAGAAATTGAGATATCTCCAGATATCGACCGTCGTTGGGAGATATCGTCCCAACAGCACGTGTGCAAGTAGCTCCAAATCAATGATTAAGCAGCCATTTATTATTGATAATGGCGGGATGGGATGGTATCATATCAGCTTGGCCCATACGCTGTCGGCATTCCTGATCTGACAGGTTGAGTTCCACTATATATTATCACGTAACCGACAAGATCAGAGACAATCAACGTACGCACGCGTAGTGCAGCTTATTCATTATTGAAACTGCAGACAAGCATTCACAATTTTGGAACATGCATACCGGAAAAGCTTGCAAAGGCGTCTGGTACGTTCATGGTGCAGGACGTCAGGAGACGTGTGGAGGTGATTTCAATTCGATTATTTCCACGCAACTTCAGTAGAGTTAATGGTTTCCAACCATCAGCCCTGTTCCCACACCGAAGGTGTCCTCAACCTTACGGACTATCACCTACATTACTACACCTACATGTGTTAGATATTACTGCAAATTGCACGCACTTTTTTGCCAACCACTTCAGGCAATCACTTTGTAACATTAGCTTCCAGCATGCATGCCGAGGCGTGTATGGCGTTGCATGAAAAAAAAGAGTTCGAAGCTACTTTTACTGCCAAGGAAAATCAAAGACCGTTTCTACAATCATGGATCGCAGGACATGAACTTCTTCGGACGATAACACGGGTGTTGTTTTGTATGATTTTGAGGGGGCAAGTGCCCTTTCAAACGTTGGCTTTTCCCCACCCCCATAATTTTACATTTCAACATGGGACCCTATGGAGTGTGTCCAGTTCGGCCTGCCAATTGCATCCATGTGTTGTGCCCCCTCCCTCATAACTTTCAGAAATAAACGCTTCTGGACGATAACCTTTCACAAAAAGGAGATAATAAATATTAACACGCGCACGTCCGGGGGGGGGGGCAGATATCTGCCCCCCTGCGGTTTTTCCTAATTTTCCGCCATACTAATCGGGTTAGCAAGGCCAAACCTCGTATGGCTGCTCATTCGTCTTTTCCGCATATCCTCAGAAATTTTTGACCCTGGGTCATCTCAAGTCAGGTCATCAGGTTAGGCGAAGTGACCCAACATCCCTCGGAGTCTAGATGGCATAACTTCCACAATAATTGGGCGATTGATTTCAAACTTATAACACATCATGATCTCATCAGGGACTATAATATATATCTCGTTTTTTTTCGTAGCATTGACCTGAGGTCAGGTCGCGGCCATGGCTTCCCCCATTATAGGCCTATGGTAAAATATACAAATATTTCCTGGTTACATATTTGCTCTCAGAATGACCTCACAACGATTATGGCGTGTAGTTGGAAGCTATTCTCAATGTTACCGCTGACATTTTTGCTCAGTGACCTCACCAAGGTCATCTGAGGTCACCTGAGATCACTAGCACATTTCTGCGCATTATATCGCACGGCATTGAGCTAGAAGGCTGAAATTGCCGTCATTGTGCTTGTATCGCCAAGACGTGTCGATTGATACATCACATGACCTCCCTAGGCTACCTGATGACCTTGATCTGAGGTCATAGTTTCGGAGTTGACCTGACCTTAAATCACACAGCGTATTGTCGATAGCACATTTCAAGGGCTGTCGAATAGCATTCGCCGTTTGTTTCTATCTGTTACAGGTCCTGAGATATGTGCCAATATCTGAGGGTCCCACCCGATCTGGTCGAATTTGACCTATGATGACCCAGTGACCTAAATATTGACCTAAGCGAAAAATGACCAAAATACTTTCGATAGAGCTTGTCACCAGCTATCCAACGCCGTTTTCCGCTTGTCGCTACCTAGCATAGTTCTGGAGATCTTATGGGGCAGACATCTGCCTCCCCGGACCGGCTAAGTTGGCGCGGACCGCCGGACGTGCGAATGTTAAAGCCGAAAAGTGCGCCGATAAAGACAGCTTGGAGGGATTAGATGTACCAAGTAATAAAAAGCGTATGTTATATTTGTTAAACAACTTGTTTCATGACTTAAAATTAAGTACTTGTAAGTGAGTCTCTCCCCATTGACTGTCGCTACTATAACCATGAAGCTAGCACCACAAACATGAACAAAAGAAATGACAGCAGGAGAAATAACTGAGCACACGAAAAAAAAAACATTTTAGTCGCATCATTTCCAGCCAAAATCATGACAGGATCGAGAACACAAACAGATACAGAGTCACAACAGCAGTATTGTCTCCGGGAAATTCTGCCCTTTTTCACTTACGTCTTTATGGAGAGCGTCCAGAATAAGTGACTTCAACTCGCCTAAGCACCCGTTGATTTTCGCTCTCCGCTTCTTTTCCATCACTGGTTTGTTGTTCTGAAATATGGGCGGGAGAACGTAAGTACAGGCTTAGGTTAAATATGGGCGGGAGAACGTAAGTACAGGCTTCGTGTGGGATCCATCTGGAGCAAAAACGCACCCGGATAACTTCACGCCGCTGAAGAACGAGACACGACAAATAGTACTATATCTGAAACGGAAGCCAGGCTAAGAATGAGATGCACACGCAAAGTACTTGATCTAAGTACTATACAAAGTACTATACAAAACTTTATCCTTCTGGATAAAGTTGTTGTAGTTGTTGTTTGTTTGTTTTTTGGTGGTCTTCTCATTCAATTTGTTGCCAAGCTCACTAGTTGATGATACTGCATTTAGGGAATATTTTCCTTCCATAAGCGTGGATGCCTTCGAACATAAAGAAGCCTGACAAAAATGTTGTCTTCACACCAAGTGTACGAGAGATTTTGATGCAAGCTGCATTACCGCGGCAACGCGACACGACCATCACACAATTATGTCAGCTGTTTGTGCGATCCAGTCGATCTTCACTCCGAGCCTTACAGCCGCACCATCAATGCTCCATCCAGGCACCATCAACATCGTGAAGAAAACCAACCCAGTTGAGAAATGTCACCACGAAAAACGATCTGTCCCACCGAGACCTCGTCTCAGGGCACTGCAGTGTGTTGCGGTTCATAGCCCGGCCCGCATGGTGCCCCGACCCTGACTCGGTGCCGTACGGTACGTGACCTTTTTGAGGTACGTGACCTTTACAGTACGGTACGTGACCGTTCTGGGTTACGTGATCTTTACAGTAGGTTAGGTGACCTTTCTGGGATACGTGACCTTCACAGTAGAGTACGTGACCTTTACAGTAGGGTACGTGACTTTTACAGTAGGGTACGTGACCATTCTAGGGTACATGCTCTTTACAGTAGGGTACGTGACCCTTATGGGGTGCGTGACCTTCACAGCACGGTACGTCACCTTTCTGGGGTCGGCCATGGCCTCGGAAGACGAGTCGGCGCGATGGCAATCGAAGTTGACCACAGCGTGCTCCATGGTGTGTGTCGGCGACAGTCAGCGGCACGTGACGATGACAGTCAGCAGCGCTCGTGTCGATGACAGTCAGCGGCACGTGTCGATGACAGTCAGCGGCGCTCGTGTCAGCAGTGACACGTGTCGGCGACAGTCAGCGGCACGTGTCGATGACAGTCAGCGGCACGTGTCGATGACAGTCAGCGGCGCTCGTGTCAGCAGTGACACGTGTCGGCGACAGTCAGCAGCGCTCGTGTCGATGACAGTCAGCGGCGCTCGTGTCAGCAGTGACACGTGTCGGCGACAGTCAGCAGCGCTCGTGTCAGCAGTGACACGTGTCGGCGACAGTCAGCAGCGCTCGTGTCAGCAGTGACACGTGTCGGCGACAGTCAGCGGCGCTCGTGTCAGCAGTGACACGTGTCGGCGACAGTCAGCGGCGCTTGTGTCAGCAACACGTGTCGGAGAGTCAGCAGCGCTGGTGCTGACGGAGCGCACTGCCTCACTGCCGGGAGCTGTCGCTCGACTGTGGGCCGCCGGCCGGCCGCCGCCGCTTTTGGACTGGAGTCACGGATGTTGCACCTGGGATCGCGCCGCGCGCGCGCGCGCCTTGTGCCACCGAGCAGGCGTGGGAATTGGAAACAGATCCGCGGGCGAACATCTCGGAGGATTGGGGAATACGATGACGGGATACTAAAAATGCACTTTGGTCGGAACACTGGAATGTCCGAATCAAAATATAAAATATAGTTAGTAAACCTATTTATGTCGAACTCCTAGACTCTTCCTGGATCGAGATTTTGCCAGGTGTATCCATGAATATATATATATATATATATACATTATATATATATATATATATATACACGCGTATATATATTACAGATGTTTGGCAGCATTTTGCTTTTCTCCTGCATGTTTTGTTCAATACAACGGCCAGCAATGCGCTTATGATCTTCTTTGTTGTGCCAAGTATTCATATTATTTGTCATGATTCTTCGTCATGGCGGTGTATGTTTCCAATATTCATGGTAGGAATGAGACAAAGTAATACATATTTCACTTCAGTACCATTCAACTATCGACGTTTCGTCCATCATAAGACATTTTCAATTTTAAGAGGTCACAGGTCTGATGAAATGTAATGATAACTACTGATCTTGAGCTCATTATAAACACATTATACAACAGTCCAAAAGTACCTTCGGTCACTCTGATATATTTCGGCGCCAAGTATTTTTCAACAGTGACGAATATTGCACACGGTTTCATCTCGGCACAAAACGCGGCAGGAGTGAATGGAGCGTTCCGTTCTGAACACTAGACCTCCAGAACACTAGACCACTAGACCTCCACCATGTGAGAGCTAGGTCAGAACACCACAAATAGGTCACGACACAAAAAATAACCGCCGACGGGATCAAGATCAAAACAGTTAGGCTACTCACGGGAACACGGGAACACGATCGCAGTGAGTACGAACGTGTCCTCGGGCGTGGTGTAGTGGCCAGAACAGTGTTGGTCTCCGTTTCCTGATTTCCATGGACTCTAATTATTTTCAGCTGTGTCTTTGCAGTGTTCAGAATGTTAATATTAAATGATTCGGAGACGATTGATGTGTTGGCGTGATAATCCCGTACATGATCACCAAGTGGTGTATTTCGAGTACTGTTCTGTAGTGTCTCTGATGTGCTCATTAAACCGTTCTCAAATGCTGCGCTTGGATTATCCTATGTTGGACTGGGTGTTGTTGGTTTGTGCGCATATGTTGCAATTCATGATGTAGACGGCGTTCTCGGTGTGGCATTTGCCTTTCAAACATGAGTTACAAGTATTGCATCGGTGTTGTCCCCAAGAGCAGGGCGGATAGCTCAAGCTGACGTTGTTGAAATGCTGTGTGCTGCCACTTTCCATGCTACTTTCATTGGTAGCCCCAATGTTTTAACCAGACCCTGGACCCTTCTAGTGAGTGTGTCGTCCACATGTGATAAGAAAAGGAAGATGGTGTTATCGTCCTGTTCCGAGCGGCTGTACTTCCGGTTTGATTGTTATCACGTGGTTCAGTTTTGAATAGGATTGATAATTTTGTGCGCTTAAACAGTGGTAGCCGTTGCCTGAGAGTAGTTGTTCAATTTTAACCATACCCAGTTCCAGCTCTGCCAGATCTTAGACGCTTTGCTCTAAGCATCTGAGAGAATAGGACAAACTTCTTAGTTTGCATGGGATGAGCAGACATGAATGGCAGCATAATTCCAGCAGCTATTGGTTTAGTGTATTTCTCTGTGGTGAAGCGGCCTGTGCCGTAAATAGTTCACAAGGCGTCTAGGAAGGGATTTCGACCTGAAGGCGACCGATCACTTCTCTCGCAGGTGAACTTTAGACAAGGGTGGCAGTTGTTCAGTCTTTGGAAAAGGGTGTCCAGAGTCTGAGCGCCGTGAGTAAATGTGCAGAGACTATCATCAATGTATCTGAAGTATGTTGCCGGTTGCAGATCAGGTGTGCTCAAAAGTTCCGATTCAACTGAGTGCATGAATATAGTTGCAAAAGGTAGTGCGACTCTACTGCCCATAGCTATATCGTTAGTTTGTCTGTAGAACTGTTCTCAAAATATGACGAAGTTGCTACGCAGACATAGCTCTTGTAGTCTTTCGATATCACCGATCCCTAAGCCAAATAATTGCATTGTATTTACGTGTCTCCGGGTCTTTGTTATTGCTGATGAGATCGCTTTAGTGATTGGCATATTTCCATAGAGGTTAGCGACATATAAGGTCACGGCAATAGACCCCATCGGTAGACCATGAGGGGATTTTTCAGAGAGTCGGTTAACACGCGCACCGGAGGGGGGGGGGGCGGAATCCGTCCCACCCCTCCTGTATTTTACGATATCTCTTAAACGGGTAAGGATATCGTAATAAAATACTACGACTTTAAACAAAAAAAATGACAAACGCATCCTATGCAGCAAGAGAATCGAAATCCGTTGGTAAACATAGGAACTGCGTGGGTACAAAATCGACCCACTTTGCGGGGCCGATCGCCGGCCGCCGAGCGTTCAAGGTCACGAAGGCTTCGTCGGTGACGTGGAGCGGGGCCGCGGTGTGGCGGATGATACCAACATTATTTTACCCTGAATACATTGACCTAGGAGCATGCAATTTATAGTGAAGCGAGTTCATTACAGTCGTAATCAATCCTCGAATTTTGTGCGTCTAGCTTCAGTAGTTTCCGATATCTTAGAAGGGGCCGAATCCGCTCTCCCTTTCCGGTGCGCGTTATGTGAGAGGCCATCCGGTGCGCGTGTTGAGACAGTAATACGTGTTCTTAAGATGAGCCGGAATAAAGGTCGAGATATGGGTAATGATTCGCTCTAGTATCAGGACAACTTGTCCAGCGGGCTACCACATGCTGACACTATTTGGCGAAGTGGTACGCATTGCTTATGGCTTTTGGGGCAGACCATATTATTCTGCTGCTCGCCAGCATGAGTGTATGGATTGCATTTTTATTTTTTTTTTCACTAACTATTCCCTTCATGGTCTCTTTGATGATAGCTCCAGTGTTTGCATCTCCTTTGCGTGTTGGGTTTTTCTGCACTGATCAATAGCCTGCTAAGATGTCCCTCGCCATTTATATATAGGTATCTCCGTTCATGAGAACGAAACCCTGGCATTTGTCTGAACGTTTCACCATGACGTTATCGATTTGCCTTACGTCGTTTAAATCCTCCGAAATATATCTGAGTGATCGAAGATACTTTTGGACTATATTATAATGTGATTATAATGAGCTTAAGATCAGCATGTATCATCATGCTTCTAAAAAATAGTGCTCAAAACAATGATTAGATAGATATAGGTCACAGGTCCGATCATTAATGTAAAAATAAGCGTCATATTTGGTGCCTAACAGCGAAACGTATATGTCTGGGTTTGGACTCGGTAAAAATCAGTCAGTGCAACACTTCAACATACAGGTATGCCATTCGCGTATCTAGAAGCTCTCAGTCTCACACCACACTTGTAAGTGGTAACCCGTCAGTCTCACACTTGTCCAGTGGTGACCGGTCAGTCTCACACTTGTCCAGTGGTGACCCGTCAGTCTCACACTTGTCCAGTGGTGACCCGTCAGTCTCACACTTGTCCAGTGGTGACCCGTCAGTCTCACACTTGTCCAGTGGTGACCCGTCAGTCTCACACTTGTCCAGTGGTGACCGGTCAGTCTCACACTTGTCCAGTGGTAACCCGCCAGTCTCACACTTGTCCAGTGGTGACCCGTCAGTCTCACACTTGTCCAGTGGTAACCCGTCAGTCTCACACTTGTCCAGTGGTGACCCGTCGGTCTCACACTTGTCCAGTGGTGACCCGTCAGTCTCACACTTGTCCAGTGGTGACCCGTCAGTCTCACACTTGTCCAGTGGTGACCCGTCAGTCTCACACTTGTCCAGTGGTGACCCGTCAGTCTCACACTTGTCCAGTGGTGACCCGTCAGTCTCACACTTGCCCAGTGGTGACCCGTCAGTCTCACACTTGTCCAGTGGTGACCCGTCAGTCTCACACTTGTCCAGTGGTGACCCGTCAGTCTCACACTTGTCCAGTGGTGACCCGTCAGTCTCACACTTGTCCAGTGGTGACCCGTCAGTCTCACACTTGTCCAGTGGTGACCCGTCAGTCTCACACTTGTCCAGTGGTAACCCGCCAGTCTCACACTTGTCCAGTGGTGACCCGTGTCTCACACTTGTCCAGTGGTGACCCGTCAGTCTCACACTTGTCCAGTGGTGACCCGTCAGTCTCACACTTGTCCAGTGGTGACCCGTCAGTCTCACACTTGTCCAGTGGTGACCCGTCAGTCTCACACTTGTCCAGTGGTGACCCGTCATACAGAGGCAGGGTTCCACGCGGGTGTACCGGGCGAGTAATGAGCCGGTCGGCCTGCCTAATCTGTACCGCTTCTAATGCGGTAAGACGCGCCGCATATCCTGCACACTTGCTGGTATTTTGCTATGTTGTGCTAGTGTTTGTCCTATGAGTGTCGTGTCCTGTGAGTATCGTGGTGCTGTTGGGTGTGTCAGTGGACCGCCGCCTTGCAGACGCATCGTGGGACGCCGACTTACTGTGGCGGATGTGATGTCTATATATATGTCCTATGAGGAAGGAACGAGCAGGCTCCAGTGTTGCATGCATAGTGATATGTGACCTTTGTTTGTTTGTATGGTGCTGGATCTTGTGAGATGTTTTTCGTGACCGAGCGTGAGGTGGTTGGCCTTCTGGTAATGAATGTTCAATTTGATGCGGTGAGTTAGTTGTTTGGCTCTGCAATCGCTGTACACTATATCTTGCGGTGTCCTTTCGTCGTGTTTGAACCCTGGCGACGTGGTGTCTTTGTAGTTCACCAGTTGATAATGCAGTCGGCCGGTTTCGGTTGTTGGTCTGGACTATGCAGGTGCTTTCGAAGGCAATTGTGTTTGTTTGTCCATGCAAGATACAGGGTACTCGATGTTGGCCAGGGTTTGATTCTGGCGAGATCGCAATGGACGGCGGGCCATGTCGAGCTGTGTTTGAGAGCATGATGGGCGTATGCCCTAACTGCACTGTCCTTATAACTCTTGGACCCTCGCTGGCTTCGCATGCGCACGATCCATCGCCGATTGCTTTGCGGTGCACGCTCGTGGAGTAGTAGCAGCAGTAGAAGTAGTTAGTGCTTGCTGCGTCGATGGTGACGTCCAGCAAGCTGATTTTGTTGTCGATCGATTCCTCGACTGTGCACTTCAGTCCTGACATCGATGCACACCGCTGTATTGGGTCGTACAGTGTTGCCGTGTCGTAGGAGTCTGCGTGACGTCGTCAACGTACCGGCAAGGACATGTGTGGTTAGACATTGTCGTCGGGCAGAGCTTCGTTTTCCACCGAGTGCATGAACGCTTCAGCAACGAGCACACCCAGAGACGAACCCACTGCTCGCCGTGCCCTACCGTTACTCTTCACTACCGTCCATTCGGCAGTGAAGTGTTCCCTGCAGACATCTGGATGGTGCCTTGTTGGCGCATATATATATATATATATATATATATATATATATATATATAATATATATATAAAAATATATCATATATATATATATATATATATATATATATATATATATATATATATATATATATATATCCCTTAGGGTGACCTCCTTTTAGCGTATGGTTCGAAGTTTCTGTTCAAGTTATCGTTTTTAGTTCACTTGGGTGTGCTGATTCAAAACATGGTATACTAATACGATTTTCGTGGAAAAATGACGACACCGTTCAATTGCATTGGAGGGGGGGAATGCCTTCCTTACATATCACGGCTCGCCAGCCAGATAGGCATTAACATAATGGTGGTAAATGTCCAGTGGGTATGTAGTGCCACTTTTTATCTACCTTTCTTCGCAAATTGCAACCCCCTATCCCGCTTAGTAATCCCACAAATAATGTTGGGACGTTGGTGGGCCCGTCACCGTTGAGCTAGATGGCGCTAGCTTCGCCGACGCCGAGGAGCTGTACAGTGCCGGCGTTCCGTCGTTATCACACTGAGAAAAAGGGAGAGTTAAAAAAAGTTCTATTTTCCTATTCAAATCAGACCACTCAAATGAGAACTGTTCGGGTGAATCGAGAACACCGTTCTCCCGAAAACGCTCTCATGTGAACCCTTTTAGGCTAACATTGAGAGCGATAAACCTCTCACTTGAAACTAAAATCGAGATCGCACGATGCCGATTTGAACACTAAAATAGAGCGCGTATATTAAAATGTACTCTTGCGAGAATGGGTTATGGTCTCGATCGCAACCTCCTTCTCGCTAGAATGAAATAAAGTCTCATGTATCGAAACGGCTTTTCTGAGAACGACCTTTCTTCTCACAAATCCATTCCAAAAATTCACGCCCCAGCTCTTTGAATCCGACGCGAATTTCATAGTCATCGCCTCTGCTTCAATAATTAACCCTCCAAACAGAAACTGCTCCGGGAAAAACACTTTTATTCGAACGACTTCCGTCGCCACATCCAACAGGCAACTGCCACGGTGACGTTCACAGGATTGTCACAAACAAAGACAAGAACGCCGTCGACTAGATATGGGCATTTTTTGCATATAGAAAGCTACAGCACGCATTACAAAAACATAACTTGAGACATAACCAAAGTGTTTGAAGGCATAAATGGTTGGAAACCCAACCTATATAATTATAATATTGTTTATTATCTTATCCATTCACAACCTTAATTGCATGGATAAAAATATGGTGGCCAAGGCTGCCATTATTGATCCTGGACCATATTATTGATCCTGGGCTAAATCTGGTTCGGTGAATGAAATAAGAAAATAAAATAATACACTAATTATGTTGGTTTGTACCAATTTTCGGGTCGAATAACCTCGGTTGGTTTTGTATGTTTACAACAGCTCTAGTATTGCAAAACAAACTATCACGGCAGGGTATAGATATCTCGACTGCTGGCTATCATCTGATTTGTGGGCCAACACAAGGACTCAGACGTCCGACTGAATCACATCCGGTAGCGATGTTCGATCGAAGATGCAGCGACGAAACATCTAAGTGCACTCTTCGCCTCCGGTAGGCAAGGCTTGGGTGCAGGAGGCCACTCTGAAGGTGGATATTCTATTCGAAAAATGTCACCTATTAAGCACTGTTTGGCTACCAATAACAGTGGTGGTGCTTTCTACTAGGGGGAGGGGAGACTTGAGCCTATCCAAAGTTGGGCGCCTCCAATATTCAACCATTTTGCCCGTCGATCCAATGCGGTACCCGGGCAGGTGCCTGTTCGCAGCCTGTACTGTGAGACCCAACTCTTGGCTAAGATAATGACTCAAGAGTAGTTCTTGCGCGTTCAAAGCGGCCATCGCCTTTAGTTATGCCCGCAACCACACAGGTCTTCCCCGAGCTAGATGACTCCATGGACAGCCCAAGTTATTTTTAAGGAACTAAGACCAAATTCGTCAGCTAATTAAAGTTTCGATGTTATATGCTGCTCAGGATAAAATCGAAGTCATTTCACAATCGTTTAAGTATCGCAAATAGTAATTAATTGGGAGGAAGAGAAAACTTATATATGAAATCATAGCTAGCTACATGTTTAAGCTCCTTGTTTGCCTGCATGGTGCTGGGGAATGAAAAACGATAGCTATCAGCTGGCACCCGTCGATTCGCTCTCTGGATAACGTGCTTGTTTTTCTGCATTTAAAGAGGACAGTTGTGATGGAAGGAACGCCGTGCTGAAAAAGATGAGCTTATCTCAACCTCAATTTCGTGTGCAGCCATGTGATCTGCCCAAAAATCAGTTTCCAACTAGCGTCGAAGTAATCGGGGGATTAATGATGCTTAGTTTCCAGGAAATGCACGAGCAAGGGATGAGATAAGCTCATCGCATTGCGTGAGATAAACTTATATTATTGTAAGATGAACCGATCTTATTGCGTGAGATACACATCT
Source organism: Ashinkailepas kermadecensis (assembly GCA_034440615.1). Taxonomy (NCBI): domain Eukaryota; kingdom Metazoa; phylum Arthropoda; class Thecostraca; family Neolepadidae; genus Ashinkailepas; species Ashinkailepas kermadecensis. The sequence continues at coordinate 406,545 of JAOTOM010004972.1, forward strand.
TATTGTGTGAGATATGCTCATCGTATTGTGTGAGATAAGCTCATCTGCGAGATACGTTCCTAAGCTCAACAAACGCTGTGCGAGCCAAGCAGAGGTGCACAACACGTCAAGAATGTCACCTACAAGCATTGAAACCCATAAATCTGTCACATTTCGAAATCTGTCACGCCGCAATAGAACCCTATCAACTGTCACAGAGTATCTGTGACAGCCTGCTGCGCCATGGTTCAGCATAATGGGGCTGGCTGCGTGCAGCCGATATTGTGCACCGGGATCTGTCCCAAAAGAGTTAGCGCTGCCAAATATCCTGTTCCGAAATTGCAGTGATAACTTACCGAAATATAAGCGAATAGTTTGGGAAATAGCCAAATATAAACTGTACATGAAATATTTTTGCGTTAAAATGTCTTTCCTGAAGTGATATATCTTCGTTATGTGGTGAACACTTTTCCTTCTTCGAATAATGATTATCTGTCACAACAACGGCACAGTTTCAGCAATATCTGTCACCTACGCTGGTAGGCGAGTTGACAGGTTTGTGCACCTCTGGAGCCAAGTTACAAGGCATCGCTTGCATATGTAAGGAAGCTGCCGAGGCTCCTGGTGTCGCCATTGATTCCTGCCCTGTGGGCAGCATCACGTAGCAACGGTTTTTGCCTGCCGCCTCCCCATCTCCCTCCCCTCCGCCGCTACCCGTCCCCTTCGTTGATGCCGTGCGCTGTAGCCGCCTCTATCCTTGCGATGCTCAACCTAAGGAATAATTCAAATTATCCAACTTCCTGTTTGATTATTCAACTTCAACCACCGCTTTCCAGAGATTGATGCGCTATGCTGAATTGCGGACTGGTGACTGGCGCTACAGTGCTAGGCGTGCTAGGCGCTACAGTGCTAGCGCCATCTAGCTCAACGGTGAAGTGCCCGCCAACATCCCATCATCGTGCTTTGGCATTGTGGGATTGCCAAAGCACGATAGGAATGCGATTTACACATTTTTTCGTCGAAAATCGCATTTTGTATGCCAGATTTTGAATCAGCGCACCAAAATGTACAAAAAAATACACTATCGAGCAGAAGCTTCCAACAAAAGTTCAAAAGGGTTCGTCCCAATATATGGTAACGGGACAAATGTACGTAAAGCAAATGTATGTATAGCAGATGTACGTACGCAAATGCACGTAAGGAAATGTACGCAAGCGCAGATGTACGTATGACACTTGTACGTAGGCGCAGATGCATGTATGGAAAATCTACGTAAGCGCAAATTTACGTATGGCAAATGCACGTAGGTACGCGCAAATGTACGTAAGCACAAAAGTACGTATGCGCAAATGTACGTAAGCGCAAATGTACATAAGCGCAAACGTATATATGCGCAAATGTACGTATGCGCAAACGTACGTATGCGCAAATGTACGTATGCGCAAATGTACGTAAGCGCAAATGTACATATGCGCAAATGTACGTAAGCGTAAATGTACGTATGCGCAAAAGTGCATGAGCGCAAAGGTACGTATGCGTAAATGTACATTCATTGTCTCATACGTACATTTGCTCTTACATACTTTTACGCTCACGTACAATTGCACCTACATACTTTTGCATTTACGTACATTTGCGCTTCCGTATATTTGCGCATTCGTATATTTGCACTTACGTACATTTGCGCATACGTAAATTTGCTCTCGAGTACTTTTGTGCATGCGTACATTTAAAACAAAGACAAAGACGTATATTCAGGCCATCCACAATAAACTCGTGGCTATTACAGCCTATTGTCGATTTGTAAAACAGATGTCACATGAAAAAAGGGCTGTCACAGACACGCATAAAAACATATAACATTCCTCATACCAGCGGCACGGAAAGAGTCAGCAAGTACGGTAAGTATAAAAAGTCGGCAGGTATGAAGATAAGTCAGCAAGTATGATAAGAGGTCAGCGAGTATGATAAGAAGTCAGGAAGCAGTTCAGGTCAACCTGACCGGTCCTATGCACAAATGCCGCCTGAGGCGGCGACCAAACGTGGGAACCGGCAGTTGCCTCATTTGTCCTTACGTACCTTTGCGCATATGTACTTTTGCGCTGACGTACATTTGCGCTTGCGTACATTTGCTTACGTACATTTGCGCTTACGTACTTTTGCACTTACGTACATTTGCGTATACGTACATTTGCGCATACGTACACTGCCACGCGTACATTTGTCCTATAATCCAATATATATATATATATATATATATATATATATATATATATATATATATATATATATATATATATATATATATGTATATATATCTATATATATGTATATATATATATATATATATATATATATATATATATATATATATATATATATATATATATATATATATATATATATATATATATATATATACCACAAGCCTCCGTTAAGCGAAGAGACCATACTTCCTATTTATCCCACTCCCAGTAACTTCGGTGTAGCACTGGTTTAGGGGCGCCATTGCTCGCGGTGACAATAGATTACAAGTAGTGTGGTCTGCGTACGATTGTGGTATCCAAGCGATGACAGCTGAAGTGGTCGCGCCAATGCCAACACTCTAAGCCTACTGTCATGCTGGTGGCAGTAGACACTGGCTCTTGCTGTATGCGGCACGATGACCTTGCCACAGTGGGTGGGCGGTAGTAAGTGCCTCGCTCTAGTTACAACCACTGCCGTCGGACGCCCGGACCGAGGTCACGCCCTCAACACACGCCCGAACCCGGTCTCGCCGCGATGCTCCTACCCGGCGGCTCGCGTGAAGCCGCGCCGCGAGACAGTTCCCAGCGGCGGCGGTCGGCGGGCGGCGGTCGCGGGCCGGGCAGGTGCCGGCCACACGGCCAGCTGCCGCCGACCGCCGGCCGTGGGAAACCTGCCCTGTCGGAATGCCGGGGCACCTGTGCGCACTGCTCGCCGTCAAAGTGGAGGAATGCGGGGAATGCCAGCGGCCACGCGTCGGCCGGCGGCGGCGCGCGTGCCCGGTGTGCCCGGCGGCGTCCCGAGTGTGGCTCCTGCGACGAGGCGTGCTGTCGCCTTTGATCTGCATTTCAGAGGCTGCGTGGCGCCTGAAACCTGGCTGGGGAATGTATTACCCGGCAAGTCGTGGCTGGTAATGGGAATGCGCTCCGCTTAGTTCGGACTTCAATGCGCTTTGTTGTCATCGTGTATTGATTATCGTCGATACATTTCATTTTCCCCCATAGTATACCATGGTGGAAATGGCAGCAAAGGTGGCCTTCAAGCCTGGAGCAGCTAGATGGAGGAAGCATCAAACGGGATATTACTTCTACCAAGCGTGATGTTACTTGTTTCAAATCATGTTTCAAATCAAACGGGATATTACTCGTATCAAACGAGATTGACTTGCGTCAAATGATATACTTTTGGGGAGGGATGATGGTAGTTACCCTCTTGTTTTGAATATGATGGGAGGTAATAAGCATATCATTTCCCCCAGGTTCAGTCCAAGGCACCGAAATGAGATGAGGCAGAACAAGTCACCACTGCACCCCCCCCCCCAAGCAACTCCTCGGATTTCGGCCGCTTTATTTTCCGGTTCCCAAAATCAGAAAGTTGTTGGTTTTCCCCTTTAAAAAATCACATTTGTGACCTTGGTACCACTTTTTCGAGACCTTTCGATTGCGCCTGTCACCACTGCCATCACGCAGGGGACATGCAAAGCAATTTATTCACACATTACAGCGAAGTTGGCGAGATTAACTTCTTGCAAACAGTTTTCCTGACATCCACTAAGTCAGCAAACATTTCAAAAAGCTCAATTGCATTCAATTCATTTTTCGTAGATGTAATTACGAAATATGCTAGGAAATGCTTTGCAAGCGCGAATGCAAATATAATTCCATAGTCGAAAGGCATAAGAAGAGGCCATGCACTTGAAAGCCATGGAACTCACAGGTGCTGCGGTGACTCGACTGTCTCAGGTGCTGCGGTGACTCGACTGTCTCAGGTGCTGCGGTGATTCGACTGTCTCAGGTGCTGCGGTGACTCGACTGTCTCAGATGCTGCGGTGATTCGACTATAGTCATGTGCCTCGGCACGTCGCCTACATCGATGAGAAAAAGTCAACAGGAAGAGTCTGATATTGTGCTCCGTAAATATCGTACAAACAAGGCATGATTGTCACCGTTGCTTTTCTGTAAAGAAGAAATACTATAACAGCCGTGTAGCAGGATCTCGAAATGAAGCATACGATACCACACTCAGAACAGGCTTCAATCAAGACTGACATCAATTTAATACTACCCTTTATTTCCTTTCCATTAACCATGCAGCGTACGCTTTTCCGTTAATCCCATGCTGATCTCCAGCGAATGAATTATAGGCTTGTTCGGAACTATCAAAAACTTTGCTAAGGTATAGGTACATCATCTATCTTGCTTCCATTGTCAAACTTGTTTAGCTACACGCTCCATGAATTCCAGAATGTCAGTTCTGCAGGACTTGCATCGTTCATCAAAATGAATGTGAAGCATATGAATCCCCATGCAAGTTCCTAAGATATTCTAGACCCTCGCTGCAGGAAGCAACTTCAAAAGGAGACTGATATCATGCCCTGGATATCATGGCACCAAAACACATAGTGGGCCCTCCAAATTGGAGTCGAGGCCTTCACCAGCAATGGGACAGTTGCTGGCCCTCATTCACCTACGTACGTTCCCTTGGCAACACACAGTGCATGCTGTATGTTGTTGTTCCTGTAGGCCAAGTTCAGTGTGTTGCTCTGGTGATGCCCTGGTGACCCCAGTTTGTTGCCCTGCACCACCGTACAACTGGTGCCTGCACAACAGAGCGACACAAGTCATGGGTCATTGTTATTCGGCCAGCGTGTGAAAGGCAGACCTGGTGTTACCTGTCGACAGCGCCTGCCGATACTGCGCCACTTCCTTCCCTTCCCAGTGCTGATGCTCCGCAGGCAGGGCGGCGTACCTGAAAGGCAGCACATGCTGGTTGGTTGGTTGGTTATTGGTTTTACAACACGTCGACCGTTGAGTCATATAGCGTCGCCGATCTCTCACGCCGATTGGTCGCGGGCGAAGAGTAGCGACAGGTGAGATTCGAACCCACAATATTTCGATTGCGAGACGAGCATCTTACCCCTAGACCACTCGTCCCCTCGGCCACTCGGTAGCACATGCTCACAGTGACGATGTTCCAGGGGCAGGACGGCATACCTGAAGGGCAACACATACTCACAGGGGCCGGGTCGATGATGATTGCAATCCAAGGGCAGGACGGCATACCCCATTATCCCATATCATGCAGCCAGTTCTCTCATGACTCACTACCCCATGTGATCTCACCGATAATCTCCGAGGTCTCACGATCCCATGTGATCCCGCCAGCAATCTCCCAGATCTCACTACCCCATGTGATCTCACGGGTAATCTCCCAGGTCTCAATATCCAAGGTGATCCACCAATAATCTCCCAGGTCTCACCATCCCACGTTCCATCAGTATTCCGTGCGCCAATCCACCATTTCATCAGTAGATTCCACCAGTAGATCTCCCAAATCTGACTATCCCGCATGATACGACTGGTAATCTCTCAGGTTTCACTACCCCAAGTGATCCCACCAGTATTCTCCCAGGCACCGCTACCCCATATGATCCAACCAATAATTCCGTGGTCTCGTGTCCGTACATAGCACAGCGGCCCGACTCGGGAGGCTTGTGCGCAGCATACTACCGAGCCAGCAGCCAGCAGTGGTCCGGGCCGTCGCCAGCTCACCTGGCCAGCACCGCCTTCTTGAGCGCCTCTTCATGAGCAGAGAGCGGCTGCCGCAGCAGCTGCATGTTCTGCCGCAGCTGGGCGCGCGACGTGACGCTCATCAGGTGCGTGGTGACCCCGGGCCGGGTCAGGAAGTGGTGCACGGCCAGTCGGGTCAGGTCAGAGCCATTGGCCTGCGACAAGATGCACGGACTGTGAGCGCAGGCAGCTGGGATGGACGGTTACCTCCCAACACGAAAGCGTGCTCTACGACTCCGACTACGCTTGTGTTAATCCAATCCGATGTCGGCTGGAACACGCAGCGAACCTCGATAGGCTGATTTAAAAAACAAAAATCACCAGCATATCTGGAATACATTTCCTGACCGCAGAACTTCAGCTACAATCGAAAACTCTCAGTATCAGGTGACTTCAGACATCAGGTGGGCAGATATGACGGCTGGAGTTTCTGTGGTACCCACCTGGCAGTATTTCTGCAGCTCACGGGCGGTGTTTCCGTGTTACCCACCTGGCGGTATTTCTGCAGCTCACGGGCGGTGTTTCCGTGTTACCCACCTGGCGGTATTTCTGCAGCTCACGGGCGGTGTTTCCGTGGTACCCACCTGGCAGTATTTCTGCAGCTCACGGGTGGTGCTTCTGAGCAGGTCGCTGCTGGGGTGCCAGCTGGGCGGACCTCCGGGCGACAGCAGACCCATGGAGGTGACCCCGCCGTCGATGACGGCAACGTTGCGCTGCCTGCACGCGCACGGGAGGATTTGGCAGCCACGGGCAATATGGCAGCCACGGGCGGATTTGGCAGCCACGAGACAGTTGGCGCGGAAGTAGCTTTGATGGCGAGGCGCAACAGCTATGTCGCCCCGAAGCAGGAAGCACCGCCACAAGACCCTCTCCTGAACAGATGGTACGAATACTCCCGAAGGAATGTTGCTTGATCAATGGCAAAACTTGGAAAATTGAAGAACAGATATATCTTCTTTTCTTAATCGGGACTTGAAACCTCGGAGCACAAAAGTGATTTGCTTTTCCGAAACGTGGCGGTCATGTCAGGCCCGATTGGGCCGGTTTTGTTATGTTATGGCTGGGTCGGGCTGGCTATGACTGTGATGGGCTGGGCAGGACTGGGATGGGCTGGCTAGGACTGGGTCGGGCTCGGTAGGACTGTGTCGGCCTGGGGAGGAATGGGATGTGCTGGCTAGGACTGCGTCGGGCTGGGCTGGATTGGGAGGGATAGGCTGGCTAGGACTGTGTCGGTCTGAGCAGGAATGGGATGGGCTGGCTAGGACTGGGTCGGGCTCGGTAGGACTGTGTCGGCCTGGGGAGGAATGGGATGTGCTGGCTAGGACTGCGTCGGGCTGGGCTGGATTGGGAGGGATAGGCTGGCTAGGACTGTGTCGGACTGAGCAGGAATGGGATGGGCTGGCTAGGACTGGGTCTGGCTCGGTAGGACTGTGTCGGGCTGGGCAGGACTGGGATGGTCTGGCTAGGACTGTGTCGGGTTGGGCAGGAATGGCGTCGGCTGGCTAGGACTGCATCCGGCTAGGCAGGATTGGAGGGATAGGCTGGCTAGGACTGTGCGGGCTGGACAGGACTGGGGTGGACTGGATAGGACTGTCGGGTGGTTCATATGAACGTCTTTCCTACATGCACAAGAGTAGGCTCGCTCAGGTTTTGCATTCGTTCGTGACCATTCTTCTCCTGAGTTTGTCTTCAGCGGCAATGACCTCGAGTTCTGCTACCCATTTCCACCCACGCACTTGTCATCCCACATTTTTTCTACTGATTACAAATGGTTTCATTAAAAACTAACTCAAGTGTTAGGCCGTTCATCAGCCTGTGACTTTCAGAAGGGTAGGAGGTCTGAAGTTGCCGAACACGCAACTGGTGATCACCTTAGGGAGATCACCCACGCTGAACTCGCAGTCATATTCAACGAAACATGCATATCAAATAATCTGCTACCAAACTATATATATATATATATATATATATATATAATCGTCTAAATGAATACACTTATAAATACATTAGCTTCACCACAGGAACGACTCGGTTGCGGTTGATTTTGATTATTGAAAGTCACTTACTTGAAAAAGGGCACGAACGAATCCAGGGTATTATCGTGTAGGTTGTTTCGGCAGTAACTCAAAATAGAGTCAATTTTGACTTTGCTTCGCTTGACAACTTCCTTGAGAGTGCTGACAGGATACCCTGAGAGTTGGAAACCGATGTAAGTATAATTTAACATAGACAATGTTCGACGTGAATATGCATAATGTAAGCATACGATAAAAAGCGCATACACGTCGAAGTATGTGAACAGGAATTCGCGTTATGAACACGCAACTGCTGCATGTCACAGCAACGTGGCGCACATGCAGCCAGCAATCGTACATATGTCGCAAAATATGCACAGTTGCAAGTGTACAGATATGCCTTGTTACTCCACACATGTGGGTAAACGCTGCGCTGCGTTCTCCCTCGCAAAAGAAAATAAAGACCCGTGGGTGGCGTGACCATGCAACTCCTCTGCCGTTACTTTCATCCGATAGTCTGATGATTCTGAGACACCATACTGCATCCGATAGTCTGATGCTTCTGAGGCACCATATCTGATAGTCTGATGCTTCTGAGACACCATATCAGAGAGTCTGATGCTTCTGAGACACCATATCTGATAGTCTGATGCTTCTGAGACACCACATCTGATAGTCTGATGCTCCTGATGAACCATATCTGATAGTCTGTGCTTCTGAGACGCAATACTGCATCTGTTGTGCTGATGAACGTGAAGTTTCCAAAAAGGGAATGAGTCCAGGGACGATGCAAGCAGCTATCTTCAGCGTGGACCATGGCACCATGACACTTCCCTCGTGGTATTCGGAGTTCGGGCTATTTCATAAAACAAGTATCGCAACACGTCCACGCGTATCCTGGTATCTATGATACCGTAGTACTTAGGCGGGAGTACCTGCGCGCGCCCACCTGTGATGCCGATGTGACGAACCTTGCCGGCGTCCACCAGCTCTTGAAGAGCCGGCAGGGTCTCCGTCAGAATCGTCTCCAGGTCGGCGCAAAACTCCAGGTCATGCACCTGCAGAAACAGTCGCATTGTTTCGTCTTCAATGTCGGAGTCGCGTTATGATGTGGGATGGAATTTGGAATTCTGCTTTCGGAAAATTGTATTCCATGGTCATTTTTACCGACGAGCGCGCTGTAGCACACTCCTTTTGCGCCGTCACTGGCTCTTGACTATCTTCCCTTCTTTGGAGGCGCTTTCACTCTTTCCGCATTCTATTTATAGAAGGGAAGCTGCCAGATCTGGCAGGCTTATTGGCTTACAAAACGCTTCTGTACGTCATTTCACTGCTTCACAACTGTTTCTTCCAGCAGTAGGACGTTTTCTGGATGGTGGGACAGGATAGGAACAGGATGGCTTTCTGCCCAGCCAGGTGTGGGTGCTTGGGGAGAGGATAGTCGCCGCGTTTCTTTTGATCTACACTTATTATTGCATTGCAGGTGAACGGAAGAAACGGCGGCGTGGATTCCGCATTGTGGCGTTCAGGGGGGTAGGATTTTTTTTTAAACAGGCGGGGCAAGGCCACCCTTTGGGTTGGTCCTTTCCCTGCAACGCCATAGGTTTGTGTTAACTGTTAGGCTTGTCAACAAAAGTGGTGGGGGATGGCTCTCATATCCCATGTTTCCGTGTGCGTCGCCACAGCGAGGAACGTTGTGACGCGTCTAATAACCTTCATGACATTTACTACTAAGCCTATGGCGCTGCATGGGAAAATCTGCCCAAAGATTCTCCCGTCGCCACATAAAAATCTGTGGCGATGCCAACGCCTGTTTTTACACATGTGGTAACATTAGCAGCAAGGATAATCATCAGAGCGCGGTTTTAAGGTAAGTCTTCGCCGGCAATGTCATAGGGCATACCACTACATTTTGTAAAGTTAGTACACAGTTTGATGCAGGGAGGACCCGAAGGGAACTATCTATTGCTTGCCTCCTTTGCACATAAATAAGCGTGTTTTCATCCCTGGTGACGGTAGCACCTGACATACCTGGTGACGGTGACGCCTGACACACCTGGCGACGGTGACGCCTGACACACCGGGTGACCGTTACACTTGACACACCTGGCACACCTGACGACGGCAGCACCCGACACACCTGACGACGGCAACACCCGACACACCTGGCGACGGCAACACCCGACACACCTGACGACGGCAACACCCGACACACCTGACGACGGCAACACCCGACACACCTGACGACGGCAACACCCGACACACCTGACGACGGCAGCACCCGACACACCTGAAGCAGGTCCACGTGCTGCAGGCCGAGCCGTTCGAGGCTCAGCTCGACGCTGGCGCGCATTCGCTCGCCGCTGAAGTCGAACATGTGGCTGAAGTCCAGCTCGTAGCGGCCCACCTTGGTGGCCACGTAGAACGCCCGCCGCGGCACGGCCCGGAGCGCCTGCCCGGCACGTCACACGTCACAGCCGACGTCACACGTCACGTCACGCTCCCGGGTGGTGTGCCGAGAGCGCCACCGTGGTGTTCTCCATACGCCAGCCACAGTGGTCTCGATGGTGCGGCAGGGTGTCTGTAGCTGTGGACTGTGGGCTGTGGACTTGAATTGGGTACGCTGCGTAGCACTGATGCGACGATGATCCGGCAGTCTGTAGCTGGGACGCCCCACGTCTGGTTGGTTGGTTATTGGTTTTACGACACGTCGATCGTTGAGTCATATAGCGTCGCCAATCTCTCACGCCGATTGGTCGCGGGCGAAGAGTAGCGACAGGTGAGATTCGAACCCACAATCTTTCGATTGTGAGACGAGCATCTAACCCCTAGACCACTCGTCCCCGGCCCACGTCTAGGTGGACACCCTGTATTGACAGTGGTGGTCCGGCCGTCTGTAGCTGGGATGGCCCACGTCTGTGTGAACACCCTGTATTGACAGTGGTGGTCCGGCCGCCTGTAGCTGGAACGGCCCACGTCTGTGTGGACACCCTGTATTGACAGTGGTGGTCCGGCCGTCTGTAGCTGGGACGGCCCACGTCTGTGTGGACACCCTGTATTGACAGTGGTAACAGTAGTGGGCCGTCGCCTGGGGAGGCCCACGTCTGTGTGGACACCCTGTATTGATAGTGGTGATCCGGCCGTCTGTAGCTGGGACGGCCCACGTCTGTGTGGACACCCTGTATTGACAGTGGTAACAGTAGTGGGCCGTCGCCTGGGGAGGCCCACGTCTGTGTGGACACCCTATATTGACAGTGGTGGTCCGGCCGTCTGTAGCTGGGATGGCCCACGTCTGTGTGGACACCCTGTATATTTTGTGGGTTCGAATCTCACCTGTCGCTACTCTTCGCCCGCGACCAATCGGCGTGAGAGATTGGCGACTCTATATGACTCAACGGTCGACGTGTCGTAAAACCAATAACCAACCAACACCCTGTATATTGACAGCAGTGTACAATATAGTACCCTGCATTGACCCTGAGCCTCACTGCAATAAAGGGGCCGAAGAACACATCCGAATTAAATTACATTTTGTGTATCAATCTTTGAATTACGGTGAAGTTCAAGGCTGGTCTTGCTATCCGAAAGGAGACTACGGTCAGATGTATTCATCGGTGGGAATGCAGTATTTCAGCTGTTGCAGCAGGAAGCTTTCCTATCTATGTACAATATAACGCATGCTTAGGGACGCGGATTTTCCATCACCCTTCTAAGGCGGGGTCATATATAGCTGTATGTGTACGTGCGTGCATACCCATCTTTTGATAGGTAAACGTAAATAGCCCTTTTTTAGCTTTCTCTATCTAAAAACAGCTTACATTTACAACGATACATGCAATTACAGCACATAACTAACGTGATCACATGACATGCTGCAAATCACAACGCACAACGCTAAAACACAGAGAAGACACATCTACCAGCCACGTCCGACTCCAATGCGGGAAGGCCCTGACGCCGGAGTTGCTTACGTCTAATTTCGGTTTGCCGTGTGCCACTGAACCGGACCGCTTCTCCACGACTGCAGAGCTGGCAGCTCGCATCTACCGTCCGCCACCGGCGACCGTTACCTGCCCCATGAAGAGCTCGCTCTTGCCCTGGCCGTACCACGGAGCCGTGTCGATCAGATTCACCCCCGATCGCAGCGCCTCGTCGAACGTCTCGAGGCACTCGTCGCGGTCGAGGACACCGAACAGGCCTCCCACGGCCGTGCCGCCGATACTGAACTCGGACACGTGCATGTCTGAGACAAGAATGGCGTCAGACACCTGCACACCCGAAACAAGAATGACGTCGGCCAGTTTGTTCGAGCTGTTTCTGGAGCTCGTCTCTGTTGACAGCAACATGATGCGGCGTCAGTCTGCGCACCTGTGCGCTGGCAACACAATGCGTCAGTCTGTCAACGATGCGTCAGTCTGTCACGATGTGTCAGTCTATCACGATTCTGTCACGATTCCTCAGCCAGTCACAAACCCCAAAAGACGTCAGTCTGTCACGATTCTCAGTCAGTCATGTGTCGATCTGTCACGATGTGTCAGTCTATCACGATGAGTCAGTCTGTCACGATTCCTCAGTCTGTCACGATTCCTCAGCCAGTCACGATTCCTCAGTCTGTCACGATTCCTCAGTCAGTCACGATGCCTCAGTCTGTCACGATTCCTCAGTCAGTCACGATGTGTCGATCTGTCGCGATGTGTCAGTCTGTCAGGATGAGTCAGTCTGCCACTATATGTTAGTCTGTCACGATGCATCAATATGTCACGATGCGTTGGTCTGTCGCGATGTGTTGGTCTGTCAAGATGCGTCAGTCTGTCACGATTCGTAGTCTGTCACGATGTGTCAGACGATTTATATGCCGTCAATGTGTGACATCAGTATGTGACGTCAGTATGTGATGTCAGTATGTGATGCAGCATGCAGCGTTAATATGTGACGTCAGTCTTTTGATGCCAGAATGTGACGTCAAAATATGATGCAAATACCTGACGTCAGTATGTGACTCCAGCATGTGATGTCAATCTATGTTATCAGTCTGTGATGTCGCTCTGTGACGTCAGTATGTGATGTCAATATGCGACGTCAGTTTGTGACGTCAGTCTGTGACGCCAGGCTCACTTGTGCGGGCAAATCATTGCGCAAAGAAAGTATCCACCAAACTACTCAAACACCTAGCGCAAATGGGTGACATGCATGTGGTTTCCGCAGTAGCATGTCTGCAGTTGTGACATCAGCTCTTATTCTTTCTGACGTAGGTTAAAAACTTGTCCATATATCGTTTTAAAACACACGGCTTAAGAGCACCGTTTAAGACCACCATTATATCGGAAATGGGAGGAGGGCATATGGCGCTCCTCTGGGATCTCAACAATGCAGGGGCGAATCTGCACCAAGCCATCAGGATATGCCGGGAGCTCTGGGAACAGCTTAAGGTGTAGTCAACACGGTCACAGGTCAAGGCTCGCTTCAACCAAACGGGGTTTGTGTAGCAAATCATATCATTGGTCTTGTCCAGATACTGCTCACTAAAAAATACAACTTTTTACCTCATATGAAAGACTCTCTTATCCATTCTTTCAGTACTTGCTGTCGTGTCTGTGGTAGAATAACAAGCATCAAATTTAAACGGCTCCAAGTTGTGCATAAAAGGCCGTTAGACGGATAGGAGGAGCATGCTCCCAATTATTGCGACACCAATATTTTCCATAGTAGAATTTCGAAAATGACTGACTTAGCAAACTTAGAAATCCTGCTTATAATACAGAAATTCTCATCGAAACAGCTACCCAAAACGAAATATTATATTTACACGAAGTACCTGTTATAGAACTGAAACAGACCACCATTTCCATCAATCATTTATTGATCAGAAATATAAAGAGTTCACGAGTAGTTGCTCCGGTTCCAATGTATGCAATAAAGCCGTGGGAACGAATTTGATATTGGAAGCAATACCGGTGTCCAAATTTAAATGAAATCTTTCTTGTGTCAAACGTTCTTATCGGCTCCTCAAAATGAATGGATTCCAAACGATATATGACACCTGATCATACACTCGGCATATGGCGATCAGCTGAAAAGGTACGCTATTGCTTACGTGTATTTTTATTCTCCGCCTGTAGATGTACTCACTTTCTGGTTTCCTGTCTATATCAAATGTGTCGTTCAAAATTACCTCTTTTCTAACGAAATGTTCTTTATTTTACTCTTAATTTATATCTTCTCAGGTTGTTTCCTCTTGTCTTTCTTCCCTCTCCTCTCTCATGTTTACTATTAAGCGTGTTTATTAATTAAGCGTGTTTGCATGTGTGTGCGTTTAGGTGTATATGCAAGCAAAAGTGTGTAGATGTATACGTGTGTGTTTGTGGGTGTGCTTGTGTGTGGTTTCGTGTGTGTCTGTTTGTCTGTGTGTACTTTTGCGTGTGAGCTTTTGCGGCTGTATGTCTATATGTGCTTGCGTGTGTATATATATGGGTGTTACTTATTTTCCAGTCTGCATTGCACACATATTTATTTTCTGCTGCATTCGGGCTGGGCCCCTACACTGCAAAACAAGATTAGCATCCCTTTGATGCTAATTCCGATGTCAAATCCAAGTCCCACAGGGTTGCTTGAATTAAGCACCTTTCTGGAGTCGGCATCGCATCGCAAAATTTCAGGTGCTAAATATAAGCATGGTGCTTATAACTAGCACCTCTTCATTGCGCTATACTTTGTAGCAGGGTGCTTGAAATGAGCACCCATGGGGTGCATGTGCTTTAGCACCCCCTGGTTGCTCCACGCCAAAATCCAGTACCTCCTAGGTACGGTTTGCAAATGGTGCTAGCAAATTTAGCACCTCTTGAGTGCTTCAACCCAAATTGGTCTCCTTGATAGCAGCGTACGGGTGCTGGTGGCTTACTGTCAGGTCAGGTACACTCCAGGTAGGAGTGACAGGCCCCGCAGTCACTCCGCTGCGGGAGCAAATTCTCGTTCCCCGTCAGCGGGCCGCCGATCGAGCCCTGCATGTCCAGCGCCAGCCGGCACCCACGTGACCCGACCAACTTCCAGCCGGCGGACATCCCCCGCGGCAGTGATCGGTCACCGTGACCTTGCCAAGGTCACCGGCCGGCCGGACGGCTCGGGCGGGTCCACCGCCGCCGTCCGCACCCAACCCACATGTCCACCAGATTTACAATCCTGGCTCCGACATGCACCAAAAGGTGCCGACAAATATTAATTTTCACAAATGTCCATATTTATACAATGGAACTGCCGTAGTTTGATTCCCAAATGGGCAGAAATGAAAGCCTTTTTAGCATCTTAACTCCGATTCTCATCGCACTTCAAGAAACCTGGTTTTTGCCTACCGATACATATAATTTCAATATTTTCAATTATTCGCTGTACCGCCACGACGAGGTCCCTGGATCACACCGCAGTGGCGGTACAGCCCTTTACATTAACAATGATTACACACATACACAAATTGCACTTCATTCATCGTTACAAGCCGTAGCTTGTACATTACGTTTACATGGTCGAAATATAGATATATGCTCACAATACATTCCACCGTCTACAGACAATACAAACATTTTGACACAATTAGAAAACCTCATCACAAATTCCAAAAACCCGTTCATCTTACTTGGCGATTTCAACGCGCATAGCCCAGCGTGGGATAAAAATGTACACACCCAGACACTCGCGGACGCATTATTCAACACATTTTAAACCGACACAATTTAGTAATACTTAACACTGGAGAGCCAACATTTTTCACCTGGGACACAACACAAACTGCAATAGAAATTATCGAGGAAAATTTAATCCGGGAACAAGAACCTGTCCTGAACGTGCACACACCGTCATGCATAACGCTTAAATTGTTCAATAATTCCATCCGGTGAAGAGTTGTACAGTGTGTGCTATGTGCGTGATGTATGTTTTCGAAATGTAAGCCTAGATTAGCATTTCTTTCCAAAAGCGCTTGTGACAACAATAAGTGTGATCTTTAACTCTAAAATGATTTACTTCTGACCATTTTTTTTGCAGATTGGTGTGAACTGTGATAGCTAGATGAATGCCGACATAGTCTTTTGAAAATGGTGAAAGTACACCGAAACGTTAAGAATAAATTAATGGTATCGGACGAATAATTTACGACTTAAATGAAGAGCAGAGACGAACAATCCGGGAGTTGGAAAGATGCACGAAAAAGCTTATCAATGCATGATATGCTGTGGTCTTTAACAAAACATGCCAACGTGAATATATACATGTACGCATATATGATATATATATATATATATATATATATATATATATATACCTATATATATATATTTATATATATATATATACATCTATATATATATAGGTTTAGATGTGACGATATTTTTGTTTCGTGGTCTGAGTATTGTACAGTCAACGAGTTGTGGTGTTTGGACCGGTCGATTGTTTTGCAGATCGATGACGAAGTTTTGATGTGGTGACACGTGTTTTGTCAGGAAGTTCTGGTCTCTCAGAAGATCGGTTGGGATGTCGCGATATTTTGATGTGGTACCTGTGTACAGTGATCGAGCTATGGTGCATCTTGAACTTACATCTATTTTTGGCCAAAAAATGCCATTGTTTTATTGCCTAAAACGCCTGGCACAAAATGAATTAGAACACACTGTTTGCAGGAAAGTACCAATTGCTTGCATGATCACTTAGGGGTGAAAATGACGCTCATTTGGAACGTACCGTGACAAAATGGCTTAGAAAATTCCTAAAGCCTAAAAGGGAAAGAATATATGCATCATATCGCAAGGCCGAGGACCGAGCTTCACTTGGTAATGATGACTGGCTTGGGTAAAAACGCTTCATTTATGGTGAAAACAAATTTTATCGGGGAAAGGTCTTGGATTTGCAAAAGAGAAGTCTGGTGTTAGCTTCAACTTTATAAGATCGTTATTTTTCCTACATTAAAAGGATAATTGGCCGTGAGTTAGGACTACGCTGCAGAAACTGCAGTCCAGTCACACAAATTGCAACCGGGTCACACAAACTGCAGCCGAGTCATACAAACTGTAGCCGGGTGACACAAACTGCAGCCGAGTCATACAAACTGTAGCAGGGTGACACAAACTGCAGCCGAGTCATACAAACTGTAGCAGGGTGACACAAACTGCAGCCGAGTCATACAAACTGTAGCAGGGTGACACAAACTGCAGCCGAGTCATACAAACTGTAGCAGGTTGACACAAACTGCAGCCGAGTCATACAAACTGTAGCATGGTGACACAAACTGCAGCCGAGTCATACAAACTGTAGCAGGGTGACACAAACTGCAGCCGAGTCATACAAACTGTAGCAGGGTGACACAAACTGCAGCCGAGTCATACAAACTGTAGCAGGGTGACACAAACTGCATCCGAGTCATACAAACTGTAGCAGGGTGACACAAACTGCAGCCGAGTCATACAAACTGCACTGCTGGCCAAAGTCAAACAAAACAGACATCTGGATTTTGCGGATCTTCCGTTGGAAAACTCACTGGTAGAAATTTCACTCCATTGGAGGAAAAAAATCACAAATGATATCCCATCCCCGATGTCAAGGAAAAGTGGTTGGGAGTAGGTTTCGTACCACATCACGTCTCGTGGTAACTATGTGCATATGTTGATGTTTATGTATTGGGCTCCTGTGGATGACATTTAAATTGCATAACGAAACAATGTCAATTACAGTTTATATCAGATGCAGCCGTTCGCCAGCATAACGCTTAAGAAGCAGGTTCTAGCTCTTTCAAGGTCCATGAACCAATATATATGCCATTTGATGATATATCATGCTTCAACTATGAATTAAATAGTCACTGTGAACGGAAGTTGTGCTTTTGAGGCAAATTACTGCATATGTCAGCTCACTCATTCTACATATTTTGCTCATGCTTGCATAATTCGCGAATTCACGGTCCAGGAATATTCAGGTCATTCGATCAATCGTGTGTGCATGCGCATGCGGATCCATACCTCATGTTGATAATCGTAGAAAATCAATATGGATTCGCTAAGAAACACATGCATCTCTTCATAGGTGGCAATGCACTGGTGTGGGCGGAACCCACCGGTGCTGCCGAGCCTGTTGTACTTCATCCTCCTGACGGCCGCCTCGTCATGGTAGCCGGCCACGAACGTCTCCACCACCTCTGCCATCCTCCTGGCCGACATACGAGCGAAAATGGTCAACACGCAGGCCAGTCGAATGCAATCCTGCCTGAAATATCGGGTCGTTGCCTTTCGTGTTCCTATAGCCGCCAGTCTCCAGAAACGTACACAGAGCTAATGTAACCGCGACTTAGGGCTGTCTCCACGAGGAAAGACGGAGGACTAGCCCCCAGACCTTGTGACCTCGTGACATTTAGCATTATACCTGTGTGTGGCGTTTCATGTAACAATTCAGCTTGAAGACCCTCGTCCCCACATCTAAAATCAGTCGCGACACTCATGGAAGTAATATCAGATGAGATACGCTTACCAATGTGGGAACAATACTGAGGAAGGTGAATTTGAAAGCCATGGTCGGTAGGTATCAGGTATGCACATCTATGTACAAATATACTACCTCAGCGAGATAGCAGCTGGTGCCATCCTAGCGTATTACCAATGCAATTGCAACAAACATTTTGTTCCACACACTGAGCCTATATTATATGAAACGGATATGCACAGGACTCACCACGTATCGTACGTCCACCGCCGAGGTATCTCACACACTGGTCCGTCAGGACGTCGACGTGTGTTTACAGTTCCATCTTTGAGAAAATAATCAGCAGCCTGCAATCCCGCGCTGAGCGCCCTTCAAGTGGTGTTACAGCTGGCAGAGGCAGATCTAGACATGAGCCCCGCGAGTAATTTCGGGAAATACTAATTGTGAAAGACATTACCAAAGTAGATTCGCAATATTCCACACCGACGCACGGCCGTTAAAATGCCGGGCGGGGATGGCCGAATGGTTAGAGCGTTGAACTCTGGATACAAAAGTCCCGGGTTCAACGCTCGCACCGCTCCGACATTTCCCAACCGCGCGGCCCACTGGCAAAACAGCGTGGGCGGCGCCGATTAGCAGATAGCATAAAGTGCGTCGTGAGCACCCCTCCCCCTACAAAAAAGGTTCCGCGGAGTCAAATTTTCAACACAGGGGCAATGAATCGGACTTTTATCAGCTGGTTAGATCGTTTCATCCTCAGCTACTAATGGCGCTAATGGTCTGTCTGACACACGGCTTCTATCAATTCACCTCTGAAAACTGCATCGATCAATTCGTACCCGCTTAAAAAATGGAGTTGGCATGCTCGAGATTTGGCGCGAAGTCGCATGCAGATATGCATGCGCAGAACGGCTGGTTGGTTGGTTATTTGTTTTACGACACGTCGACCGTTGAGTCATATAGCGTCGCCAATCTCTCACGCCGATTGGTCGCGGGCGAAGAGTAGCGACAGGTGAGATTCGAACCCACAATCTTTCGATCGTGAGACGAGCATCTAACCCCTAGACCACTCGTCCCCGCATGCGCAGAACGAAGTATTTACTATGTTTGAGGCGTTTACGGCTTAAATGGTATTGAAAATTTAGCACAAGCTAGATTGTCCAATTGCATATAGGCAACCAATTTGTAGTCCTAGCCCGAACAAGGGCATTTGGGCGCCACAGAGACCGACTCCGTAAAGCTGCGCGGGCGTGCGGACGAATCCAACACGTCCACCCACACCCAGCTTTATTCTCACACTCCCCACGCTGGGGGTCTTCCGCCGCGAAAACCGAGCAAGCCAATAGCCAATGAGAAGACACGCGTCGCCATGGCTGTCGACATGGGCGACAGCCATGGCGTGGGCGTGTGGCCATGGGCGACAAATTCAGCAATTTCTTCAAAACTCAGTCCACAAAATCGTCCACCGCCATTCTTCCAGCCAATTTCCCATTGGCTGGCTTCTCCGTGGGGGAACTGAATTCTAAATCGTATGCATTGAAGGAACCCGTGAGAAACCTTGCACGTGCATGCATTCTGAAAAAAAACGTTTGAACTCGAGAACTAAGCAGCCGTTGCACGAAACGTCAGCCTTACAGATCTTTTTCGCTCGTCACGTACACATTTTTTCTGAAACAATTATAAATCGGTAATAGTTTGCGTTTTTCTGACGTGTCACTCTTGGGCTCAACTTCAACTGACAGCACGACCGCTACCACCGCTGACCCGGCCTCTCCGGTGGCTGCTGCGGCCACCGAAGCCGCCCCTCCCCCCCCACAATAGCTGCCTCCGCCGTGCCTGGAGGCGACGAGGCCGTCTCCATCAGACATATCATGGGAGGATCCAGGAATGTTATGGGGGCACATTTCCTCGGAAGGGCGCACTCGGCGTCCATTCATAGGACAAATCTGCTGAGCGGGGAGGAGGCTGAAAAGCACTTGAGCGTACTTCAGGTGGCTTTTTCGTCTCAGAGGGTTACTTTTCCCCTGCAGGCCTTCAGCCAACTCGGAGTACTGGGAAAACGAGTCCCCGTCCTATGGAGTCGAGGGCCCCATAGGAACCGTGTTCCGCAATTGCATTTATCATTACGCTTATTAGGGGCGAATCCAGGAATTGTTATCGGGAACTTTGTCCCTGGAAGGGCGCCTTTGGTTGGGAAAACAAATCGTGCGGGAGGGGAGGGGGTGCACTCGAGCACACTAAATGGCCACACTTTAGGCTCAGAGGCCACACTTTATCTAAATGGCCACACTTTACCGCCTCTGGTTTAAAAAAAAAATACGGGATGCACTCGAGCACAGTGAATGGCCGCCCTTTCCTTACAAGAGGCGCATCTGGTTGAAAATGTAAAGCAGGCTGCATTCCAGCCCACATAAGCCCTTTTTCTCTCAGAGGGGTGCATCTGGCTGACACATTTGATGGGGTACACTCAAGGCTTCCCGGAGTGGCACCTTTTCCCGGTCGGATGGGTGGCAATTTTCATGGGCGCACATTTCCCAATGCCGCCTACCATGGTGCCACACCTAACGCCTATGTATATACACACACACTGGGTGAAGCCGGGGAAAGACACGATCGTCCTCCTTGATTATTTCGTCTGACTACGTGCCTGGCCCCCTGAACTGACAGCATGTAGGCGCCTCCTAAAGTTCTATCCCCACATTCCTTTGCGCAACCCCAGATCCGTCATTGAGTAAAATCCCGTTCCTCTCTCCATACTTTGCTCGCCCCATACCATTTTTCCTTCACGGGTGCTGTGGGACTGTGCAAAACTATATTTGAGAACAATATACAATAATTATAAGCAAATAATCCAAAACAGTTTCCATTTCCGTATAGCAAGGTGATATGTCTTTCAAATAAGGAGAGGTTTTTATCTCAAAAACTTTTCATTTTGGCGCTTGACTTCCCCAAATAGTGACGTCCCTCCATTACGATAGCCCTATGAAGGAAACCCTTTATCCCGATGTGACGTCAAGCTGACAATACGCTTTGGTGGGGGTATAATTTTTTGATTGGATAAATGTGTGTGCAGTGCGTCAAGGATCTTGCGGGATTGTGCGCTGCATATTCGCAGGTGATATTTTCCCTTGTTGAGCTGTGTGTCAGCGTTATTTGATGCCATGGCCGGGAATTTCTGGCAGAGCTCTCACTTGTAAGTACCTACCTACCTACCTAGATATATAATGCTTGTGCTGCTTCCTGCTAAAATGTGTGGTTTAAGGGTGAATGTAATATGCCGTGTTGTGTGTCGATGTGTAGGTGTTTTATGTGCCACCCTCATACCTAGGTAGGTAAGATATACCTAGTATGGCAATTAGGGTTGAAGGAGCTTGGTCTAGATTTTCATAATCTAGAAAATTGGATAACTTGGTCTTTTAAAGTGGGTACTGCATTTCAGGAACAGTTGCTCCAATGTTTTTTTTATGTGATTAAAATTATGCCACCACTTACCTATTTCCTCTGCAAACACTTCAGTTGACAGCCAACCTGCTAAATTCCTCATTGAGGTAAAACATGTGATCACACTTCCACCAACGGGCTGGATTTGTAGGTACTTTCCAATCTTGGATGTGGAGGGGAAAAAGTGTGTGTAGCCAGATGTTGCATGTATATTTTTCTTCAAATGTGGTTATTGCACTTTATGGTATTTATGAGACAAGTTTCACACATTTTACCTCCATGAAGGATATAAAAGGGTTAGGTTTGGTTAGGTTAGGCTTTTCTTTTAAGTTGGGAAAATTTCCAATTCTTTCATGGAAGTTTCCAAGAAAAAATGGTAAATTTACAGAACTAGGTAAAATGCGATTTTTTGGAATTTTTTTTTAATATGGGGTATCTTAACGTAAAAATCATGATGCGGCCACTCATTTTCTCCGCAAATGATTACTTTTCAGTTGGCAAACAAATACACGACCATAATCTTCACTCTGCAAACATAGCACATCGCGTATAATTATCCGTACCTGGTGTCACAAACGTGATAAAGAAGACATTCAACACTTCAGGCACTCGATTTGATACTCTTTGACATCGAAAACCTTATGTTTCTGCCTTAATTCGACATTATCTCCGAGAATGCATATACTTGCAACACGCCGCGACAGCCACCGTCGATAATGGTGGCGTCAACATTCCTTGCGATGCTGTATTATTTTATTTAAATATATTTGATGACGTCATGGCCGAAAAATTTGTTTCGGATAATTCTGGTTTTCCGGTTAGGTTAGGTTAGATTATATTATGATATAATATATTTTATATATTATGCTACGTTATCTTAGTCTAGGTTAGGTTAGGTTAGGTTATTTTATTTTGTTGTATTATTTATATATTCATATTTAATTATATAATATAATTATATAATAATATAATCTAACCTAACCAAACCTAACCGGAAAACCAGAATTATCCGAAACCAATTTTTTGGCCATGACGTCATCAAATATATTTAAATAAAATAATACAGCATCGCAAGGAATGTTGACGCCACCCTTATCGACGGTGGCTGGCGCGGCGTGTTGCGAGTATATGCATTCTCGGAGATAATGTCGAATTAAGGCAGAAACATAAGGTTTTCGATGTCAAAGAGTATCAAATCGAGTGCCTGAAGTGTTGAATGTCTTCTTTATCACGTCTGTGACACACCAGGTACGGATAATTATACGCGATGTGCTATGTTTGCAGAGTGAAGATTATGGTCGTGTATTTGTTTGCCAACTGAAAAGTAATCATTTGCGGAGAAAATGAGTGGTCGCATCATGATTTTTACGTTAAGATACCCCATATTTAAAAAAAATCCGAAAAATCGCATTTTACCTAGTTCTGTAAATTTACCGAAAAAATTTTCTCAAAAGCAGATTAGACAATGTTAAGTATCTTATTTGACTTTTTGACACAAATTGTTTAATAATGTTCCTTTTTAAACAATTTTGTTTCCTTCCATGGAAGGTTAGCTTATAAAATTATATTATTATATTCCATGGAAGTTAGGTTCTATTATGTTACCCTTTTTTCTTTCTTGTGGACATCCTTTTATACCAGATTATCCATCTCAGTCTTTTTTGTTGTTTTGCCTGACAACTGAAAAGTATCAATTTGCAAAGGAAATGAGATGTTGCATCATGTTAATCACATTCATAAGCACTGCATTAGAAAAAGAAATTCCAAGAATTCAAAAATTACCTTAATTGGCAATGTTACCAAACCTGTAATACTAAAATATCATTTTACATTTCCAGTGAATCTTGGGCACTCCAACTTGCAAATGATAAAAATTGGAGATAAAAATTGGAGTTCTCGAGAGGATAATATTCTGGATGTTAAAAATCCAGGACATTATCATCCTGACTGTGATATATATGATATGATAGATGATAGATGATATATGATAGATGATAGACTGACTATCATCCATCTGTCCTGACATTTCAACAGCACCATACTAACATCTTTTCTGTTATGGAATATTTTGAAAATCATAGGTTGAAGGATATAAAATTTTTGTTATTAGGCACCAACAGTGCTAAGAGACTATAATACAAATCCATAGGCTCATGTTTCATCACTTGTGCATGTTGGAAATTGAAGGTGAAACAATGAGCAAAAATCATGAAATATAAAACTGGTGCCTATTATTACACTTTAAGGTATTCACAGGACATGTTATATGCACATTTTACCCCTACAAAGCAACCATAGGGAATATATTTGGTTAGATTAGGTATGTGTTAAGTTGGAAATATTTTTGTTAATGCTTTGGAACTTGTTCATTTCATAAAATTGTTTTTCTTCCCGAGCAGGTAAGGCGTGGTTGGGCTAGATTCTTCTAATTAGAAAATCTTGAGAAAAAATTGTTTGCCAAAAAATCCAAACAAAGTATAGGTTAGTTTAGGTTATGTTACCTTTCTATTTTGTTTTTAGCATCACTTTCTATTGTATGCTGCCTAACTCAAAGTCCCTTGTTGGTGTTAATTTGTCCACCAACTGAGAAGCAAGCATTTGTGCAGGAAATGAGTCATCCCATCATCTTAGTCACATTTATAAACGTTGTATTTTAAAAACCAATTAAAAAAATTCACAAAACACTGATGCACACATTTTCGAAATGTTAATGGACTCATGCAATCTGAAGGTCTGCTAACTCTTTAGTACTCAAGGTCTTTGATCTCTCATGCCAAATATTGAAAACACACAAAGTGACATGTTGGATTGAAGTTGGTCCATTAAAGATTCTTTAGGTACTGTCACAAAGTAAATGTAAATTTTAAATGCTCCTGGCATCCATGATATAAAAATGCACCAATGGCAAAGTGGCTTTGATGGTGGCATTACGGGCCAGCCTGATTACAATAGACTGAGTTTGTCACAAAAATGAATGGAGTCCAATATGTGTGAGGGTTTCCTCCATTGTGGATGCTATTTATACATCCACACCAGACAAAACATTGGGGCAGTCCCATTGCCAATAATGCTCCTATTACCTTAAACACACATGACAAAGCACAACAGAGCTTCAAAAAACTTGATGTATGTTTGATGTATGGTTTCACATTTGTTGACTGTGGTTACTAATTAAAAATATGACTTATACCATGCAATGCATTTCAGCCAGGAATGGGTGCTGGAGAAACAAGACCTGATTAGTAACAGACAGCAAGATCTTGCTGTTCTTACGGAAGAAGGATATCAGAAGATAATGATTTTCTTTGCAAACTGTAAGTTCATTGTGTCAGATCTTTTGCTTGCCAGCCTGAAATTCACGAGTACCTAGTTTCTGAACGTACCTACGATCCTTGCTCGTCGATACTTTATTCCCGTACGAGTGTCATGCGCAATGAGTGTTTGCACATGCCCATTGTGCGATGCTTATCTTTATGGCCGATGTTTTAATGCCAGTTGAAAAGGATAATCGCAGCTGTATGCTTTTGCTGACATGCAGATGCAGTGCTGTGTATTCAAAGACTGGAAGTGGAAGGCACATGGCCACAAGTAAATGGCAGTGATGACTGCATAGTTTTCATGCATGTATCTGCTCAGATTTCTGTTTGACACGATGGGCGCTAAATGAGCTCGTAGTCTACGCGCCCTTAAGCCCAAATAACCAATCAAGAGTTGTTGGGCATGCAGAACGTGACATGTGGTCGGCCCATCTGCACGCGGTGCACCGACTCGGTGGTGAGATGGGTGGTCGGTTCAGTCACGCAGGCACTGCAGCTGATGACCGATGACCGCGAGCAGAGGAAATGTATACGCCGGTCACCCGGGCACTAACGGCCGGCGGCGTTCTCAGTTATCCAGGTGCTGGGCGAGCAGCTGAAGCTGCGCCAGCAGGTCATCGCCACGGCCACCGTGTACCTGAAGCGCTTCTACTCGTACAATTCGCTGCGCTGCGTGGACCCGCTGCTCCTGGCGCCCACGTGCGTGTTCCTCGCCTCCAAGGTGGAGGAGTTCGGCGTCATCTCCAACAGCCGGCTCATCAACACCTGTCAGACGGTCGGTGAGTGGCGCGCCACAATGGTGTCACCTGCAACAGCTGCCTCGTCAACAGTTGTCAGACGGTCAGCGAGTGACGTCAGAGTGACGTCAGAGTGATGTGCAGCAACAGCAGCTACAAACCCTTGAACACCTGGGAATTGGTCAACATGTTGGCAAAATCGTCAGCACATCACCATTACATGATTGCTTCCTTTTCGTGTAGTACAATGCTGCTGGCACTACATATCACTGAAGTTTGATTGATGGTTCTTGGAAGACCTCGCCAAAGCTATCGAATCGGTGCCACCAAAATGGTTCTGCTGGTCGCATTTGGATTGTCAACCTTCACTGAGGCTGATGTCTCAAATGAAGACATGCCTGTCCCCCAGAAACCTTTGTCTCCCCAACGTGCAACACCATTGGTTTGTACTGATGCGAGAAGTCGACGATTTGCTACGAATCCTCCGCTTTCGATTTGCCAGAGGAGACAGTTAGGGTTTGAACACATTCCCTATCCACATCTCACCCTACAATATATACGTTCTGTGCTAAATATTATCTGTATTGTCAGGATTCTGCCAATACAATGTAAGATAATGTATGCCAATACAAAAGTATTGGCATGTATTACCAATAGTTTTGACTACATTGTACCAATACTACTAAGTCAAATTATTGTCAAGCAACAATTTGTAAACAATTTTCAAGAGCCAGTACATTTTTGTATTTCAGTTGCATAGGAGAAGGATGGCAATGCGACATGTTTTTTTTCCTTGGAAAAAGGCTTCAGAATATCGTTCGCATTGTAAAACGTTTTTATAGACAGGAAGCTGCATGACCGATGCAGTCTGTGCGCCCCTAAACTCCTCTAATAGACAGGAATGCAAAATACAAAAACGTTGGCAAAAAAACGAAAAGTTTCGTCGGTAATGACGTGTGTACCTAAGGCTCATCTTGCGTAATGTTGTGCGACAGTAAGGATACATGGCAGTTGCAGCCTGAAATCCATGAGTACCTCGTTTTCGAACGTTATCATGTTCCTACGATCCTTGCGCGTTGGTACCTTTATCCTGTACGAGCGTCATGCGCTATGTGTGTTTGAACATGCGCATTGTGCAATGCTTATCTTCATTCAGGAACCTTCGCGCACGGAGTGTTCATAATCACTTCAGTCCAACCATGTGCTCATGAGCCTTCTTCGGCTTGCTGTGGGTGAATGCTTAACAATGCTAACCTCTCCAGTCACGCACATCTTCTCCGACCCTAGTGCAGGGGCGGGGATGGCCGAGTGGTTCAGGTGTTGAGCTCTGGGTACCGAAGGTCCCTGGTTCAACATTCGCACCACTCGGGACATTTCCCAATCCCGCGGCCCGCCGGCGAAACAGTGTGGACGGCGCCATTAGTCGTGATCTTCGAGAGCCACCTAATAAAACAAGCAAAAACGACCCTAGTGCAATACGCACCTTTGGGTATGAACTGTGCGCTGGGAACCGACTTAACAAACCCTTTGTAAAGCATGCATGTTCTGTGCTGTCGACATTGGCCACCACGCGCGCTTCAGCTATCATGGGCACCAGCGGTCATTGTGCTCGGTGACGATCGCATGTGAACAGAGACGCCAACCCGGTCTCCGTGCCCAGCGGCGTCGGCCCGCTCCGTCGGCGCCCCTCAACAGTTGTCACCGAGCTTATCAGTGAGATATTGCTCAGAATGCAGAATGGTTTGTTGAACGCCGTGGGACCACCAATGTTCGATGCGCCCGTAATGTCACATAATTAACAGTTGCGTTCATGATGCCAAATAATTAGTCATTGAATTAGGTGTTGATTGGTAAATGCCACAATATCGCAATGATTTCGTATCACATCTCCTCAGGTGTGAACGCCCTCGTGCGTTGCCCAAAATAGATGATGATCGCATGATAGATATTCCAATTGGTATCGTAGGCTAAAAGTATGCTGACGTATCATTCTTAAAACCACATACAGTTTTTACTGTTCGACTAGCGGAAAACCGGAATGACATTCACGGTATGCTCTATTTCAGTGAAAAACAAGCTGGCGTATGCCTATGCATCAGAATTTCCATATCGGAACGCCCATATTCTGGAGTGCGAGTTTTACCTACTGGAAAACCTAGACTGCTGTTTGGTTGTCTACCAGCCATACAGGTAGGTATTATCACATTGGGATTTGTCTGGATGATAAATGGTCGACTGCTGGAATATCCATAATCCACAAGTACCTTGTAACTTGCCAGAAAATTGTAGCGACAGCAGCAGTCCATAGGATCAAATTATAACAGGAGCTTCAGTAGCAGGCGCTTACCAGTGCCAGTGGTCTTGTGCTCTGGATTGTTGTCAACTGGCCATGGTCATCTGTTCTGGTTTGTTGTCAGCTGATGATTTGCTCTTAATTGCTGTTAGCTAGTCATGTGTTCTGGATTGTTGTTAGCTGGTGAAGTGCTCTGTATTGTTGTCGGCTGGTCTTGTGCTCTGGGCTGTTGTTGGCTCGTAGTGTGCTCTGGTTTGTTGTCAGCTGGTGGTGAAGTGTCCTGGATTGTTGTCAGTTGATGAAGTGCTCTAAATTGTTGTCAGCTGGTCATGTGCTCTGTATTCTTGTCAGCTGATGATGTGCCGTTGACTAGATCAGGCCGCCGTCGTGCCGCCCAGTTATGTACGACTAGTGGGTGACCGGGTGCGTGTGGGCCGCTGGCGCTGTCTCAGGCCACTGCTGCAGTACACACAGGACATGAGTGCTGACGACCAGACCGTGTCGGTGGCGTGGCGTCTCATCAACGACAGTCTGCGTACCGACGTCTGTCTACTCTACCCGCCCTACATGATCGCTCTCGGTGAGTTATGTCCCAATACCTGCGTCTGTCTACTCTACCCGCCCTACATGATCGCTCTCGCTAAGTGCTGTGGCGTCTCAATGCCGACATCGGTTCACTTTACGCGCCCTACATGGTCGCTCTGTGCCAGTATGTTCTCGCGACCGACCAGTGTGTGCCGTGGCTAGTTCGGTAACGATATTCGTTCGAAATGCAGCCGTCAACGTCAAAGTGCATCATTGTGACTGCATGAATACAAAACGGCCGTGTAGTCGGCGCGGCCCTAAACACCAAGTCGCTACCAGCAGCGTGACTAGATTGGCACACTCAATGACGCCGCTTGCCTGAGCCCCTTCCCTGAGCCCCTTCCCTGAGCCCGTCTCCTCCGACAGCCTGTTTGCACATGGCGTGCGTGATTCTCGACAAGGAACAGAAGACGTGGTTCGCCGAGCTGCACGTCAACCTGGAGAAAATCATGGAGATCTCGCGCTACGTGTTGGGGCTCTACCAACTGTGGCGCGGATACGACGAGAAGAAGGAGGTGCAGCAGTTGTTGCAGAGCATGCCGAAGCCCAAGACGCAGCCCTCCAGGTAACCAGCGTTGGCGGATGTATTCCGCCAGATGGCTATAGCCGCTTTAAACCGAAGTTAAAACAACCTGACCAAGAGAAGCTTTCATGGCTTTGGTTTTAACCTCGCAAAATTAGGGGAGTTGGAAAGAGACGCGCCACATTTGATGTGTTAAGTTTGACCTCTTGAAATAGACGGTGAGGAATTATGGTTGATTACGCATGCACACTTGGCCAGCAGTTGCCGGTAGCATGCCTCAATGGGCGGATCACGCAAGGCGCGCTAAGTTGCATGTTCCGGTTTCAGGTTCTCAGATTTGGAAGAGCTTGCCGATTTTTCGTGGTGCGTGCAGCTCACACCACAACATTTCACAACCTAATACAATGCAACATTAATGCAGGCATTGAAGTAAAGTTGGCTGAAGCATGGCATACATGGTGTGTGTTTTAAATGGGCTCAATAGTACATCACATTTTGATCAGTTGTATCTTGTCCCAGGGCAATTGCCAGTAAAGCTCCAGATGCGGCGTTTGTGTTCCTCACTGCTGGTATTGCACTGTTGAACGATCTGATCGGATGATGTTATCCTGACACGAAAGCGCGCTCCGCACGTACAAATTGAGCATCAGGAAATGGAGCAGGCCAGAATGTCGTGAATCAAGATACACTACCGGTACAGGGTGCCGTCAATGACCGTGCGCGTATATTCGTAATTCTAGGATATGTGATAAGTTACTCGCCCCACAAGGGCATTATAGTAGCTCAGTCGGTAAGGCGTCGAGCCTTGAGATGGTAGGTTCGAATCTCACCAGTGGCATAATTATCCAGTCTACCCGCGACCAATCGACGCCAGAGATTGTGGACACTATATGACACAGCATAATCCATTTTTTTCTTCACGGATGTCCCAGTAGTCCCTTGGGCCATATCCTCCATCTTGCACCCCCCCCCCCTCTCTGTTTAAAGCTTGATGTCTTTGGGATCTTGTCAAGTGGCAAGACTATGCTACTAAGCGCCAAATGAATTTCTCGTACACCTTTGGAAAAAACGGCAAATAGTGAGTGTCACGAAACAATTTTGAGCTTAGGTGTCGAGAGTGCGATATTTTTCTAACATGGATTCGCCTCTATGCACAATTCATGCACATACAGAGGGCGATGTACGATTGAACAATTTTTGATGATGTGAAGTCGCAGTGGAATATTTTTGCAAACTAGGTGCCATTTTCCATCAAAACCTGGATAATTTTGAGGCAGTGGCATAATTTAGTTTGCTGCTCTCCTCGGAGCTATTCATGCATCAGCGTACTCGTGTCCCGGTGTTGGGATTTGTCTCCTCTGAATTATATATGTAATCAGCTTACTCGTAGTGTCCCGGTATTTCCAGTTTGTCTCTGAATCTGTCTCGAGTTTGTCTACTTGAGTGAGTGCGAGTGTTTGTCGAATGAGTTATCTATGTATCAGTCTGTTCGTAGTGTCCCGGTGTTTCGAGTTTGTGCGCGGGACAAACACCGTCTAGCCGCCGGATGATTTTGTGCTGTTCGAGGGCAGTGTTGTTCAGACACCTGATGATGTGGTCGCGTGTCGTGCTACCTCTCTCGATCGCAATCTCCACAGGCCACCGTCCAGCGCCCAGAAGGACCTCAACGGCCAGAACAAGGACCTCGGCGGCAAGCACGGATAGTGTTGCCGTCGGAACGGACCCTCAGGAATCGTCAGTATTGCGCCCGCCACGTCCGCAGCTGTGCGCTGCACCTCCAGGCTGGCCGTGGCTGGATGTACGGTGTGGTGACCTGCAGCCCCCAGCTGGCCGGGGATGGGTGTACGGTGTGGTGACCTGCAGCTCCCGGCTGGCCGGTGCTGGGTGTACGGTGTGGTGACCTGCAGCTCCCGGCTGGCTGGGGCTGGGTGTACGGTGTGGTGACCTGCAGCTCCCGGCTGACCGGGGCTGGGTGTACGGTGTGGTGACCTGCAGCCCCCAGCTGGCCGGGGCTGAGTGTACGGTGTGGTGACCTGCAGCTCCCGGCTGACCGGGGCTGGGTGTACGGTGTGGTGACCTGCAGCCCCCAGCTGGCCGGGGCTGAGTGTACGGTGTGGTGACCTGCAGCTCCCGGCTGACCGGGGCTGGGTGTACACTGTACAGCGTCGTGACTTCTGTGCCCGTTTGATGAGCGTGGCTGGGTGGCGTTGCGCTGCTCCTGCTGGAAGGTCACGACACGCTGGTGTGTCGCCGGCCCATATCCTGGTGTCTCGGTTTACCACCAGGCCACGCACGACCAGGCTGGGTAGGCCATCCACCACCGTACACTCCGTGGGCGGCACACTGCGATGTGATCGATCGTAGCCAGGGCTTCGGATAGGCAGACTGTTCCCGTCCGCGCGGCCGGTCTGTCTAGGTTTGGATCTGGACCGCTGCGACCGGTGCTGGTGTCTGTGTCTGCGGTGCCGCGGTGTGGATCTGGACTGGTGATGGGTTTGTGCGGTGCCGAGGTGTGAATCTGGACTGGTACTGGGTCTGTCTGCGGTGCCGAGGTGTGGATCTGGACTGGTGCTGGGTCTGCCTGCAGTGCCGAGGTGTGGATCTGGACTGGTGCTGGGTCTGTCTGCGGTGTCATGGTGTGGATCTGGACTGATGCTGGGTCTGTCTGCGGTGCCGAGGTGTGGATCTGGACCGTTGCGACTGGTGCTGGTTTTGCTAGCGATGTCGAGTGGCCGAGGTATCCCACCGTAGGTGCAGCGTCATTCGTACCAATTGTCTGCCGGAAGGTGAACATCGGGCACTCAAGCATCGAGCTGCAGAATCTCGTGTCGGATATTCGCGGAGATGTTGACGTGCTGAGCTGGTGTGTCCCGTGGTGGCGGATGTGGCGCGTGATCGCAGTTCGTTCCACTGCGAGCCGCGTTTCAGCTCATGATCGTGTGGCGACGGACACGACGACGCGCGTTGTGTTGTAGCCGGCACCACCTGTGATGCTCTGTATGCGTCCATAACTGATCGTATTTCTATATGTGAATAAAATGAAACTTGTGCGCATTTGGAATGGCCGTGCTGGCAGCCGAGTCGTCAGCAGACCGGTGGGTGCCGCCCAACCCGGCGGACCGGCGGTGATGCTCAGTGGGGCCATGCAGCGTTAAAATAATGGTTTTTCGTTAGGTGTGAGATGTCGAAACGAGAACAGTAGGATGTCGAAATTTGCTATGAAATTAGTGTCATTTAAAATGCTTTTGATATCTTCAAGACGCAACTTTGAGCCAATAGCGCACTTACGACTGTACCTTTATCATTTGTTTTGAGATTCGTAATTTAGCAAGCGCTATATTCGGGATAGCGAGAAACAACCTATGATATAAATTACCATTTTATGCAAAATCACATTAGAGGTAGTCCATTTACCTGAAATTGAGTTGCGAAATGTTCGTGTATCACTATCCCTTATAGAGCATGAACATGATACTTATCAACGAGATACTGTTAGAAAGGAGACAAGAAGACTTCATAAGGACGTATCACGTAGCAGGATGTTGATACTTCTTTGAGAAGGATGTCGATTGAGTGCTCAGAAAGTGGTATATTCCACCCTATTTCACGAATAATTTATCACTGGCCATGTCTCGTCTGAGGTGCGGGGATGGCCGAGTGGTTAAGGTGTTCAGCTCTGGATGCGAAGGTCCAGGGTTCAACGCTCGCACCGCTCGGGACCTTTCCCAATCCCGCGCCCCACCGGCGGAACAGTGTGAGCGGCGCCATTAGCCGTGATTGTACATACAGTGCGTCGTGAACCGCCCAATAAACTAAGCTAATGTCTCCTCTGAGCTGCGGTACATCGGCTGCACTGCATGACGCGGGCGCAAGGTGACCGACACTGTCGGCGCGCCGTCCGCCGCCAACCCGCGGCCGTAACGACTGCCTGACGTGCCACGAGTCCGGCAGGTTCTAGTCGATGTTGAACATCACTTCTGGCGAACCACACTCATTCTCACATCCGGCAAATGCTGAGTAGTAATGGCAGGGTTGGCATTGCAATGAACAATGCAAGAAGTACATTGAGGTAGTGCGAATTCACGGAGATTCATGAATTGCATGGCTGCAGTGTTTTCGACAGCACAGTTTGCCCTACCAGGGAACAGCGGGACGTAAATAAGTGTCGGCTGAAGGCATCAGCATACTAGCTACAGTATGCCCCAGTGTGTGATTAACACGCAGGTGGACGGCAGTCGGCCGAATTCAATGTGTGGTAGCTGTGGATGTGCGGTGACTGCGCTCCAATCTTGCCAGCAAGTGGCAAAGGCATGCAGAACATGATGTGGGCGGTCGTGAGTGAACGTTGCAATAGTCTGGTCGAATGTCCCGTTCTCCGTGTAAGGAGGTTGGAGAGAGAGTTCTTCCGCCAGCCTTGCCGCCAGGTGGGCGGAGGCGCCGGTTCCCTTCAACCCGTCGAAGTCAACTGACTGGCTGGGGTTGTTCATGTCTGCTTTGTGGCGATCATGCATCCGGGAGTCATTTGCCTCGTTTATTTGCTTTGTTGAATTGCGTTGTTATTACACTGTCCTTCACGCAGAACACGCCTTGATACACATCTTGGTGCCAAATTGGTGCGAAATGATCAAAAAGAGTCCTCGGGCCAAAATATTTGGGAACAATATCTATATATGTGCGATGTGGGAACCAAACTATGTCCTGCAGTTCAGAAAGTAGAACCTTTGTTGCATTCTAACATAGTCTAATCACTATAATTACACATTTTTTACAAGTAGTTTTATTACATGATCAGTGCCTTGAATCAAGATAAACCTTTGAAACCCTTGCAAACAGGCAAGATAGACGCTGAAATGATCCGATTTATAATAGTGCGTTCGTGCGCTCTCTCGCTCATCTTCGTCTCAAAATTTACTCGAGTGGTGATGCCCGTGATAATGGGTGTAAATACTGCAGCAGCGCACAATGGCTGGCACAACGAATGTCTCGCAATGAAACTGCGGGTTCGGCTGCCATTTCCATCTGAAGGTATTGTCAAACGTGACTACTTATGAGGGGCGGAACTTTTACTTAATGATTTGGGGAGGAAGAAATGCGTTTTCATGCCACTCAAGGCTCGTTCGATACTAAATATCAGCGGCGTTGTGATAGGAAGAGAGAGATAGATATATATATATAGGGGGTAGGGGGGCAATTATCTGCACCCACAGCATAGAATGTTCCACCCTAGACCTATGCTTGTTTAGCTATGACAGCTGACGTCATCTCTTCTGGCTTCAAGGACGAACCAACTATTCCGGCTATATGACAATCAGTGCCGCTGCGTCAGGGTACTGTCCTGTGTCTCCACGCTTCACACCAGGGAAAACCGTCTGGATAATGAATGAAAAAGAGTTGTATTGTAATATGTACAGTATGGAATTGAACATGGAACAACGGTGAAATACGCCGTACTGCACCGGAACTAAGCAGGAGAACGGCTACCAACACACAACGCAGTATCACAAGCTGGGGTTCGCCGCTGCCAGGCGCCGCGCACACGTGTGCCAACTCTATTAAAATTTATAAATCGCAACATTAATTCTAAGTGCTATAAAGGTGGTGCCAATATGAAATGCCTGTTTTATAGTCTGATTCCACTAAAACACGGCGCAGTGGCAGAGCCTGTGCGCCGGCCATGAAAACGGAAAAAACGGAGTCGCCTAGCGAAGCCTCTGTCTACGAGTGCGCTAATTGCAGTATCATCGGAGCAGTGGCACTGGCCGGCCGCGCACTTGGCGAGAGCGAGAGAGCAGCCCGGCCACATGGTGAGCGGGTCATTGCCGGGCAGACGACGCGAGGTGCGCCCCAGCCGCATGCGAGCCGGAGCAGCTCCCGCCCAGGAATGGCAGCGTGTCCAGGAATGTAGCCAGTGGGCAGCGCGGGGCGCCTACCGGGCGGCCGGCGCGCGGCCGCCCGCCTATTGAGCGTCGGAGCCAGGTTCGGCGGGGAAGGGACAGGGGGAGGAGGGGCGTGGCCGGCGCCGAACGCCCGCCCAGCTCGCCGGGACCGGTCGCCACGGCCACCCGTTGAGCCGAGCTCCGCTGCCGCCGACGGCTGAGTATCACAGACGGTGGCAGCGCCACCGCAGCGCCACCTATCACCGTCACGTGCCGTCCCAGTCAGCCCGCAGCGACACCCATCACCGCCATACGCCATCGCAGTCACCCTGCAGCGCCACCTATCACCGCCACGTGCCATCGCAGTCACCCTGCAGCGCCAATTGTCACCGCTATGCGCCATCGCAGTCACTCCGCAGCGCCACGTATCACCGCCATCAGTCACCCTGCAGCGCCACCCATCACCGCCATACGCCATCGCAGTCACCCTGCAGCGCCATCCATCACCGCCACGTGCCATCGCAGTCACCCTGCAGCGACACCCATCGTCGCAATGTACTTGTACGACCCCATGCAATCCGTAGTGTCAATGCCGCATTCTGTTGAAGGAGAGGGGACAGACTTTGGTGCCATGTAGTCGTCGTGTGGAGAGATAAGACAATTTCGCTTAATGCAGGGGGCAGTGGCAGTGGCTGTCTCTCCTTTGCTGCGCCATTCGTCCCGTTGGACCTGCTGACTGTGCTATGCCGAACGACATGTGAGTGTTCGATGCAGGTCAGTGGAGGTAACACTGCTTTCTACGACGCTATTATTTGTCGCAGTAGAGAAGTTAGTGAGATGATTCGCACCTATTTTCTATCCTCCACTTTCAGAACTGATTGCGCCGGGTGGACACATGATCTACTACAAAGCGGTCAAAACACTGAACTGACGCCGCGTGAAGCATAACTATGTCGTTCCGTTCCGCTCACTCAATCTGCAGTGCCGCGCACAGACGTGATGCGCTATTCCATCCAGTCCGCAGCGCCACCTATCACCGCACCATACAGTCCGCAGCGCCACCTATCACCGCACCACCCAGTCCGCAGCGCCACCTATCACCGCACCACCCAGTCCACAGCGCAACCTATCACCGCACCATACAGTCCGCAGCGCCACCTATCACCGCACCATCCAGTCCACAGCGCCACCTATCACCGCACCATCCAGTCCACAGCGCCACCTCTCCCCGTGATGCGCCATCCGCCAGAGGGCGGCTCGACAACCAGGCAGCTGACGCCTGCGCCAGACGGCCGCCACGACAAAGACGCAGCACGCGCAATCGCGTGTGTCTTTAGATGCTCAACGTCCATCACGCACATTGTAAGGGCGAGTGAGTTGAGGCTTGTGTGGTGGCGCGCAATGTCGGCAGAGTCGGATCGTGCATGGACAGAGGATGTTGGTACCCGTTTGAATGCCGCCGCCGCGAGGACGGCCGGCGCGCATCCGACTGCACGTGTGTGGCACGTGTGTGGCACGCGTGTGACACGTGTGTGGCACGTGTGTGACACACGTGTCGCGCGACGCGACACTATCCGCTTTCCACTGGAGTGTTTCCACAGGCAGGTGCGTGTGTCGCCGCCTGGACGCGGACAGCGGGCGCGAAGCGGGCCAGTTAATCTACGGGCGGGAGGGCCGTGACAAACAGCGCCCCAGGCGGGCCGCTCCCAGCGCGCCTCCACTCGACGCCCGTCTCACATCGACGGCCGAGTGCACGTGACGGCGGGCGACAGGCGACGGGCGACAGGCGACAGGCGACGGGCGACAGGCGACAGGCGACATCCGACGGCCTGCAGCTGGCTCCAGCCGGCGGTCTGAGGGGCGGCGACGCGGTGACGAAGACGAGAGCCCGGCCGCCACCGGTTGAGCGGGTGCAGCGCCACTAGGCCGAGGCGACCTCCATTCCGGGCCTGCAACGCCCGACAGCCGTCTCAGTGTGCGCCACACCGGGGCACGCTGGGTCGCGTCACAGCACGAGCATATCGGACACGGACACACCTTGGCGAAGGGAATATTTTCCGCTCGCCCTTCCGTCTCGAGACTCAATCGGTCCGGAAGAAATCGCAGCCGTGCGACAAACTTGCATGACTTTAGTTCTATTTTGTATCTCTCGGCTTGGTCAATCTCGGGCAATCAATATCAATGGAATATTCAGTTTCTTGAAGATAACTGGGAAGAGACATAACCCCTACACTCGAGGAATATTGGGCTGAGTACTAGGGATAATTTGCGCAAAGTAATATGCAAATACAAACGATCTGAGCGTCGTTCTGTCTCTACTTCTCCATGTGGGTGATTCACAAATGAATTACAGATCTCATGTTTCAGTCAAAGTGGTCAGACTTAAAATAAGAGTGAGTCACGGGGGCCCATTTGGGTTAAGCCTGTAAAGGGACGATACTATAAAACTGGACAAAAAGATACTCAACACCCTAACCAAAGCTACATCCCAAATTCCAAAGAAGTTATCCACCATCATCCCACACGCCCACCAACACCTATCTATATAGCCCTGTTTATTCGATCCCTCGTAACATACGCATGGATCGAGTGCCTCTTCAATGATGTTCAAACTCCATCCAATCTAGGTGAGGAAAAGTTAAATGGTTTAAATGAAGGTTCTCTTTGTCGCATCCCATACTTGTATTTTATTTTGCCTCATCGCATATTTTCAGTTGTCAGTGAACAATAGTGACCGATACCGCACCACCACCACCATAGGACACCTGGTGGTGGTGTAGGTTGCGCTGCTCGGCACACCATGCAACCTATAGTAACTCCTACTGCACCACCACCATAAGCCACTTGGCGGCGGTATAGATGGCGCTGCTCGACCCGCCACGCCACCTATAGTGACCGCCACCGCAGCGCCACCATTGTCTGCCAACAGCGACATGATGCCGATCCTGCGCCTGCAGCGCGGGAGTCCTGTAGCCCGCCCCTTGTCCTCGCCTGCCCAGCGCCTCAAATAGCGCCGCATATGGATTGCTGAGCCATAAGGTCAGCATCATCAGATGCGGCCGTGTCGGTCCATCAACCGCACGTTAAACTCTCGGTGAAAATTTCGCCGTTCGGCTGGAATTCATGGATCGGATGGTGGGGCCAAGATTCACGCAACAAGCTCTGCTTAGCAACAGGACCATGATCCATAAAACCATCCCAGCAAGAACTCGTTTATAATGGCACCAGCACACCGGCTTAGGGCGACGTATCATCCACGCTTCGTTGAACGGAGAAAACCTGCAGCCAATAGATGTGCTGCTGTTGGGCCATGCTGATGGTGATCATCATTTGGCAGTTCCCTTCATGCAAAGCGCTTCTGACAACACCAATGAAACCGCTCTGGAAACCTTTGGACTGTATGTCTTTATCCAGAATATCCAGAAGCTGACAGGGAAGTGCTGTGATTGAGTGCACACGATTTGTTTGTTGGTTGCTTCATCACAACAGCTGCGCTTACCAGCGGCATTTCAACTTCAACCAACAACTAATGAGCAGCCCACCCAGTTGGACAGCAGACATTTCTCGTACCCCGCCCAACACGGGATCTTACTGAGCTGAAGAAACCACACCACTGCGCACGGCCAAGCTTTGGTCAGTCCAGCCGTTTCGGCTGAACAAGGTTGGACGCAACATTCGCCAATACAGGTTCTGGGATTTATGACCTTCC
The DNA here is from genome assembly GCA_034440615.1 of Ashinkailepas kermadecensis. Lineage (NCBI taxonomy): Eukaryota > Metazoa > Arthropoda > Thecostraca > Neolepadidae > Ashinkailepas > Ashinkailepas kermadecensis. The sequence continues at coordinate 445,288 of JAOTOM010004972.1, forward strand.
GACAAAAACAACAAATCCCATAAAATCCCAGAATGCTATGCAAAGCACTCCAGTATATTCCATTGATAAAAGCGGCATACCCGAGACATGAGCAATGCTCATAAAGGTGATTAAGTGCTTGAAAATGTTCCAACTAATATAATACTTATCCTGGATAGGCTAAGTACCAACCATGTTTTCAGTGACGTCGACTGTCGTGGCGCCCCCCAAATCCTATCAGGTGCAATGCGAAAAAAGTACAACGTGCTGCCAAGAAGTAAAAGGGAATGAACAATTCGGATGACAATAAGGAACAGGTTTCCCAAAGCATCATATACTGAACTACTAGCATGACTGCAGATGGCTGAACGAAGTGCAATATACCACACAGACACACAAACACACACACACACACACACACCTACACACACACACACACACACACAATGCTTTAGGGTGCCACATGCAAACATCACCAAACACAAGAAGCTGCACTGGCACAGGTTGTCAAAAGAGCGAGGTCATCTCAGTGGGACGAAAGCGACATGCGAAGACGACTTTCCCAACGTCGTCTTCATGAATTGGACGACCGCATACGCGAAGACAACACCATGCTGCTCAGAAGCCTCAGCGAGGCTGGCACAAGTCCATCGACGTGTTCGATATCCGGCCGGATACGTGTTGATGCTTAATCGCCACTCCACGCTCAGCACACGGCCGAAGCCTGCCAGGTCCGACCTGTTGCTTGTTTGCTTGCCAGCTTGTGGAAGCGATAAAGCGGGAGATCAACTGCGAGCGGGGAGGATGCTGGACTGCGGGCCATCCGGGGAGGCCGCAGCCATCCCTGGATAATGTGGTTGAACACTGCGGCGGCACAGCACCCCCTTCTGACGACATAGCAGCGACACACACAGCACCGACTCCTGACGACACCACTATCTCTGGAGAGTGACGCGGAACAGCAGCAACGCACACGACACCCCTTCCTGACGACATCAGCGACACACACGACACGCCATTCCAGACGACATAGCAGCGACATACACGACACCCCTTCCTGACGACATCAGCGACACACACTAAACACCCTCCTGACGACATCAGCGACACACACGACACCCCTTCCTGACGACACACACGACGCCCCCTCCTGGCGACATCAGTGACATACACGATACCCCCTCCTGACGACATCAGCGACACACACGACACCCCCTCCTGGCGACATTAGCGACACACACGACCCCACCCCCCCTGACGACATCAGCGACACACACGACACCCCCTTCTGACGACATCAGCGACATACACGGCGCCCCCTCCTGACGACACGCCAGCCTCAGTCATCCCCGGAATTGTATCGATGCAGACATTTTGAAGAGCCTGTTTGATTGTAATCATAGTTACAAGGCATCCGGAGGGACAACACCGAGAAGTTTGAAACCAGGAGCATCTAAGGAGACTCAGAGACATTCTATGGAGATTAGATTCCTGCTTCCCCGCTCAAAAAGCACACCACATAGATGAAACTGCCATTGGCTATCTCAACGTCTTGTACATATATCTGAATTCAGCGATGGAACTATTCGCATGCAAAACATGAAGTTGTTTAAAAACAAACTATGCGTGTTAGTAGGACATTTGCCATGCCCTTGGCATTCTGAGATGCTCACACATGCCACCAGAATGCAGGTGCCGGACCGGTGGGGCCGGTGGGAACTGCCAGTAGCGTGCCAGGTGGGAGGACTGACCCGGGACAACCATTCGCTGGCCACACCAGCCTCGGCCGAGTCTCGGCCGCCCTGACCGATGGACCCGCCACCGTGCCCGATGCGGTCCGTCCGTGTCCGACCGCCAGCACAAAGAGGGCCGCCGTCGTGCCGGTGAGACTGGTGTCTGGCGGGGGAGGGGGGGCGGTGCGCCGCAGACGCCGCACCTGCAGCGGATTGCCGCCGCTGGTTGACCTGACACGCGGCACCGGCACGACCTGCACCTCAACACCGGCACTCCATTCATCATTGAAGGCTTTATCGTGAATTGAGTCCGATCGATATCCTGTTGTCATGACGACGGTGCGCCGTGAGGATCAATGTTGAGCCTCGCGCCGCCGGCAGCCGCCCAGCAGCTGGTGATGACGGTCTGACCCGCCACTGTTCACATCTGACGCACCTCTGACTGGCCACTGTTCACGTCTAACGCGCCTCTGACTGGCCACCGTTCACGTCTGACGCGCCTCTGACTGGCCACCGTTCACGTCTGACGCACCTCTGACTGGCCACTGTTCACGTCTGACGCACCTCTGACTGGCCACTGTTCACGTCTGACGCGCCTCTGACTGGCCCACGTCTGACGCACCTCTGACTGGCCACTGTTCACGTCTGACGCACCTCTGACTGGCCACTGTTCACGTCTGACGCACCTCTGACTGGCCATTGTTCACGTCTGACGCACCTCTGACTGGCCACTGTTCACGTCTGACGCACCTCTGACTGGCCACTGTTTACTCTGACGCACCTCTGACTGGCCACTGTTCACGTCTGACGCACCTCTGACTGGCCACTGTTCACGTCTGACGCACCTCTGACTGGCCACTGTTCACGTCTGACGCACCCCTGACTGGCCACTGTTCACGTCTGACGCACCTCTGACTGGCCACTGTTTACATCTGACGCACCTCTGACTGGCCACTGTTCACGTCTGATGTACCTCTGACTGGCCACTGTTCACGTCTGACGCACCTCTGACTGGCCACTGTTCACGTCGACGCACCTCTGACTGGCCACTGTTCACGTCTGACGCACCTCTGACTGTTACCTCTGACTGGCCACTGTTCACTCTGCTGCCACGTCTGACGCACCTCTGACTGGCCACTGTTCACGTCTGACGCACCTCTGACTGACCACTGTTCACGTCTGACGCACCTCTGACTGGCCACTGTTCACATCTGACGCACCTCTGACTGGCCACTGTTCACGTCTGACGCGCCTCTGACTGGCCACTGTTCACGTATGACGCACCTCTGACTAGCCACTGTTCACACTTGACATACCTTTGCCTGATCACAGCCCACGCCCGATACACACCAAGCCGCCGAATGGCGCCTGACATACGCCACGTTTCTGCAAGCATCGTGACACACGCCACACATCCGGCATAGTCGTCACGGGTGCAGAGGTGCCGGTCCTGGCGCAGGCCATACCGCCTCCGTGCCGGTCGACCCTGGCAGTAGCCTCACACTATTGTGTCGCGCGACAGACATCACCGCCTTGTCCAGCTGCTCAGGAGACGCGAACACATGTCTGGACACCTGGAAGGTGGACACCTCCATCGAGATAACTGACGATCATCCGTGTCTCCCTGGCAATCGGAGAAAGACATTTTACGTAAATCTCAGAATTCTACCACAATACGACTTCGGTGTTTGAATTTGCTGTCCAACTTCCAATGGCCCCAATGAACTGGTCAACCTGCTGACGCAGTGGATGGCTACCGTGGACGTGCCAACGACCAACACAAGTGATGAAGAAACTGCTTAGCCTGCTAACGCAGACAATAGTTATTGGGGGCGTGCCAACACAAGTGAGAATCTGCTTAGCACAGAATCTGCTTAGCCTGCTAATGCAGATTATGGCTACCGTGGATGCGTCAACACAAGCGATGCAGAAACTGAGCACCTCATCCCGAGACGACACATCTCAGCACTGCTAGTCAACCTCGTTTGGTCCCAAGCTACCTCACCAACTGCTGAGCTACCTCACCAACTGGCGAGCTACCTCACCAACTGCTGAGCTACCTCACCAACTGGTGATCTACCTCACCAGCTCCAAGGCTGTCTCATCAGCTGCTGATGTGTTTTATGAGCTGCAAAGATGCCCCATTAGCTGCTGAGCTTCTTCGCCAGTTGTTCAGCTTCCTCGCCAGCTGCTGAGCTGTCTCACCAGGTGCTGAGCTTCCTCACCGGGTACAGAGGTTCCTCACTAGCTGGTGAGCTTCCTCGCCAGCTGCGAAGTCTGCTACAAATCAGCCCGGCCTGCTGGAAAGGTGCCCCGACTGGTGGCGAGTTTCCTCGTCTGCCCCCCCCCCTCATGGTGGCACGCTATCTCGTCTCCTGACGCGGATACCGGCGCCAGGGGGCCGTTGCATCTCAGTAAGTGCGGCGGGCAGCGCCCGTCGTTAGGGCTTGTTTGCCCTCCTGCCGCACTGAAGAGGCGACTGACAGCGGCGCCGACAAGGCCGGCGGCTGCGCGGCCAACCAGGAGGCTCGGTCTGCCGTGACGTCGGCGCCGACAAGGCCGGCGGCTGCGCGGCCAATCAGGAGGCTCGGTCTGCCGTGACGTCGGCGCCGACAAGGCCGGCGGCTGCGCGGCCAATCAGGAGGCTCGGTCTGCCGTGACGTCGGCGCCGACAAGGCCGGCGGCTGCGCGGCCAATCAGGAGGCTCGGTCTGCCGTGACGTCGGCGCTGCCAAGTGCCGTCCGCGTGCAGCTTCTCAATGGTCATACAGTGGGATAATCTGAGTGTTGGCAAAACGTGTCCACTAAAGTCGTGTCCGGTCTCACAGGGCACTGGCGAACATAGGCAATACATGTCGTAGGTAAAGAGCAGAACGACCAAATAAGTCCCTTTTTAACACACAGTGTTTTTCACGGATCTTCTTGACGTTTCTGAAATACCAGGGACAGGGGACTGGCCTACCGGCCGCTTCAAACGTCACCTGGCAGGCACCCCACACAAGCTACCTGCCAATATCTCTGAAATTAATAGGGTCTGCAATAAGCAGGGTCTCCAATAACAGGGTCTGCAACAGAGCAAAAGCGCCGGCTATCACCAACCGTTTGTTCTTTTGCAATAGACTGCAATAGACTAAGCTGACCATTAAAGAGCCGCCTAAAGTTGGAGCCCTCAGCCCCAGGTTCCAGCTCTACACGTGGCTCGTCACTCACCAGTGATCTTTCCACATCGTGTCAAATTTGTCATTTGCTTTCTGTGTGCACTACTGTACCTGGGTAGCTTCCTTGCGTTAATGTGTTAGCATTTGTGGTTTCCAATGCTAAACACGGGCTACAGATATGACCATGTGGCAACTTTGTATGTACAGCATAATTCTCCATTGCATCTGATAGGTAGATTGCATGGTGCATTGGCAAATCTCAAATGGATTACAGCAATGAACCCAGGTAAGGTAAACTCAAATCAGCACAACATGACTGTTTTAAGCCTGATCGCAATCGTCTAATAAACTTCAATGATCACCCATATTAACTGCATTGACGTTCTCACAATTACAAGTTATTAGAAGTTATACATAAATTATCGTGATTTTGTTAGAACCAGCATCGAGGGAGTAAAATGCATCTAAAACCTACCGGTAGCTTTAGAAACCCCTCGTTACACTGTGGGTTATAGTAATAGGGACAATCATACACCGACATCATCGTGAAACCGTGTTCGTGCTTTACGTGTTACGTTCCTTTCGTATACGTTCTTTTCAAATTTGCAAGTGACCACCTTTTAATTAATTGTTTACGTCCACGCTTTGTCGTTCCACAACACAGAAATCCAGTGTTCGAACCAATTTACATCAATTTCCGCAATCATTGTATCTTGTAAACGGCCATTTCGCCAAATATAAGGCAGTCTAACGGAGAATACCAAATCAAAACAGTTTTCTTTTTCACTGGGCCATGGCACAGTGGAACCAATTTTCAGCAGGCATTTCTCTCCTGAGCAGCACATTCCTAGTGTACACAGATATGGGTGGAAGTGCGTCTCGAGTTCGGTTAGATTCAAGCTCATCTTCTCTACTTTTAATCCAGTGCGGTGGCAGACGAGATTAGCGAACGCCAGCGACTAACTGACTGTCTGGCAAGAGTGACTGGCTAATAATGGCCTTTGTATTGACAGACCACGCCTGGACGGGCTGTGCAAGCATCCGACGAGCAGGCGATCAATCGAATACGAAGGGGTGTGTAGATGCACAGAGAGGGATCCAACACAGCAAGTGAGGGATCCAGTTCAAGCACAGGAAAGAATCCAGGGGGATGAAGGGGTGACCCCTCCCCCCCCCCCCCCACCATAAAACCCAGAAAGGCGCCCCGATGGATATGGGGAGCCCCTCAAGACGGTAAAGGCGTCCCGCCGGGAAGTTCGATTACACCCCTCCCCGGCTTAAGGAAATGTTCAGTCAAAGATACCACTAGGAGTAGAAAAGCAATCGCGCGTACCCTATAGTTCCCTCGAGTGAGTCTCTACCATACTCAACGAAACTTTTAGTCAAAGGCGACCGTCCGAGTGGGAAGGCGCGCTCTAAAAATCTCCCCTCCCTTAGCGAAATCCTAGATCCATCCACAATGCTCACTCCAGTGTCCGACGCTACTCCATAGCACGACCCCATCCCCACACTATCGTCCGGCCCTACCACAAAGCACGATCCAATGCTCACTTCAGCGTCCAGCACGGCCTGCCCAGCCTTAATCCACAGACATCGTGAGTCCCACAGTGCATGCCAGAGAGAACGGCGCGCCACTGAACCCAACCAACCAATTTTTACACTGGAAAATAGGCAGATTCAACTTCCAGAGTCCGCAAAAGCTGGCGCATTTGAGTGTTGCCACTTTGCGCCAGGCACGTGTCATGCTGCAGTCAGGCCAGGGCCAGCTTGGTGCGCGTTCTCACCCATCGGTCCCGATCGGCATGCCGTACCTAACTGCGGCAACGTACGCCACCAGACACGAGTACAGGTGGCCACTATACATTGCTAACGGCCACAGAAACCACAGACCACTCCACCAGACCGCGGACCTGACCCCACCCGCAGCACTAACCGGCACCCTGAGTCGCGTCACGGACCGCCACGCTCGCCGACGGCGGGCCGCCTCCACCGCCGCCTCGTGCCCCCCCCCCACCCAGATGGAAGGGGGCCGCAAGGTGTGACGTCACTGGTCGGTAACGATCGGGCGGCGTGTGTCGGAGCCGACGGCCGCCTCGTGCGGTGCTCACTGTCGACAGTGTAAACACGGCCCACCGCCGGCTCAACTGGCGCACACGGCCCACCGCCAGTTCAATTGGCGCACATGGCCCACCGCCGGCTCAACTGGCGCACATGGCCCACCACCGGCTCAATTGGCGCACATGGCCCACCGCCGGCTCAACTGGCGCACGCGGCCCGCCGCCGGCTCAACTGGCGCACACGGCCCACGGCCGGCTCAACTAGCGCACACGGCCCACAACCGGCGGCTCAACTGGCGCACAACGTCACCGACCGCCCGCGGCCCATGGTCAGGCGGTAGAGCCGACACTTGAAGAAATGAATTGTATGCGTCTGACTGTTACTGCAAGCTTCTGATGACCACTGAGTTAACCTGTAACATCAGCACTGATAACTGCACCGCATCAGCACGGGTCAGCGTTGGACTCAGGGCGGGGCTGCACCGCACCATCCTGGGTCAGTGTTGGACTGAGGGCGGGGCTGCACCGCACTACTACCTGGACCAGCAATGTACCCCGGATGGAAGTGGGGGGATGGGGGGGGGGCTGCGCCACCACAGTCTGAGCCAGCAATGTACAACGGGCGAGGAAGGGAGGGGGCTACGCCGTACCAGCCGCCGCCGTCCATCAAAGAGCACGTGACCGCTGGGGTGACGTTCCCAAGCTATTTTTGCCACAAGGACACGGAACGGGTACACTGTACGGACACGGACGGTACACGATGGAGGCGACTCCCGCTGTATAACTGCCGCTGCCGCCCACAACGAGGCTCGTTGAACCCTCCACCACAGTTCTCTGCCAGGGTGGGTGAGTTTCTGCTCGGCATGCCATGCGAGTGTACCTGACCGTACCGCCCTGTACCGATCCAGTATCGCCCCGTACCGACCCGACCGCATGCCGCTCCGCTCCGGCGTCGGCGGCCAACACAGCACAGACTCTTCACAAGGGAATGCCACACGACGCCGCAGACATTCCCGCGATCCCACTCTGTCTGACGGCCGAGTCGCATTGAGCGCTTGTGCCCCCTCTGGTCGCTGCAGATCTCCCCCCACTGAATCCGCTACAATGCCTTCCCCTCGGCTCACTACATACATTCCAACCACCACAACGCTTCGTGGTCGTGACCGAATTATTCCCCACCGGACCACTGTCACATATCTTGGAATCGTCCCAGACAAAGGACTCTACTTCGGCCTGCATACTACTTATATTAAACGACGTTGCGCTGAGCATCTGAATCTCCTGCGCTGTATCTCCGGTCGAGACTCGGGCGCACATCGGGCCACTTTAAGCACAATCTACATTGCTCTGATTCGCTCAATCCTGGAATGCAATGCGTGCTTATTTTCGATCATGTATCCCCTCACACATCACATCATTTGGGCGCATGCAAAATACACGCACAACGCCTCATCGCAGGAACACACCGCATCACAGCTATCCCCAGTCTCCGGGCCGAGGCCAACCTCCTTAGTCTCAAACACCGCAGATCACTACAACTCGTTAGATATCACTTTATGACTATAACACAGCACAATCATTCCGCCCATCTGGCTCGATCTAACACCACGTCCGGCGCACCGATAACAATGCTAAATATAACATTGTTCATCATTTGAACCAGACTCTTACATTCGCATTGAAATTTTCAGATGTAACCCCGACAAAATTCCTCCCTGCTCCTATCCGGGCACGTGAAACACCCCAAGCTCGAGTATCAATGTCGACCAAAAAAAACTGCCATTTCACATTGCAGCTCAACTCAAATTTTACTAATAACAAGACGCCACGGACACACACGCACACACGCACTCACGCACACACGCGCACACGCGCGCACACACACAACACAACTCGTACGTCTACACTGACGGCACCTATACCAGCGACGGTACGGGAGCCGCCTGGTGCGGTGGGCCCAGCATTGGCCAAATACAATTACACCACACCATTCGGTATGCACAGCAGAGTTAGTAACCATGCTAATTTGCCTGCGCCAACATCAATGGCCACCACATTACCACACCCACCATCACCTGCACTGATTCACGCTCTTTCACTGACATCCTCGATGCCATATACAACACCACCCATCCCACACTCCAAGCTATCCGACACCTCTACTATACCAACCACGCACACACCCAACTTGCACTGCTCTGGTTCTCCGGCGACATGGGCATCACGGGTAACGAGCGAGAGGATGGTCTCGTCAGTCAGGCCATCGATCTCACACCCGCCCACCGTCTCCCAGTACCTGCCGGTGGTCCGTCCCTGGCCGATACACTGTTCCCCAAATGTCTCCCACCCGCCCACCGTCTCCCAGTACCTGCCGGTGGTCCGTCCCTGGCCGATACACTGTTCCCAAATGTCTCCCACCCGCCCACCGTCTCCCAGTACCTGCCGGTGGTCCGTCCCTGACCGATACACTGTTCCCCAAATGTCTCCCACCCACCCACCGTCTCCCAGTACCTGCCGGTGGTCCGTCCATGACCGATACACTGTTCCCCAAATGTATCCCACCCGCCCACCGTCTCCAAATACCTGCCGGTGGCCTGTCCCTGGCCAATAATACACTGTTCCCCAAATGTCTCTCACCCGCCCACCGTCTCCCAGTACCTGCCGGTGGCCTGTCCCTGGCCAATAATGCACTGTTCCCCAAATGTCTCCCACCCGCCCACCGTCTCCCATTACCTGCCGGTGGCCCGTCCCTGGCCGATACACTGTTCCCCAAATGTTACCAGGCGTGCTGCAACCACAAAACATCACACTAACACAATGTTAAACCCGACCTCTTCAAATGGCCCTCATCACACCAACATACACGTTTGAAGGAGGTTGACCCCGCCCGTTTGTGGGCTGGGCCGCACAAATCTGACACACAATTGCATTTGCCATCCAATAGGCCACCATCCACTTCACAACATATGTGGTGACCACACTTCTGTCACACAAGCTGTACTTACATGCCCAGCATATGTTCAACAACGTCGACCCGTTTTCTATTACTTTCCCCAAACTAGCGAGCCAATGTCGTTGCGGACACTGTTCAGGGATGAGAACCCGCAGCTCCTCGAGCTACCGTTCACTTTCCTGCACAGCACAAAACTGGACCAATTCATTTTAAGCTAAACTCTACCGTCCTCTCCGCTCTCGCATGGCACACGCATATGTGGTGGCTTCCAAGAGGTAGGCAGGGACCGATCCAATTTGGCAAAACGGACGGTGGCGTTATAAATTGCGCTTGGTGTTTTACTTTCGGGTTTCCCAAGCAGTTTGGCTTTTCCTCCTTCTGGTTTTTCCAAGCTTTAACTTCAACATTCACCTACACATACAGGGTTGAGCCCGGACACCCACAGCTCGCCCTGGGCGCCGGGCCTCCTCTTCGATTTCAGGTCGCGGGTACTCAGACGTCCACATCGACTGTCTCCCGGACCGATCGGGGCCGAGGGGGAGCGGCCCGGGTGCTCAGGCAGCCACATCGACTGTCTCCAGGACCGCCCGGGGCCGACGGGGGCTCAGACGACTCGGTCGACACAACCACAGACGTCTCCAGTCACAATTAGCCGGGCGCCGGTAGTGCATGCTCGGTCCGAGCATCGACCGAGGTCGATATTACTCGGGAAAATGGCCGAACGCCAATCTCATCAGCGACACGGTCGTCATGAGCAGACCTCGATGCACGCCACCACCGAGCTGGCTGACGCAGTACGGTGCATAACTAGAGCTGATAACTGACAATCGGGCGCGACTGAGGTGGCGCTGCGGCGCCACCATCAGTAGACCATGCGATCTTCCGGTGCACACGACTGGCTGGGGGTCGGCGGTGCAGACCATTCTGACGTCATCACAGAAGGGTCACGTGGTCTACCGGTACCGGCAGCTGGGACTCCGCCATGTGCTGGCACATACCGCAGATGGTGATGCAAACACTGCGAGCTTCACGACATTTGAGGGTGCGGTGGCGTTTGCCTGATACGAACATCGCTGGGTGGGAATAGTAGTCCGATGCACCTATGAACACTCGGGTAAATGCGATAACCGCCGGGAACAACCATGGCGTGCATTGTGGTGACAATCAGCTATAATGCTACTTATTTTGGAATGGTGCCTTTTCAACCGCCTTCAGGATCGAGGTCAGCCCCAGGTAAGTCATACAATGCGATGGACGGGATCGATGCTACCCTCTGCCGCGGACAGGGCCGGTGCTACCCTCTGCCGCCGGCGGGGCCAGTGCCACCTCGTGACGCACTTGCCGCGGGCGGGGCCGGTGTTACCCTGTGACGTTGGCGGGGCCGGTGCTACCCTGTGACGCTGGCGGGGCCGGTGCCACCCCGCGACGTACCTGTCGAGGGTGGGGTCGGTGATACCCTGTGACGTTGGCGGAGCCGATGTTACCCTATGACACTGGTGGAGCCGGTGGGCGGCCATGTTACCCTTAACTGTGGCCCCCCGTGACGTACCTGCGGGTGGGGCCGGTGCTACCCTGTGACGCTGGCGGGGCCGGTGCCACCCCGCGACGTACCTGCCGAGGGTGGGATCGGTTTTATCCTGTGACGCTGGCTGGGCCGGCGCCACCCCGCGACCCACCTGCCGCGGGCGGGGCCGGTGTTACGAGCCGACCGGCTCGCCGACGGCCGGCCGGCCGAGCAGCGCGCTCTGCTCGGTGGGCGACGCGTCGGCGCTGCGCGGCGCGGCGTGGTTGGCGGCGTGCCGCACCATGCGGCCGCCGCACAGGCACAGCTCGCCGCGCGCCGGCGACAGCAGCGCCGGCGTGTTGTACAGACAGCCGGCGGTGGCGCAGCGCGGCGGGCCGGCCGCCGGCCGGCGCGTCGCCGCCGCCGCGGCCGCGGCCGGCCCGAGCGGCGGCCCGTCGGCGGCGACGGCCAGACGCAGCGGCGAGCCGTCCGACTCGCCGCCGCTGTCGGCCGCCAGCGTCGCGTCCAGCAGCTGCTCCGTCTCCGGGTCGGGCCGCGGCTCCGGCTTCTTCAGGATCGACTTTTTCTTCTCGGGGCTGCGGTGGCGGCCGTCGGCGGCGTCGCCCGACAGCGACGTTCGGCTGCCCGACTTGCCTGCAACGACGCGGCGCGGGTCACAAGGGGGGTCGAAGGTAGCGCAGGTCACGCGCGGTTTTGGGCGGCGCAGGTCACATGGGGGCTGGGGCAGCGCTGGTCACGCGGGGTCTGGAGCAGCGCAGGCCACGCAGGGTCTGGGGCAGCGCAGGTCGCGCGGGTCTGGGGTAGGCCCGGACACCGGACGGCCGATGCGCACAATTGGCGAACATAACGGCGAGGCGAAGGCGGGAACGGCAAGTGAAAAAGAGACAACGAAGGAGGTGCAACCGAAGCCCAACAGGCAGAGGGCGTGGCGTGGCATGGACAGCTGGGTCACATAAGTGATCCATCCTCATAAATCTCCCGGTTTGTCTGGCGGCTCGCCATCGTTGACGTCACCCGGTGACGTCACACCCCTCTTGCGCTTGGCTACATTCCACACAGCCGCGACGTCACCACACAGCCGTCAGCACCGGTGCCGGAGTGGCGAGAAGGCTCTCAGCACAGCACCAGACCGATCAAACTGCCCTGGAGACCGGCGAGGCTACCCTCACAGAGTGCGTCTTCCGGCTGCCTCCTTCTCAGTCTGACAGCAAACACCACGGAGTGGCGGCGGGTACATGGTGGTAGTTAATTGGTGGCGCCCCTGGACGCGCCGACGGAAAGGTTATTTTCAGCCGATGCAAAGCGGGATCAATGGAGAATGTCAACAGAAGAGGAACTGCAGACGTGAGGATAACGTCGGCCGGAAACAATGTGCACCGAGATCGGTCAGAAACTTCTCTCTGTGTGGTAAATGGGATAAATGATTCCTCAACACAACAAAGATTGCACGAACACAGCGGAAAAGATCTATTCGAACCGGAAAAAAATGTGTTGAGACAGCCGGCAGCTGTAACGATGAACCACAATGTACGCCATCACTGTCATGTGGATACTAAGCACACATACACATACGATATATGTGTGTGTATTCACTAAATGCCTACAACACAGCATTGCTATGATGCTACGCATACGCAGTCCACTAGTGTACTTGGGCAAGGTGCGCTTATGATGCTACGTCCAGCTTGTTGTCCATTTTTCCTGGTATTATATCAAAGAGCGGAGTTATGATATGGATAACACTATGCACAGAAATGCATACACACACCCTCACGCACATACACACGCACACCCTCACGCACACACACATACACACACACCCTCACGCAGGGCGCTAAATAACCAAACCTGGTCGATGCGCCCTAAAACTGAAATAACAAACCAACCAACAACCTCACGCACGCATTACCCTGATGACTACGGTAGCCGAAACGTAGGTGGAATAAAATGGACTGTATAAGTTTGATATATACAATATATATATATATATATATATATATATATATATATATATATATATATATATATATATATATATATATATATATATATATATATATATATATATATATATATATATATATATATATATATATATATATATATATATATATATATATATATATATATATATATATATATATGTAAAGCTTCGGACAGCCTTCGTGAGGCGGTTGACTGGGACCGCCGGAGAGTATGTGGTTTGAATCTATCCGATCTATCTACCCCTCCCGTCATCACGTAGTCCTACTTCGTTCTGGATGCGTTTATGGCCGCAGCAGCACGGGCAAGAGTATGTTCAATGTTGCCGTTTACAGTAATTACAAGTACGAAGCGTATAGTGTGCAAACAATTATTGAATTTGAGCAATGACTTGAAGCATTGAAAGAGCACTGAAAAAACATTGAACACTCGAAAATATGAGCTAAAGGTGACGCAGGACACCAGTCGAAATGCCACATTGCAGGCCCCATCGACTTGCATGCACCGCAGGCGCACCTCAGCGAGAGAGAACGAGTGCAGCGACAGCTGTTGCGCCAGGGTAGCACCTTCGGCATACGCCAAACACATGTACAACGTAGCACTGAATTGCATGACGCACGCTCAACGCCACCATTTCCGGGGACCTCGGATTACGCAAATTTCATTGCCGTTTCAGCTTTAGGGTCATGTTGCAGCCGTCGTTTTTCATGTTGCAAAACATGCCAGATGCAAGTTTCCCTTTCCATGCACGATTAATATATTTAGTTTCATTCATATGTCTGGAAAGCTGTTTTATAAATACTGTCAACAGTTTCCTCATAGTTTGCACTCTCACATACCTACAGCTAAGCTTTGCCTACTACTAATGCAACTAAATCTCTACATAGTACCTATTCGGCTATGCTATGCGACTAATATATTCTCCAGAATCTAATGGTTTCAGATGCACTTGGCAGTAAGCACCATGAGGAACTTTGATGGACAAATTGAAGAACTGCTTTAGCAGCTTCATATATACGAATGGTAGAACGTCACACTCACCACAACATATGTATATCAATATTACATACTTACAGTCAATATTAGAAGAAGAAAAGTGCTGCAAAAAGCGACAGATTAGTATGTCTCCATATTACTGAGTGTTTTACTTGCATGCTCAAAGTGGTTTCACAGCTTTATTATAGACACAAGATTGCTCAGATAAAGACGTTCATAATTCAAGTTGTGGTTTCGAGGAAAATCTTCTGCAAAGCAGCCCAGCGTGAACGAACCCATTTGTGAAAAGTTGCCAGGTGGAATGGTGGAATGTAGAAGGTGGAAAGTGGAATGGTGCCAGGTGGAATGGCACTAATGTGGGTGCCAATGAGCTTGACGTTATAGTATTAATAGTAGCAACACACGCGATGAGGATCCTCGACCCTGATCTACAGAGCGATTGGATTTGGTGCACAGACAGCACAACATGGCACATCAACAAACAAAAATTGAGACACATGGATAGGAGGTAGGAAACAGTCTAGCACGGATTTAACATGGTCTCAGAGTATGTCAGTGCGGGAAATTCAAAGTGTAACCATCGGAGATATCGGAATAGTATATTTCAGATGCTTACCTGACCGAATTAGGTCAAACTTGACATTAATCTCAGCCATCGTAAGATAATTCTTCGTTTCGTTTCAAAACCCCAGAGGGGGAGGGGATCGCGCACCCCCCCCCCCCCCCACACACACACACACTCTGCTGGCGGTGGCGGCAAAATGCCGCACACAAGCGAGCGCTAACGGCTTCATGTAAAATGTAAAGTTCAAGGTCGCCGTTTCGGTCGAGTGGTCCCGAAATAAGTGGCGTGTGTAGGCGAGGAGTGACAACCCGAGCCGCCCCCGGGCGGGGGCGGTGTTGGAGTCGCGAGTTCAGGTCTACACGTCTGCCAAGATTATCCTCGGTAGGCACACACCACGAGGATTCCTACCGGGATGGTAGCTGCCTAAAAAACAATCCTGCTGACTCTTCGGTCGGGTGAGGAGTCCCAATTCACAATCATCCCCACCTTCTGACCGGGCGAGGAGCAATCAACAAGAAGATGTGCATCCACAATGCTGTTGGGAAGCTTACAGCCCTGAACCAAGCTTCAATTGAACGTATAGTACTTCACACGCTTCAAAATCGAGGTGCTGCTGATATTTATTGCAGTGTCAAATGGTACACAGGGTAGAGCAGAACCTGCCACAGTAGACATAGTGTCATATATATAATGCGCAACATCGAATGACGATGGAATAGCAGAACGAAGCGTCGGCGACAGTGCAGATAGCACAGCACAATATCCCAGCTAGGTTTATTTTCGACTATTTTACGGTTGGACTTTATAGCTATTACATACCTGAAAGCCGGTAAAATAATCCAGTGGTACGACAATTTATGTTAGCCTAGTTACATCGCAAATTAAAATAACCAAGTTATATCACAACATTCGATAGCTTAGTTATACCACAATTGATGATACCCTGGTTTTAACACAACACATGATAGTTTAGTTATACGACAGTGGGCGATAGTTTTGCCATACGACGATCAGGGACAGCTTGGCTGTCTCCGCGGAATATAACACGTATTGAAGTCAGGCCACTAAGGAGTGGCATTTCCATAAAGCGTAGGTTCCCCAGTAAGCCCAGCGCTATCTTGGCCATTTTATGCGACAGTTCTGGGCTCTTCGCCAAAACTGAACGTTAAAGCTTGGAGTCTTTTATTGCATCTGTTTTCGGAGATCTTCAGGTCGTAAAACCAAATAGCAAACAAGATTTGTGATCAGAAAACAAGATACAAGGTTCACTTTGGCTTCGGACCATGCTGCTCGACTGCATACCACTGCTTCACTTTTAAAACACGAGTATTAACCGGACACAATCAGGGACAAGTAAAATACAGACTGCATATTCGGACACAGACTGCCGGTGTACGCGCGTGCACTGATCGTCTTGGCTACGCGTGATGGCAAGCTGCGATACAGCGCGATGCAGTGTTCCACGGTCGTCACAGATTAATCACAGATAACCGTCAACTGCACGTTGGAGGCGGAAGCCGCCAGACTGTGGCTCGCCATGGCTTGGCATAATGCCGTTGTAGGCGGAAGCCGCGCGGCTGTGGCTCGCCATAATGCCATGCACCCATTGCGGCACCGAAACGGCCTTACAGAACGCAGACGGCGGCTGAGTTTGGAGTGTGTCTGCAGCACTGTCTACACAACTTATCAGCCTAGGACGATGGAGTCGGCGTGGATGGTGCCAGCGCATGGCTTGGCGTTGGTGCACTGACTGGCTGCACAAGTTGCACTGGGCGGCATTATTGGTGTTGAGGTGGCGCCAGGCCAAGCTGATGACACACTTCATGTCTAGTCTGCAGACGGCCGCGGCAGCACATCAGAGCGATCAGCACTACGGCATTCCACCCGACTCTCAACTGACTCCATGCAACATTAATCAACATACAAACTGAGTTGCAATATTAACTCTGGCTTCGAAATGCACTTCATGGATGAGGATTTTGCAGGGCATTTTCGTGGAACGCTTTCCGCCACTTGCGGCCAACGTGAAGGCAAAACAATGAACATGTCCCAATCACTATTTAGCCTACTACAAGAGGCATACAATTTCCGCTCCGATGTCCGTGGAAAACGTCATGCCAGCAGCACAAGTATTAGAGGCGCAGCACGAGCCAGCGCAAGAGGCGGCCTAGGTGGCTTCAAGTAGCACACTCATGCGCGGGGGGGGGGTCATGCCGCAATGTCCCCACAACAACTTCTCTCACTTCCATATTGAAGAATACTTCCCAGCGCCTGCACTTGCCACCTCCCCTTCCTTAGCATGATATATACCTCCTTGATACCAGTGGCGGATCCAGTGGGTCATGAAGTCATCCCCCACACCTTGGGCCCCTACGAGGTCAAGGACCGCTGAACACGGGTCTTTTAACATTGGCCGTCACGAAACACAATGCATATGTCGCTCCAGGGGGCATTCGGGCGACTGGAGACGGCCACCGTGCTGATAATTGAAAGTCTCCTGAGTCGACGTAAGGGCCCCTGGGCCAACATGAAGGGCCCCTGGGCCAACATGAAGGGCCCTGGGCCGACGTGAAGGGGCCTTGGCCGACGAAAGGGACCCCGAGCTGATGGAGATGGCCCCGGGCCGATGAAGAAGGCCCCCGAGTCGATGGAGTGTTCCCACGGACAGACGTTGAGGGCCTCGGCTCGGACCAACGTGAAGGGCCTCTAGAATGACGGTGGGGGCCCTGGGTCGTTGGAAGCGCATCCTGGCTGACGATGAGGGCTCGATGAGCAAAAAGAGCCCCTGAGCCAAAGAAAGGGGGCTCCTGAGCCGACGGAGATAGCAACTGAGCCGACCGAGAGAGTCCCTAGCGGCCGGAGAGGGTCCCAATCCGATATGAAGGGTCCCTGGGCCCGGGCACCCTTCCTAAGAGTGTGCAGACACTCTCAAAGGGTCCCTGATATGGCCCCTTTGAGTGATGTGAGGCCATTGACTCCCCAAAAGGCCTCGCTGTTGGCTCAGGGGCCCTCTTTACTTGCCTGGACTCTCTACGTTAGGCCGAGGTCCTTTCCAATGACCCGAGGCCCCCTCCGTCAGTCCAGGGCCCTTTACATCTGCTTGGGTCCCTCTAACGGCTCAGGGACTTTTCATAGAAGATCGATCCCCTCCAATGGCCCTGGGTCTTCTATGATGGCCAGGGCCCCTTTCCGTCGGTCCAAGGGCCCTCTTCGTTCGTTGATTCAGGGGCCCTCTTGACTGGTCGATGCGCTCTCCGTGAGGCCGAGAGCCCATTTAACGACCTAGAGCTCCCTCCGTAAGTCCAGGGCCCTTCATATCGGAATGAGTCCCTCTGTCGGTCCAGTTGCCTTTCATGTCGGCTCGGAACCCTCGCCGATGGCCCGAGATCTTTTCCGGTGACTAGAGCCTTCTCTGTCGGATGAGGGGCCCCTCCGTCGGTTCAGATAGCCCTTCCGTCACCTTGGGGCTCCTCCCCGTTGGCTCAGGGACTCTTTTTTACTGGGCGGGTCTTCTCTTTCCTCCCGGGGGCCTTCCACCGATCCGGGACCACCCCCTCCCACGTCCGCACAGAGACCCTTCACGTCGACCCGGCCCGAGGCTATCAGCCTCTGCCAGTGGGCACTCTCCATCGACTCGGGGGCTCTCTGTATCAACCCGGAACCATCTACATCAGCACGGGGCCTCTTCCTGGGCATAGAGGCCTTGATACCGACCCACATCGGCCGATGATACCGTTCATCATATCGGCCCAGGGGCCTTTCATGCCGGATATTGGCCCCATCAAGCCTCTCAAGCTCTCACCGGCCTTCCAGCTCATAAGGACCACCAGTTCTCAAGTGGGACAGAGGCCCCATCAGATCTCAAGGAGCCCCTTGGTTTCCAAGTCCTCGCTTCGCCACTGGCATGACGTTCACAGCAATATTAATCCACCACAAATGGTTTGGATTGAGCAAAAAAATATACGCTGCGAACGGTTTCGACGCCAAGAAAACTACTAAGTATAACACCAGCTATGGTACGATTATGCTACCTGCAATACAGCCCCATATATCTTCGAAGCGCAAACCTCCACCCCATGAACAAAAAATGTCATGATGGGACATTCAAGACCAGGAGATACCGACATCTTAGATTCCCCTAGCCAAATCCTGGACCAACCACTACCTGAGACCACCATGGGTACGCTGCTGGCTCCCGAGCTGCAGGCTCGGGATTGAATATCACACCGTGACTGGTACAGAAATAGTGGCTCGGTCGCTACTGCCGTCTCTGCTCGATAGGTGGAGCGCTGAGCTATAGTACCGCCACTAAACATGTTCTTTTCACAAAGATACTTTAGGATGGATTTTGTGATCTACGTGATCAAAAATGAAAGGGCAGCTCCTGTTCTAAGCGAAAAAAAAGTTGGGCGGTGAAACAGTGGAAAAGAAAATCAGCAGGCTTTCAAAAGTGTGGCAGGCACGCCGCGACGGGTCGGGTCGGGTCGGGTCGGGTCGGGCAGATCATATGCGCTTTTGTCGTATATAGACGGCAACAGACTTGTTCAACTTATCCCTCGCTCATAACAACTGGACATACACTACATTATGTTAGCTCGCCCCAAATAATAGTTGCCGACTCTAAAGACTTGTTTACGCGCGACAAAACCCGGCAGACTCCCGGCAGAATCGTGACGTTGGCAGGACTGAGCAGGACCCGGCAGAACCGAACAGAATCGAGCAGAACTCGACGTCGGCGACGTCCGCAGCCTCTGACGTCATAGCATAAATGCATGACGTCACGAAATGCATTAGCTGTAGCGATGACGATTTAATAGTTTGGTCGACGTCTGCGAAGTCGGCGGTAGACAACTTAAAATATTTCAAGTTGTCTGCCGCGTTATGCCGTCGGACGAGAACGTCGGACGGTTTTTGTGGCTGCTGTTTGGCCTTTCGGTGGCTACATTTGTTAAAATTGAATACTGTAAGTGTTGTGAATGGACATATTGGTGAGTAAATTGTGCTTTCCCTTGTCCTTTGTGATATGCCCTGCACTGCATGCCAAACAAATGCAAAGGATGGTATACATAATTCATGTGTTCTTTTTTTTAAAGAAGTCTTATGCCACCAAATGGAGTCTGCTCATGGGTGCAACTTTGTGCACTTTTGGTGTTGCTGATGCAGCACCAATCGCCAAGTTAACATTAGCCCTTTGCTGTTGCATGAAATGAATGAAGTCAAAATTTGGCTTGGCAACACAAATAATTTTGGAGAGTCGATTCGTTTTATGCAACACCCATACGTGTAATGATCAACTTGTTCAAAGTTGGGGTCGTTACACCCTTAACCCCCACCCCCTGTTCGGTTCCTGCTCCCTTGTACCTTATCCTCATCCTGGTAGGAATGACAGTTTTCGACACTTCGGTTTTCAAGCACCTTTTTAGTTCTTTAACAGGAAGATATTTTCATCTGGTTCCCTGTTAGTATCGTAGCCTCATGATCACGTCCTCCATAGAAAATCACTACCATTGATGTGTAAGAGCCTTTCTTGCAATGAGCCAGTACCAAATAGCTAGGAATTCATGCTATCTGGGTACTACCGTGAGTGGCACATACCACTTGAATAAATCAGTACTGCAGCGGATGATTTGTGGCGCAGTAAGCAAACAACCGAGACGTTTCATGACGCATTGGATAGATGACGTCAGCCCGCTAGCATGACGTTGGCAGAATGGAACGTGACGTCAGAGTCTGCCGCCGACGTTCGTGAACGTCGGATCTGCCGAGGCGGGATTCTGCCGGAATTCTGCCGCGTGTAAACAGGCCTTAATGCTACATTGCCCCCAGCCGACGGCAATATTGGGTCTTTATACGTTCCACCCATTTCTTCCATTCCGTTCCAAACGCATTCATGGTGCGAATAGGGATGCCGAGCTGAAGAGAGAGCAAAACGTTACGGGCACGAATGATCAACTCTGGACGAAGCGCCCTATAGCCCAAATAACTAGCTAACTAACGAGCTGAAGCAAACCACATTTTACACATACGGTAGAAAGATCATACGGCTAACACGGAGGTTCTTAACCCTATTTCGGCCATTCCCCTTTTCACTCGGTAACAAATTTCAACTTCCAGCAAAATAGAACAGCATGCAGTGCAGATCTGTATCTGTTGTGTCCTTCAGATGCATCGAAACGTTCACTGAAGCTTCATATTTATTTATATATTTATTTCACGATACATGCCCTCCACGTACAGTGGCTGTTATCGACATAGATAGAATACATAAAACCGGAAAACTGGAGCGATGTTAAGCGACCGGCTGAAGATCAAAGTGATTAAAGTGTCCTAAAGCCCTCCCAAACGATCGGCAGCCAAAAGTACAGGCGGCCATCTCGAGACGACACGGCGAAGCAGACGGCCAACTCGCCAACATTTCCCCACACGGCCGGAACTCCCAACGAGGACCAGCTACCATCAAGCTGTTCAACAGGGATCCGGGGAACAGTGTGTGGCGTCGCGAGAAAGGTCGTGGCCAAACCGAGGTCAAACACGCCCGAGAGGTCACGCCTGAGCTCCGCTCGATGCGGTCGAAGGCATGCGGTCAGCGAACGGTCAGCGTGGTGCTGGCCGGTCGGTCAGCGGTCAGTCCGTCGCCATACCAGCTGCAGGATGTTTGTGGGTTTTCGCACGAGGTTCGACCGTCCTGCTATGACCAGAGGCGCCGGGACCCATCACTGGCTAGGGCGGTCTGCAGCTGCCTGCGTTGGTACAAAAACAGCCATGACATCCCGCGAAGAATGATAGGACCTAAACGGTTTGCAATCGCTCCGCTGAAATACTGCTAAGTCAGAGTGAGATATAAATGAGAATCACCGCACATGTGACGTCTATCATTCCGGCGAGGTGGACCGACTTTGTTCGAATGAAACGTGCCTACTTTCCCCGAACTTCCGTCTGCGAAGAATATTGCGTGCAAATGAAAACGGAATTGGCCAGAAATCCAAACATCTGTACCGACTATGTTCACTTTTAAGCACTGAAGCCGTCATTTCGATTCCAGTGTCGGCCCTCGCCTTGCATTGCAGACTAATCTTACTCCGACATTGAAGTCTTCACAGACCAAGAGGCCCTTGCGGATGATTAAGCACGCCTGAATGGTTGCTTAACGGTTTCTGCTGTCGTTTAGACACCAACAAATATTATCATATTTGGCAACAGCGCAATGGAAGCCTGCTGTTTATTATTGCAATCTGGGCAAATCTCCACCTTAGTTTACATGAGCTGGCACCCGCACTTTGCTGGGGATAGCTGGGAATTGCATTGACACGCATGATTTAACCAGTGGCAAGAAACGACACTACCCTGATGACAATAAAACACATTCTTTGGAGAGGATTTCAAAAACTGTCCCAACCGGCATGTAATACAGATTAGTGTTGAACTGTAATATATTACCATTGCAAGTACGTACTCATCGCAAGCATGAACGCCGCCAAACATTTGCAGGGCGCGTGTCACCAAAGTGTAACTACACCTGTCTGCATCACTGCAGGGCGTGTTTCACCAGAGGATAACTACACCTGTCTGCATCACTGCAAGAGCTTGTCACTATTGCAATTGACAATATCTAGTGGACAATGCAAACAGGTGCATTATCCACCATGATGCAGCAACGCTTGCCACTGTCATGGCAGCCGATGCAGGACGCGGATAAAAATATAGCGTGCATTTTGACTAAACAGAATACTGTACTATCGCCAGCCGAGTATATTCTTATTCGTGTAGTTTCAATTTTGTTCAATGCTGGCACTTCAGATACTTTTGAATCAGTCCACGAAATCTTATCACGGAAGCATGCGTGACTTTTGCGGAAAGAAACCGGTGAGCAGAAATGCGTCATGCCCACACTCAGCGTCATCAGCGATTTGTTCCCGATGCATATGCTTGTCTTTGTGAAAATCTTGGGACACGATCGGTGATTGCTCTCAGAATCTTACAAGGTATTCCATTCATCTTGTGGAATTATTTTTGAAATCCTTTATCTAGCGGCTCTGCCAGCGTGAGCATCAATTTCGTGAGATCGTGAACTACAGGTATCAGCATAATTCCGCGACATCAAAAGGCATCGTGAAAGCCTCAGCAATTATAAAAAAAAACAAGTATTTCAAACCCAAGTATGAAATGTCACACCCAAAGTACATATTATTTGATATTTGTATCAAGGTACACATATCAAATGGTGATTATAAATGGAAAGACTAAGACAATTGACCAATTTGCTTTATTTCAAAACTCACTTGAGAAGGAGTCCCGACATGTACAACACAACCAGCAAGATATTCAAAGCAATTTCCAAACGAGTCGAAGAAAATTGATCAGACAGCTTGAAGATGGCTATTAAGTGCTGAAATGCGGTGCGTTCACACAGTGGACAGCGCCGGCAACACGTGTCGGCCTTGACCCGGGGCAAGGCCGTGTCAGGACCGTGAGGAGGCGTGCAGCACGCGGTGTGGTAGTCTCCTATCCAAAGGCCGGCCACATGCGACCATAACGTACAGTGAGACTGCGGTCAGGTCACGGTCTGACTACAACCAGACTGTGGTCAGGTCATGGTCTCAATACGATCGGACTGTGGCCAGATCACGGTCTGACTACGACCAAACTGTGGTCAGGTCACGGTCTGACTACAACCAGACTGTGGTCAGGTCATGGTCTGTTTACGACCAGACTATGGTCAGCCTGTGCTCAGACTGTGGTCAGACTGTGATCAGACTGTGGTCAGACTGTGGTCAGACTGTGGTCAGACTGTGATATCAGACTGTGATACCAGACTGGTGACGCGGGCGCGCACGTCAGACGACATTCTGTGGTTGTGAAGGCGTCAGCAGCAGCGTCAGCAGCATCGGCAGCATCGGCAGCATCGGCAGCGGCAGCAGGCGTGCAAGTGGACATCCACAACCGTAGGCACAACACAGGACCAGAAACGACCGAGACAGAAGAGTGAAGAAAAAGAATGAAATGAGATAGAAAGCAAGAAAAGAGACGAGAGAGAAACGATAGATGAGCAAGGCAGTATGAATGCCTCAGGTTCATGTTCGTTTAGAAGACCGCAACTTCTATACAGTTAGCAAGATATTGCTAATGAAAATAATAGGGACGCAAGTGACTTCTCTATCTCACTTCATGGGGACGGATATTTATGTTTGTATCTTTTTGTTTGTTTGTTTGTTTTGCATTTGTTCATGTACGTACAATTATGTATGTACCATTCCTTCCCAAAGTCTTCATGTTATTGCGTGGTCACGAGGCACCAATATGGACTGTAAATTGTTCCAATACACCTTTTACTTCTTCCGATAATGCGGTGGACAGCGATCACCTACCAAATTTATCCGAGACCGAAATATTGACGGCAGAGAGAGAGAGAGATAGAGAGAGAGAGAGAGACAATGGACGCAGACCGAGAAGCAGCTGTACAGGCGGCGGCGAGCAAAGCCCCACGGAATCTTCCCTTACCGGTACGGGCGAGGAGGGCAGAGGGGGCGAACAGTTTGACGGCAGATGAAATACCTCGAGCGGCCGTGAGGTGCGGCTTACGCCACCGGTCGCTGCCCTCTGGGTCACGGCGAGTGGGTACCCGGCCGGCCACGGCCACCTGAGGGTCCGGCTGTCGCAGAGGGGTCACGGCCGTCAGACAACAGCCTGTCTGTCGCAGAGGGGTCACGGCCGTCAGACAATGCTACAGCACGGCTGTCACAGAGGGGTCATGGTCGTCAGACAGCACTACAGCCCGACTGTCACAGAGGGGTCACGGCCGTCAGAAAACGCTACAACCTAGCTGTCACGTCGCAGAAGGGTCACGGCTGTCAGACAACGCTACAGCCCGGCTGTCACAGAGGGGTCATGGCCGTCAGACAGCACTACAGCCCGACTGTCACAGAGGGGTCACGGCTGTGAGACAACGCTGCAGCCTGGCTGTCACGTCACAGAGGGGTCCCGGCCGTCAGACAACGCTGCAGCCCGGCTGTCACGGAGGGATCACGAACGAAAAAAAAACGGAATACGATGGATGAGAACGAAGAGGACAGCAGGCAAGAAGTAACATATAACTGTTGGCGATGAAATCAACAGGCACCTGAATATGGAAAATGTAATCTTGTAGAAGCAAAACATGACATAATATCGTGAAGCAGACGACACCGCCACGCACGCACATACTCACTGATGCTCAGACACACACACACACATACACACAAAACGTCAACATCCCTACAGCACACACACACACATACACACACGCACACACACACACACACATACACACACACACACACACACACACACACACACACACACACACACACACACACATCCCACATCAGTGCCCATCGCCACACAAACAAACACAGACCACACACGCTTGCGCCAGTGCACAGTATACCCTGGCAGCGCGGGCGGCGCCAGGCCATGCGCCCGCTCCAGTCCGTATGTGGGTCAAGTGGCTTCGTGACGGTGAGGCAGTCGATGCCGTGGGGGCAGGGAGGGGGGACTCGGAAAATCAGCGGACGTTCTCGGTACACGGCTGGAGGTGTGCAGGCGAGGCGGCCGTGCGCCGAGGCGGCGTGGCCAGGCCGAGGTCGGTGTGTCGCCGGCCAGACGTGACCCGCCGCCGTGACCCGCCGCCGTGACCCGCCGCCGCCGCCGGCCACACTCGGCGGCCGGTATTTACGCGGCCGACCCGGGTCGATGCCATTGAATGGCCATTGATTGGGCGGGCTCGGAGCGGCGGCCGCCGTACCGTCGGCAGCGCGGCGACCTCGGGCGGAGCGGGACCCCACGGCCGAGTATACACCTCCAGCAGCGCACGGTACGCCTACCACCGCAGCCTGCCGTGCCGCAGCCCGCTATCCTCTAGCTTGTCATGACATACCTACCCGTTTAACCTAGTATGATATGCCCACCCCATTGAACTTACCACGTCATACCTATCCCTAAGCATATGGTTATGGTACACCTACCCCTCACACAGTGCATGGTATATATATATATATATATATATATATATATATATATATATATATTTGTATATATATATATATATATATATATATATATATGTATATATATACATATATATATATATATATATATATATATATATATATATATATATATATATATATATATATATATATATATATATATATATAGCAAACCAAAATTCCAACAGACCAATCCAGTCGAACGAAAAACACCTCCAACACAGCGGATAGCTCCCCCGACATGGCATAGTCTAGCTCTAGTATTTATTGGTCTATACTCACTATGCACTACGCTACCCAGTCCGAGAGAGCCATCGAAAAAGTGTAGAGCCAAGTCTTTAAAATCGATTATCTAGACAATGCTCATACGATCAATGGTTGGGGTTTCAGAAGTGGGCGAGCGGGGTGAAGGGAGGAAGGCTATTCTACAGGTCTTCAGTGAAAGGATTGTTCGTCAGTGGAATAGTCTGCCCGCTGATGTCGTGGGGAGTCCCTCATTGGATGTATTTAAAAATAGGGTGGATAACTTTTTTAGGTTGCAAAATTTTGTTTTTGAGTTCTAAGTAGTGGTGGATGGGGTAATATTTATGTTAAGTAGATGTGCACTGTATAGGCCCCTTTAAGCAGGTATGGATCTGGTCTGAAACTTATTGGTAGGGCACCCAAGTCACATGTGCTACATGAGATAAGAGTGAATAGGGCTGAATAGGTAAGGTAGATAGACATTTGATCACTTAATGACTTTAAGACTTTATTCTATGTCCCTACGTTCATGACGTGTGTGCAATGGGGATTCAACGGGCATTCATGGATGGAGCTAATAGGGTAGAAGAGCCCAGGAATGTGAAAAGAGCATCCACAATCAAGCAGAACAACATGGGGGAGGGGGGAGGGGGCGATTAAAAAACATTTATACGTTGGAACCAAGAAGAAAGCGGCAGGTCCTCCATCCCTTTAATATGACCTACACCGCTACCACCACGCTTATTGTTCTTTGATAGGACCTAACACGGCTGCCACCACACATGTTCTCTTTGAGAGGGCCTATGCAGCTACCACCACTCTTCTTGCTCTTTGATAGGATCTACACCGCTACCACCGCACATATTGCTCTTTGGGAGGACCAATACCGCTACCATCACACCTATTGCCTTTTCGGAGTGCCTGCACTGCTACCACCACACCTTTTGCCCTTTGGGAAGGCTTCTACCGCTCGAGCCTCGATCGCTCGCCCTCGCTATCACTATATCTAATGCTCTCAAAACCCAGTTGTCTCTGCTGAACTCCTGAACTATCTGCTGAAAATATTTTGCTTCCTTCAAGAGGCATAGCAGTAATTCCGCACCATCATCAGTCCCAGCAGCATTTCCCGCCTCTCACATCGAACTTAGCAGTCTTTCACGCCTCTCTCATGTGGTTTAGCAGCATTTCCCGCGTCACTCATCTGACTTAGCAGCATTCCCAACCTCCTCATCATGCTTAGCAATATTTTCCGCCCCTCATGGTGTCTAGCGGTATTTTTCCGCGTACCTGATCAGGCCTGGCAGGATTTCCCGCCTCCCTCGTCAGGGAGGCGGGAAATAAGTGAACAATAAGTGGTAACCAACTATTAACCATATTGCTGGCCATACGAGGCGGATTTCAACCCCGCATATGCCTGACTCAACCGGCCTCAAACACATCACACGATACGACATACAGCACACGACAACACAGCCAGCACACGACACCACAACCATCACACGACACGATATACATCACACGATACCACAACCATCACACGACACGATATACATCACACGACACGATATACATCACACGACACGATATACATCACACGACACGATATACATCACACGACACGATATACATCACACGACACCACAACCATGACACGACACGATATACATCACACGATACCACAACCATCACACGACACGATATACATCACACGACACCACAACCATCACACGACACGATATACATCACACGACACCACAACCATCACACGATACCACAACCATCACACGACACGATATACATCACACGACACCACAACCATCACACGACACCACAACCATCACACGACACCACAACCATCACACGACACCACAACCATCACACGACACGATATACATCACACGACACCACAACCATCACACGACACGATATACATCACACGACACCACAACCATCACCCGATACCACAGACATCATACGGCACCGTGTATATCACACGGTACAACAGACATCACACAGCACCATGATATCACACGGCACCACATATATCACACGACACCACATACATCGCACGCCACACATAAACAAAGCGACATCATAGGCATTACACGACACCAAGTACATCGCACGACGCCATGGGCATTACACGACGCCATGAGTATTACACGACACCATGGGTATTACACGACGCCATGGGTATTACACGACACCACGGGTATTACACGACACCACGGGTATTACACCACATCCCGGATATTGCACGACACTATGGATATTACTCGACACCAAATGCATCACGAGACACCGTTGAGAGCATGCACCGTCTATCAGCATATATCAAACGACCAATGCAGTCAAGGTGCGATTGACGTGGATACAAAAAGGTGAATTAAATGCTTCAAATAGGTTCGCATGTTTGGCAGTTTCGGCCGCCAAGCATGGTGGAGCAGGGACTTCTTGTGGGGTTGGGATGCACCTGCACACACCAGCGCAACGTCAACGCGCATACTTTGCAAATAAAACATGGAGGTTTACCGTCCATATACATGCTGTGGAACAGCTGTACGGTGAGTGCACAGGAGGACTTGCGCATGGACGCAAGGCATTGCGACTGCTGCATATTCCACGGATGGAATTGGCGAAGAGTTTCGCGCTTAAAAGTAGAAAAAAACAAAGCGAATTTAGAAAGGCTGCAGCACAGCTTTCACAGCTGTGCTGCAGCTCTGTTGGAGCTGTGGTAGCTGGTGCAGCTGCCGCAACATCTGCAACCGATTCTCTATACGGGATCATGCTTTGAAACTAGGAGGGTAAATGGTCTAGTGGTCGTCAGTTTTGTTAATGGCCTGCTTGCTTTGCTGCATCACCCCTACATATCACATGGTGGCAGGTTTAGGCACGTGGAATTTCGTGTACTTTCACACGTTTTTATCGTAGCGTGATTGAGAGACGGATCATGCACGCCTAATTTCATCGGAAAGTAGCAGAAACATTATCCTGTAAATCACCAACAACAGATGCCGTTGCGAGGCATTGTTCACGTTCCCCTGCCATGGCGTGTTGTCCCCAAAATAATCGCCACACGCCAATGGCACTGCTGATGTCGGGCTACCACCAGGCGCCACATTTCACAGCACGTGGCGACCGGCACACGCACACGCACACGCACACGCCCGGCGCGCCTGAGGCGACGCTTCACAGTCACACACACCCGGCGCGACATGAGCGACGGGACTATATCAGAACATCTGATGCTCATAGCCTCCAACGGTTCAAAACATCTAGGAATCAAAAGGACTAAGCGTTCAAATCATCCAAATTCGGAGATTTGGTTCCGTATGGGAGAAATTCAGAACTTCTAATGTTAAAAGACGCTAAGTGTTCAAATTCGACGCTGCACAGCCACGCGACCCACCTCCTGAAAGCGGGCCCGACGGTGCTTGAGCATCGGCGAGCCCTGTGGGCAGTCGGCGGGCGCGGCGGCCGACGGCGGGTCGCCGTCGCTGGCGACGCGAGGCCGCCGGCGGGGCGAGCTGCGCGGACTGTCGCGTCGGCCGTCCAGCGGATTCACGTACAGGTTGGCCGCGTCGGCGCTCAGGTCGCCCTCCGAGGGGAACGGGTGCGTGGGACAGCTGGCGAAGGTGTCGCTGCTCTCCAGACTGAGCAGGTCCAGGTTGGTTTGCGAGAGTGCTTGCAGCTCGATCGACGCCGCTCGGCCGGGCTCCGAGCTCTGCCGGCGCTCGCCGATCGGCTCCGGAAAATCCTGTCGCGGCGCATGGCGTCAGCGGCGGTACGGCACGGTACGGTGCGCACGGCACGGCACGGCACGGCACGGCACGGCACGTCACGGCACGGCACGTCACGGCACGACACGGAGAATGGCGGCACGGCACGGCACGTCACGGCACGTCACGGCACGACACGGCACGGCACGGCATGGCACGGCACGGCACGGCACGTCACGGCACGGCACGTCACGGCACGACACGGCACTGCACGGCACGGCACGGCACTGCACTGCAAGGCACGGCACGGCACGACACGGCACAGCACGGCACGGCACGGCACGGCATGGCACGGCACGACACGGCACGACACGGCACGGCACGACACGACACGGTACGGCACGCCACACAGCACCAGCCAGCTCTGGGCACGGCATGCGGCAGCTCTGGCCTCTGCAGTTACACCTGATCAACAGTGACATAAACACTACAGGATGGGACAGGGCAATGACGTTCCAGGAAGGCAGCTGATGACCTCGAGTTCGGTTGCGGCATGAGTGAAGGCGACAACATCTCCTGCTCACCTTTCCAACTGAATTTGAATCAACTGCATTCAGGTCGGGAAGATGGCGATTATGTGATCCTGCATGTGGTATCAAGACAGCCCTCTCACGTGGTCAACATTCATGTCGGGAAGATGGTGACTGTGTGATTCTGCATGTGGTATCAAGACAACCCTCTTACATGTGGTTAGCACTGTCTACTTTTGGTCATTCTGGTGAAACTGGCATATTTTTCCAAAGCTCTAGCAGTTTGTGCTACCTTCGGACGGCTGATGGCGCGGTGCCTGGCATCAAAGCGACAGCGTATCGCCGGACCCGCGGTGGCTCCGTCGCAATCTAAATTTGCCTGCGTGTCCTGGGAGTGTTACTCTGGTGATTATCATAATGACTGAAAAACAGCCGCGCTACCACGCCAAAGCGTATTGAGCATGTCCAACCAGTCCCTGCGTGCTGTTTATTAGATCGCCCTGGGCTGACTCAATCTCGCTAGCCGGCGGCCGATCAATGTCGTCAGCCTGCGGACAGTCAATCTTGTCAGCCGGCGCCCGATCAATGTCGTCAGTCGGCGCCCGATCAATGTCGTCAGCCGGCGGGCGATCAATGTCGTCAGCCGGCGGGCGATCAATGTCGTCAGCCGGCGGGCGATCAATCTCGTCAGCCCGTGGGCGATCAATCCAGCTAGGCATCGGGCGACAAAAATCGAGCCCGATCTCGTAGTCTACCGAATATCACTCGCGTACCGACATTCGGCCCTCGGCAGATCACGAGAGCTCAATCTCGTCAGACCAATCCCGCTATCTCGCAGCCAATAAACATCCGCAGATGGCGAGAGATTAGTCTCGTCAGCCTTTGCCAGGTCACCCTCGTGCGCGTGACAGATCCACTCCGTCAGTCCGCATTCGATAACTCTGCCAGCGTGCCGCGGACTCATGCGGTCGGCGTGCGTGCGTGAGGAATCGTCGCCAGCCGGCCGTCTCGATCACGGCCGCCGCGACTTGTCGCAGAGCCGACGCCCGACGTCGCCAGCGCGTCATCACCTCCGGCCGACAACAACGTTCCCGGTGACGACGCGCGGCGGCGCCACCGAGCATCACCACGCGCGCCGGTCGGCGGCGTCGTCGCCGACGAGTCGTCACGTCTGCACACGGGGTGCCCGGCCGCCCGTCCGGGCCGACGGCGGCGATTTACCGCCGTCGTCGACGCGTCGCGGTTCTCGGCGACGCGAGGAGGCCCGGCACACCGGCGGCCGGCGGCGGCGGCGGCGGTCGTCACCGGCCACCCTCAGGTCCAGGCGCCCCCCCCTCCTCCGTCCGATCGTCCGCCGCCGACACGAGGCCTCCGGAGCGGACATCGAGCACCGGCGGGCCTGCCGCGTGGCACCGTTTTCTCCGACTTGGCCCGGTTTCGGCCGGCGCCAGGCCGTCGGCGGCGCGCAATATCGCCGGCCGGCGGTCGCCGCACATAAACAGGACGCCGGCGGGCTGTGGACCGGCCGGCACACCAAATACCGCCGCTCTGTGTGCGCGCGGCTGGTCGTCACACAGTCGTCTGGGTGGTGGGATTGCGACGCGGCTGGTCGTCACACAGCCGTCTGGGTGGTGCGATTGTGACGCGGCTGGTCGTCACACAGCCGTCTGGGTGGTGCAATTGTGGCGCGGCTCGTCACATAGCCGTCTGGGTGGTGGGATTGTGACGCGGCTAGTCGTCACACAGACGTCTGGGTGGTGCGATTGTGACGCGGCTGGTCGTCACACAGCCGTCTGGGTGGTGCGATTGTGACGCGGCTGGTCGTCACACAGCCGTCTGGGTGGTGGGATTGTGACGCGGCTGGTCGTCACACAGCCGTCTGGGTGGTGGGATTGCGACGCGGCTGGTCGTCACACAGCCGTCTGGGTGGTGCGATTGTGACGCGGCTGGTCGTCACACAGCCGTCTGGGTGGTGCAATTGTGGCGCGGCTCGTCACATAGCCGTCTGGGTGGTGGGATTGTGACGCGGCTGGTCGTCACACAGACGTCTGGGTGGTGCGATTGTGACGCGGCTGGTCGTCACACAGCCGTCTGGGTGGTGCGATTGTGACGCGGCTAGTCGTCACACAGCCGTCTGGGTGGTGCAATTGTGGCGCGGCTCGTCACACAGCCGTCTGGGTGGTGGGATTGTGACGCGGCTGGTCGTCACACAGTCGTCTGGGTGGTGCGATTGTGACGCGGCTGGTCGTCACACAGCCGTCTGGGTGGTGCGATTGTGACGCGGCTAGTCGTCACACAGCCGTCTGGGTGGTGCAATTGTGGCGCGGCTCGTCACACAGCCGTCTGGGTGGTGCGATTGTGACGCGGCTGGTCGTCACACAGCCGTCTGGGTGGTACAATTGTGGCGCGGCTCGTCACACAGCCGTCTGGGTGGTGCAATTGTGGCGCGGCTCGTCACACAGCCGTCTGGGTGGTGGGATTGTGACGCGGCTGGTCGTCACACAGTCGTCTGGGTGGTGGGATTGTGACGCGGCTGGTCGTCACACAGTCGTCTGGGTGGTGCGATTGTGACGCGGCTAGTCGTCACACAGCCGTCTGGGTGGTGCAATTGTGGCGCGGCTCGTCACACAGCCGTCTGGGTGGTGCGATTGGGACGCGGCTGGTCGTCACACAGCCGTCTGGGTGGTGCAATTGTGGCGCGGCTCGTCACACAGCCGTCTGGGTGGTGCAATTGTGGCGCGGCTCGTCACACAGCCGTCTGGGTGGTGCGATTGTGACGCGGCTAGTCGTCACACAGCCGTCTGGGTGGTGGAATTGGGGCGCGGCTCGTCACACAGCCGTCTGGGTGGTGGGATTGTGACGCGGCTGGTCGTCACACAGTCGTCTGGGTGGTGGGATTGTGACGCGGCTGGTCGTCACACAGTCGTCTGGGTGGTGCGATTGTGACGCGACTGGTCGTCACACAGCCGTCTGGGTGGTGCGATTGTGACGCGGCTAGTCGTCACACAGCCGTCTGGGTGGTGCAATTGGGGCGCGGCTCGTCACACAGCCGTCTGGGTGGTGCGATTGTGACGCGGCTGGTCGTCACACAGCCGTCTGGGTGGTGCAATTGTGGCGCGGCTCGTCACACAGCCGTCTGGGTGGTGCAATTGTGGCGCGGCTCGTCACACAGCCGTCTGGGTGGTGGGATTGTGACGCGGCTGGTCGTCACACAGTCGTCTGGGTGGTGGGATTGTGACGCGGCTGGTCGTCACACAGTCGTCTGGGTGGTGCGATTGTGACGCGGCTGGTCGTCACACAGTCGTCTGGGTGGTGGGATTGTGACGCGGCTGGTCGTCACACAGTCGTCTGGGTGGTGGGATTGTGACGCGGCTGGTCGTCACACAGCCGTCTGGGTGGTGGGATTGTGACGCGGCTGGTCGTCACACAGCCGTCTGGGTGGTGGGATTGTGACGCGGCTGGTCGTCACACAGCCGTCTGGGTGGTGGGATTGTGACGCGGCTGGTCGTCACACAGCCGTCTGGGTGGTGGGATTGTGACGCGGTTCGTCACACAGCCCTCTGGGTGGTGGGATTGTGACGCGGTTCGTCACACAGCCGTCTGGGTGGTGGGATTGTGGCGCGGCTCGTCACACAGTCGTCTGGGTGGTGGGATTGTGACGCGGTTCGTCACACAGCCGTCTGGGTGGTGGGATTGTGACGCGGTTCGTCACACAGCCGTCTGGGTGGTGGGATTGTGACGCGGCTGGTCGTCACACAGCCGTCTGGGTGGTGGGATTGTGACGCGGTTCGTCACACAGCCCTCTGAGTGGTGGGATTGTGACGCGGTTCGTCACACAGCCGTCTGGGTGGTGGGATTGTGGCGCGGCTCGTCACACAGCCGTCTGGGTGGTGGGATTGTGACGCGGTTCGTCACACAGCAGTCTGGGTGGTGGGATCGTGACGCGGCTGGTCGTCACACAGTCGTCTGGGTGGTGGGATTGTGACGCGGCTGGTCGTCACACAGTCGTCTGGGTGGTGGGATTGTGACGCGGCTGGTCGTCA
The DNA here is from genome assembly GCA_034440615.1 of Ashinkailepas kermadecensis. Classification (NCBI taxonomy): domain Eukaryota; kingdom Metazoa; phylum Arthropoda; class Thecostraca; family Neolepadidae; genus Ashinkailepas; species Ashinkailepas kermadecensis. The sequence goes on from JAOTOM010004972.1 coordinate 479,795, forward strand.
CACAGCCGTCTGGGTGGTGGGATTGTGACGCGGTTCGGTCGTGGGCTTGGCTGCCGGTTGGGCCGCTGGTGAAGTCTGCCGCAATCGCCGGCAGCCGATGACCGTGTTTACTTTGCGATGCCCAACAGCGGGCTGGGCGGGGGATGGGGGATGCCTTCAGCAGAAGGGATGGCGACCAGCACAGTGAGCGGCAGGCCAGACTGGTGACGGCTGAGAGCAGCTAGGCCGACCGCCCTACTCGGTCGTGACAATGGGGCACGCCAGAATTGCTCAACAGACTTTACGCCAACAGTCAGATCGGCTCGCTGAGTTGTCGCTCGCTCCCAGCTGAGGCTGAGGAAGTTGTCCAGCTGAGGAAGTTGTCCCAGCTGAGGCTTGGCCTGTAGCTCAGACAACTTGTGGCTCAGAAGCGATGCGCCGCTTTGACAGCCGGCGCACTATGCGAAATGTCGCCTGTACTGACTTTTGATAACCCATGTGTCGTAAATAAAAGATGTTGCCTGTGGAAAAGAAAGAAAAAAACTTGCGGATTCCAACCAACAAATGGCGGCCACCAATCCGAGTCGCAGCCAGGTCTTCCCACTACCGATGTTTTGTCATGGTTTTCTGATAACATGGGTTATGGAAATTACGGAAATCTCACCGATAGGTAAAGATCGTGGTCATTATAGCACTGCATCTAGGTGCACCGCAATTAGTGTTTGTATGACAATATTCAGAAGAGACTTTTATCGTCAGTGTAGTCAGAACGATTTAAATTCAGATTCGTCAGGAGAAAAAAACATACCACAGGCAAACTTGTGCAGATATCAAGTTAACTTTTGCGCGCACGCTGGCAAACGTGCAAACGTCAATGACACAATTGAACTGTCAACTTGCATTTCTGCATACCTTCAAATAGAACCAGTTTGTATTCCATTAACCTGAGCCATGGGATCGGCGGCGGATACAGGTGGCACTGGGAGCATGTGCCAACCCCGCACGAAAGGTGGGCCCCTCCTACGGCCGGGAAAAGGAGCCCCTTCGAGATGGCTAAAATGCACCCCCCCCTCCCTCGTTGAACGTTTTGTTATAGCCGCCCACCAGAGAGGATAGGTGCCCCCTTGGAAGGAAAAAAAACGCCTCCTGAGAAGCAAAGGCGTCCCTGCACTGTGCTTGAGTGAACCATCGCTCCCACACTCAACGGATGTTCAGTCGACGGCGCTCCGAACAAATGGTGCCCCTTCAGACACGTGTGCCCAATGACAATAATGGATTCGCCCCTGCATGGGATAGGAAAAGCAAAATCTTAGCGTGCTGGCGACGTGCGTGTGAGGCTGTCATTGACTTCGGCCATGTCGAAGCATTCATGAAGGCTTGCAGAAAGCCTTGGCCGCGATTCGTGGGGAGCTGCGGAGTTCTGACATGTAACAGCCTGGGCCCGGTCCGACAGTGTCCGAGAACGACACCGTGCCCAGACGTGTAGACCTGTTGGTGCGGCAAATCAAGTTGGCGAAGAGGAATTCAGCTTGAATCAGGGCATCGGAAGTTCTTCCTTGCGTTAGCTTGATAATATTGGTGTGGCACGCCAACTCAATATAATTTTTTTGGGGGTGTGGCGACGTCCATACCTGCCATGTATGTACAGACTACAGCCCTGCTTGTGCCCATGGATGAGCGTTTTCGTCTGGAGCCGTAAAGAAGTGAAGTGTGTAGGGGACGGGGGCACTCTGCATGTTGCCATGTTGATGGACAGAAGAGTACTTAAGCAAGCATAGCAATCGAAGGCGCTCTCCTCAGGCTTACTTCATCACATTCTAGTGTTATTATTGTGTGAAGCGACGGCTGAGGCGCGGAAGTGCGAAAGCACTTCCAAAATGTCCAAATTAACAAATTGGTATTTTCGCTTTGCTCGCATAAATACTTCGGAACGGAATTGGAGGAACTACTTCGAAATTCCTCCAGCGCGGAAAACACTGCCAGCAAACATTTATTCGATGCAAAAGGCTAAATGTATCTATTTTTAAACTTTGGAGCGCTTTCTCTCTCTCTCTCTATTGGAAGGAAACAGAAGTGCATTTATCGATCACGAGTGCTACGTCAATTTTAGAGTTACAGGTGGTCCAAAATTTGGGTGTTGCGTGGCAACATCAGCGAAGGGTTTCGCTATCAACGTTGTAAACACATTGTAGGCACGTACGCCTGTTCGTCACGTAACGCGGCTGGGCGCAATGCCACACGAAGCGCATTGAGAAGTGCATCCGTATCACCATTGGCGGATGAACTCGACGTCCAGCAGCACGTGCTCAGGGCGCCACGTGCTCAGCAGCACCACGTGCTCAGCGGCACCACGTGCTCAGCGGCACCACGTGCTCAGCGGCACCACGTGCTCAGCGGCACCACGTGCTCAGCGGCACCACGTGCTCAGGGCGCCACGTGCTCAGCAGCACCACGTGCTCAGCGGCACCACGTGCTCGGCGGCACCACGTGCTCGGCGGCACGTGGACGCACTGCTCTGCGCCGTGTTTGTCTACAAGTGACGGTCGCTCGTCGCGGCTGGTGCGCGGACCGGTGATTTGTGTATTTAAGAACAAACCGCGCCGCCAGCCACTGGCTGTGACAGTGACGCAGACGAACCCAGCATTTCGCCGCCGGCGGGTATACCGTATAGCGACCTTCGACCCGAGAGCACAGCGAGAGGGCCAGTCGCCAGACGTCGCCATGCTCAGGAGTAGTCGTTCTCCTACGGATGGGGTGTAGTCTGAACGAGTCTACTCCCGGGTCGTGGGCAGCACAAGCTCACCTGAACTATCCGAGCGTCACGCCTTTGAAACTCTAGTCGTTGTGTGTTGCTGCAGCATTTTAAAATATATTTGCTCTACCGATAAATGGACATGGTGTTTTATGGATGTTTTTGCCAACCATCGCTCTAATATGTCCTCGAAGTATCCATCGTCTCGGTACAAAGGCAGAGTGTTGTAGCTGTACTTATCGCGCCCATACAGACCATTAGACATCGTATCCGTACAAGTCAGACTATTCATTAGACAAACACATGGGTGGCACTTCCGCACCATCCTCGTCTTGGATGAATGACATTCCCATGAGCAAAGGAAGTCAGGGTTGTGCTCGCTCATTGCTAATAATGTTCTATGCAATGCTACAAACACTGGTGTAGAACTAATTAAAGGCATTGCACAAGACACAAACGATGCACAATTCAAACACGAGCTAACACGACCGCACCAGGGCCATGATGCGCAGCGAATACCCGACGCGGCTCATTCTGGATGCGTTCCGAGATCTACGCCACTCACCTGAGATGAGGATGAGTATCAAAATATTGAGCATTTATTCGGTTTTCTCTTGCATGGGTATCTGCTCGCCACGCTGTGCGCCCCTGTCGCCGGCCATTCGCGCCTGTCGGGCCTGCAAGCAGTGTACAGACGCGACCCGTCGGCTCGCCGGCACAACACCTTCCGGCCGGCTAACGCATTGCACGAGATCCGAGCCAGAGCCGGCGCGCTGGCCGCCGCCGCGGCGAGGCGGCGCGTCGGCGCCGACGGCCGCCCGTTCCGGCCGCGGCCAGTACGTCGTCGACAGACACCAGCCAAGCGCGGCAGAGCGAGGAGCGGGCGAGAGAACCCAGGGTGCGCGCGCGCGCGAACACTGCGCGGTGAGAGGACGGTGTCAGATGTCATGCAATGGGTTAGCCGCCGTGCCGGCGACGGGTCCCGTCTGCGCGCCTGCCGGCTCGAGGCCCCGCTGGCCGCTGAAGCGCGCCGCCGCCGTCTGCCCACCACCGGCCGGGCCTCACCACTTGACAGCTGACTTCGAACCCACCTACAGCTGACTCGAACCCACCTACAGCCGACTCCAACCCACCTACAACCGACTCGAACCCACCTACAGCTGACTCGAACCCACCTACAACCGACTCCAACTCACCTACAGCCGACTCGAACACACCTACAGCTGACTCGAGCCCACCTACAGCCGACTCGAACCCACCTACAGCCGACTCGAACCCACCTACAGCCGACTCGAACCCACCTACAGCCGACTCGAACCCACCTACAGCCGACTCGAACCCACCTACAGCTGACTCGACCCAACCTACAGCCAACTCGAACCCACCTACAGCTGACTCGAACCCACCTACAGCCGACTCGAATCCACCTACAGCTGACCCGAGCCCACTTACAGCTGACTCGACCCAACCTACAGCTGACTCGAACCCACCAACAGAAGTTGGACGGCCGCCGGGCTCGGCACAGCTTCCCCCCAGCGCAGTCGGCGCTCAGCCGACGGCAATTATGGCGTGCAACAGCTCTATTGACACGTGCCCGGTCTGCGTTTTAACTGGAGAGCCTGTGATCCAACGAGCAGACAGCCGAAACGAATTGCAATACCACCTCGATCGATATATTGAAGTGACTGAAGCAATGGCGCCATCTTCGGCGATCCACCACGCGTGAGATCGAGACCGGTACACGGTGACGTACGAAACGTCACGTCCGCCGGTGAAAGAAGACGAAATTTAAATAGCCATCAACTCCGCAGGAATATATTTAATTGGAACCTTGCGTGGATATGGAATACAACCAAATGCGGATATCAGCTACATCAGAATCAAATAATTCATGGTAGATATCCAAGCCGACTGTTTCGATGCTCTGTTCATTGAAAACAACACGCATTTAGCCAATCAATAAAGAACTATAGCAACATAAACTGCCATAATGTTCCACGTATCTTCAAAGGCTGCCGTCAAGCGTACTTTCTGTTGTGCACGCTGCACGCATTTGCACGCATTTCTTGTTGTTCTGCACGCATTTCTTGCCATTCCAGCCGCGCGGCTCTCGGACCGGCCAGCTGGACGTCATCTCCACCTTGCTACACGTGCTGCTGTTGGCGCCGGGCGAGCTGCGGCGGCGGGGCACGGCCGCAGCCGTCTGCTGTCGGCCGGCGGTCGGTGGCCGGCGAGTGTGGAGGGCCGACGTACTAACCGTCGATGGTGCGTCCTGCCGTGCAGCACGCCGCCGCCGTCGGAGCTCTTCCGCGAGGAGCCGCCGGGTGTCAGACGGAGACGCGGAACAGAAGAGTGGCGAGACAGACAGGCAGACCGACAGACAGACAAAGAGAGAGAGAGAGAGAGAGAGATAGAGATAGAGGGAGAGAGAGTGCAGAAAGCATGCCGATGCCGCGACGGAGCGCAAGGTCGACATGCTGAGCTAGGGCGCACAGACGGGGGCAGGCGGACGACCGCAGCTGGACCACGGTGCGCGGCGGACGGCCACTGCAGCGCCACGTGCGTCACGTGCGTCACGGCGGCGGCTCTGGCTCGGATCTATGTTACGGCACATGCTCACGGCTCGCCGGCGGCGGTCGGCGACGACGATAGCGCGCTATGTCTACGCCGCACGTCTACACGGGTCGGCCGGGCCAGGAAGGCGGCGGCCGCGACAGCGGGTGCCGACGGGCCTGCTCCAGAGGTCAGGTGGTGACACGGCTGCCCGACATGCCACCGCGCTCGGTGCGCCTTCCTGGCCCACGCGACTACCACTGTTCTGCGCACACTGGTCCGGTCAGGCAGCGCTAGTCTGGCCGGGACGCAGGCCGTCCGCTAACGTGTACGCCGCACGACGACAGCGAGACAGTGACAGGCCGTCGGTACCTTTCCGCAGGTGCAAAAGCAACACTCTACAGAAACTTTTTTGGCGGGCCGTCGCTCCTTTTTTGGCCTGTGCTTCGCAAACCGCAGCCGATTTCGGGCAGTGTCCTACAAAACAGAGATGAAGAATATGGCTGCAGGCACTGAATACAACAAGACAAGGTGTGCTCAGGTGTTACTCAGGTGGTGTTGCTCAGGTGTTACTCAGGTGGTGTTGCTCAGGTGTTACTCAGGTGGTGTTGCTCAGGTGGTGTTGCTCAGGTGTTACTCAGGTGGTGTTGCTCAGGTGTTACTCAGGTGGTGTTGCTCAGGTGTTACTCAGGTGGTGTTGCTCAGGTGTTACTCAGGTGGTGTTGCTCAGGTGTTACTCAGGTGGTGTTGCTCAGGTGTTACTCAGGTGGTGTTACTCAGGTGGTGTTGCTCAGGTGTTACTCAGGTGGTGTTGTCTCAGGTGGTGTTGCTCAGGTGTTACTCAGGTGGTGTTGCTCAGGTGTTACTCAGGTGGTGTTACTCAGGTGGTGTTGCTCAGGTGTTACTCAGGTGGTGTTGCTCAGGTGTTACTCAGGTGGTGTTGCTCAGGTGTTACTCAGGTGGTGTTGCTCAGGTGTTACTCAGGTGGTGTTGCTCAGGAGGTGTTGCTCAGGTGTTACTCAGGTGGTGTTGCTCAGGAGGTGTTGCTCAGGTGTTGCTTAGGTGATGTTGCTCAGGAGGTGTTGCTCAGGTGGAGTTGCTCAGAAAGTGTTGCTCAGGAGGTGTTGCTCAGGTGTTGCTTAGGTGATGTTGCTCAGGAGGTGTTGCTCAGGTGGAGTTGCTCAGGAAGTGTTGCTCAGGAGGTGTTGCTCGGGAGGTCGCACGTGGGACGCCATGGTTTCCATGTCTTGATCAGTGTGGTCATCTACTTATGTTGGCTTAGGACTGTAAAGCTGCAATTCGCTCAAACGAAGGGTGGCAGGGCTATGAGTCCGAGTGTCGCGTCAGTTCCGTCAGTGATGTGCCGTCAGTGCTGTGCCGTCAGTGTTGTGCCGTCAGTGCTGTTCCGTCAGTGTTGTGCCGCCAGTGCTGTGCCGTCTGTGTTGTGCCGTCAGTGTTGTACCGTTTGTGTTGTGCCGTCAATGTTGTGCCGTCTGTGTGGTGCCGTCTGTGTTGTACCGTCAGTGTTGTGCCGTCTGTGTGGTGCCGTCTGTGTTGTGCCGTCAGTGTGGTGCCGTCTGTGTTGTGCCGTCAGTGTTGTGCCGTCTGTGTGGTGCCGTCTGTGTTGTGCCGTCAGTGTTGTGCCGTCAGTGTTGTGCCGTCAGTGCTGTGCCGTCAGTGCTGTGCCGTCAGTGTTGTGCCGTCTGTGTGGTGCCGTCAGTGCTGTGCCGTCAGTGCTGTGCCGTCAGTGTTGTGCCGTCTGTGTTGTGCCGTCAGTGCTGTGCCGTCAGTGTTGTGCCGTCTGTGCTGCGCCGTCTGTGTTGTGCCGTCAGTTTTGTGCCGTCTGTGTTGTGCCATCAGTGATGTGCCGTCTGTGTTGTGCCGTCAGTGCTGTGCCGTCAGTGCCGTCAGTGTTGTGCCGTCAGTGCCGTCAGTGTTGTGCCGTCTGTGTTGTGCCGTCAGTGTTGTGCCGTCAGTGTTGTGCCGTCAGTGTTGTGCCGTCTGTGTTGTGCCGTCTGTGTTGTGCCGTCAGTGTTGTGCCGTCAGTGTTGTGCCGTCAGTGCCGTCAGTGTTGTGCCGTCTGTGTTGTGCCGTTTGTGTTGTGCCGTCTGTGTTGTGCCGTCAGTGTTGTGCCGTCAGTGTTGTGCCATCAGTGCCGTCAGTGTTGTGCCGTCAGCGTCATCAGTGTTGTACCGTCAGTGTTGTGCCGTCTGTGTTGTGCCGTCTGTGTTGTGCCGTCAGTGCTGCGCCGTCTGTGTTGTGCCGTCAGTTTTGTGCCGTCTGTGTTGTGCCATCAGTGATGTGCCGTCTGTGTTGTGCCGTCAGTGCTGTGCCGTCAGTGCCGTCAGTGTTGTGCCGTCAGTGCCGTCAGTGTTGTGCCGTCTGTGTTGTGCCGTCTGTGTTGTGCCGTCTGTGTTGTGCCGTCAGTGATGTTGGTATTATGTCATCCGCATCACATCGCGTCGGCGTAAAGTTGCATCTTTCGGGGAACGCTACGCTCCAGTGCGGCTTTGGAGCATGACGGAAGCAACCGTCCAGCCTTTGAACCACAGATGGATACATTTTGCCGAGCGCCGACGGAGCGGGGTAATGGGCCGATGAGGTTGTGGCCTGGGCGGACTGGGGAGTTGGACAGTTCCGCGACGAGCTGCTTCAACTGCGACGCGATTACGATCGCCCCGACCCGGCGAGGGCTGGCTTGCCGATCTGCCGCACGTCTAGCCGAGCCGACTTAAAGCCTGAGCGCAATTATCAAGTTGTCAAGGCCATGCTTAAGACAACATGTTATTCTAGAAAATGAGAGAGTCGGACTTTACCAAAATTTATCTATAAGTGCATTACATTATGTTTTGGCATTTGAACGGGGGAAACCGCGGATCGGTGTCTCGCTTGTGTACGCATTGTTCACGCTGGTGTTATCTGGACTATGTTTGCCCTGTAAACATTGAATACGCCAAGGGATTCGGGTGAAGATATGACTATTTGGACTGTTACTGAACGTTGTCTTTCGAGGGAAGTATCATAACGAATCCTTTAATGGGCATCCAATTCGTTCATACAAAGCATCACTAAATCAAACGGGATCGAAAGTCGCGGCCAGCCGACTGCTTGGTGCCGTGATTTCAGGGCCTAGCTACGTGACCAGTCCACAATTGGAATGAAAGATTCAACACGAAAGCAGCGCTCAGCTGGTTTGGTAGCCCGGCTACGGGTGCAGCGCGTATTTGATTTGGTAGCCCGGCTACGGATGCAGCGCGTATTTGATTTGGTAGCCTGGCTACGGGTGCAGCGCGTGTTTGATTTGTCGGCGTGAACACGTGTGCGGCGCCTGACGTTGTTTCAAGAGCCAAGCCACGTGTGCTAGTCTAGTTCACGATAACCGGAAAAGGTAAGCAGCGAGCGGCTGTTCGACGGCGTAACACGTGTACAGCGCGGAGTCCGCTCGACACCCTGACCATGAGTGCAGATTTGTCAGCCTGCGGGTGTATGCAGCGGGCAGTTGACTCGACACTCCGAGCCCAGCGAGGCGGGCAGCGGGGCGTGACGTGTGACGTGACGCGTGATGCAGCACTCACAGCCGGCGGCGGAGAGTTGAGCGTGTGGCCGGCGCCGTCGGGCGCCCCCTGGCCGTGCTCGCCGGCGCGCTGACCTGGCTGCGGGGAGCCGGGCGTCACCAGCGACTGGCTGTTCTTCCTGCGAGGGGCAGCCGCACCGTCAGTAGAACACGAAGCGGCCACACCGTCAGTAGAACACGAGGCGGCCACACCGTCAGTGGGACATGAGGCGGCCACACCGTCAGTCTGACATGAGGCGGCCACACCGTCAGTCTGACACGAGGCGGCCACACCGTCAGTGGGACACGAGGCGGCCACACCGTCAGTGGGACATGAGGCGGCCACACCGTCAGTGGGACACGAGGCGGCCACACCGTCAGTGGGACACCAGGCGGCCACACCGTCAGTGGGACACGAGGCGGCCACACCGTCAGTGGGACACGAGGCGGCCACACCGTCAGTGGGACATGAGGCGGCCACACCGTCAGTGGGACACGAGGCGGCCACACCGTCAGTCGGACACGAAGCGGCCACACCGTCAGTGGGACATGAGGCGGCCACACCGTCAGTGGGACACGAGGCGGCCACACCGTCAGTCGGTAACGAGGCGGCCACACCGTCAGTGGGACACGAGGCGGCCACACCGTCAGTCGGACACGAGGCGGCCACACCGTCAGTCTGACACGAGGCGGCCACACCGTCAGTGGGACACGAGGCGGCCACACCGTCATTGGGACACGAGGCGGCCACACCGTCAGTGGGACACGAGGCGGCCACACCGTCAGTGGGACACGAGGCGGCCACACCGTCAGTGGGACACGAGGCGGCCACACCGTCAGTGGGACATGAGGCGGCCACACCGTCAGTGGGACACGAGGCGGCCACACCGTCAGTCGGACACGAAGCGGCCACACCGTCAGTGGGACATGAGGCGGCCACACCGTCAGTCGGACACGAGGCGGCCACACCGTCAGTGGGACATGAGGCGGCCACACCGTCAGTCAGACATGAGGCGGCCACACCGTCAGTCGGACATGAGGCGGCCACACCGTCAGTGGGACACGAGGCGGCCACACCGTCAGTCGGTAACGAGGCGGCTACACCGTCAGTGGGACACGAGGCGGCCACACCGTCAGTGGGACACGAGGCGGCCACACCGTCAGTCGGTAACGAGGCGGCCACACCGTCAGTCTGACACGAGGCAGCCACACCGTCAGTCGGAAACGAGGCGGCCACACCGTCAGTCGGACACGAGCGGCCACACCGTCAGTCGGACACGAGCGGCCACACCGTCAGTCGGACACGAGCGGCCACACCGTCAGTGGGACACGAGGCGAGCAGCCCTGTCAGCAATCAGACATTAGACGGACAGCCCTACCATCAGTCGGACACGAGGCCCCCCCCCCCACGGATCGGCCGTCTGCACAGACAAGCGGCTCGACGCCCCACATATTCAGCCCGTCAATGCTGTCTAGCACGCAGGGAATGGAATCGTTCGCTCTGATGGCCGGTGCCGACCTTCAGATTTTGAATTCAATATGAGCTTTTCGGTGAGAAAATTCGGCGTTGGATACAACGAGGGTGTTTGCAATATAATGTCTGCATTATTCCCTGCCTACTCAGACCTGGTCGGCAGAGAATTAGCCGCTTCCCGAAACGATAGTGCATGGCAATGGACATGCTGCTTTCAGTCAGAAATGGCCGCCAGTTCTGCAAAACGCATCAATTGGGCATCTATTCGCACCATGAACTTAGCAATCGATCTGGTTAATATGGCGTCGGTGCACACGTAAACACCTCTCCCACAGCAGCACACTGAGCATCATTTCAGGATAGAGCGAAAATAAATGCTTAAGCCGAGCACACATAATAAAAGCCATGGGTACGTGACCTTCGCCTTAGGTTCGGGAGGGCAACAACTCGTGCAGGCGAGGGCCCACGCCACACAGGTTCATGAGAGACTCCGTGGGACCACCCCGAAAGTCTTTCGGGAAGACCAGGTGGGTGGCCTCCAGCTTTCGGACTTCACCAGTGGAATCTCTGGACGCGTGAATCCACCGCGTCAGGCGCGGCCTGGGGGACTTGAGTTTATGCGCAGATGTGACCAGCATAGGGCGTCATTAGAGGAGATGGGCGGTCGAGGCCATGGGGTCGACGGGCCGTGGGACTCCCCTGCTGCAGGCCTAGGCTCGGCCACCCAACTGCCAAGCTGACAAAGGGAATTGTTACGTGAACAGGGAAACCATGGGATAGGAAATTGCTACGTCAAGGTCCAGGTGCATGGGTGCACACGATCAATATCTAATGTAGATAGATGACACAATAACTTTGAAATTGCTTCTGGCGACTTTTGGGTCAAGGGTTGTTTTCGCCAGCTGATGACTGACAGGTCGCCCAAGACCTGGAGCAGCGTAGCTCCAAATGTAAGATAACTAGAAAAAGAGGAGCATCTTGCCGAGAAGGTCAGCGTCCGCCGCTTATGTCGGTGAACCCCATACACTAAATGTAACACACAACTTCAATTGGTATCGGCAGACCTTTATTCTACCGTACTAGATCTTATCATGGAAATCAATAATACTTCTGGACTTACCACGGGAACCTGGTCTCTTCCATGCATCAACTTTGTACGTATTTCCCGAACTGAACCGCTAACCTGCTAACATTCTCTCTTAAAGTAGTTTCATAAGGTGGTCTCAAGGTAATCTTCCTTTAGCCGATCTAACTACTGGCAAAAGGAAGCACTAGACCGAACACCTATATTCCGACTGAATTGTGTTCCTTCCCCCGGCCTTTGAAGTTTGTGTGTTTCAAGGTGACTGGAAGAAGTACATGCACGGTACATGCACGAAAGTGCATGACTCACCCTCCCCGTTCTTCCACTGGTAGATCCTCCTGGATCTACCAGTGGAGCAACAACGGAAATTGTGGGTTGCCTCTGCTAGTCGCTGGATGTATCGTCTTCAAACCTAACCTGAACACTTTGTGAGTGACTACGGCGGTGTGCGCAACACGCACTTCGTGGGCTTCACTGTCCGGCTGGCCCGAGCTGAGATGAAGCGCCGCCAGCCAGGAACAGTCACGGCCGCTGTGAGAAGATATTCTAAAAACCACAGGTGCAGGTTTTGCAAGAGAAAAGTTACCGCACCGAAAACCCGCTTCCGAATTGCGACAAAGAACAGGCATTCCTGCCACCACGAATTGACGAGCCGGTACGGCACGTGGCGTGACCACTGACCAGCGGTACGGCACGTGGCGTGCCCACTGACCAGCGGTACGGCACGTGGCGTGACCACTGGCCAGCGGTACGGCACGTGGCGTGACCACTGACCAGCGGCACGGCACGTGGCGTGACCACTGACCAGCGGCACGGCACGTGGCGTGGCCACTGACCAGCGGTACGGCACGTGGCGTGACCACTGACCAGCGGTACGGCACGTGGCGTGCCCACTGACCAGCGGTACGGCACGTGGCGTGACCACTGACCAGCGGTACGGCACGTGGCGTGACCACTGACCAGCGGCACGGCACGTGGCGTGGCCACTGACCAGCGGTACGGCACGTGGCGTGACCACTGGCCAGCGGCACGGCACGTGGCGTGACCACTGACCAGCGGTACGGCACGTGGCGTGACCACTGACCAGCGGCACGGCACGTGGCGTGACCACTGACCAGCGGCACGGCACGTGGCGTGGCCACTGACCAGCGGTACGACACGTGGCGTGACCACTGGCCAGCGGTACGGCACGTGACGTGACCACTGACCAGCGGTACGGCACGTGGCGTGCCCACTGACCAGCGGTACGGCACGTGGCGTGGCCACTGACCAGCGGTACGGCACGTGGCGTGCCCACTGACCAGCGGTACGGCACGTGGCGTGGCCACTGACCAGCGGTACGGCACGTGGCGTGCCCACTGACCAGCGGTACGGCACGTGGCGTGGCCACTGACCAGCGGTACGGCACGTGGCGTGACCACTGACCAGCGGTACGGCACGTGGCGTGACCACTGACCAGCGGTACGGCACGTGGCGTGACCACTGACCAGCGGTACGGCACGTGGCGTGGCCACTGACCAGCGGCACGGCACGTGGCGTGACCACTGGCCAGCGGTACGGCACGTGGCGTGACCACTGACCAGCGGTACGGCACGTGGCGTGACCACTGGCCAGCGGCACGGCACGTGGCGTGACCACTGGCCAGCGGCACGGCACGTGGCGTGACCACTGGCCAGCGGCACGGCACGTGGCGTGACCACTGGCCAGCGGCACGGCACGTGGCGTGACCACTGGCCAGCGGCACGGCACGTGGCGTGACCACTGGCCAGCGGCACGGCACGTGGCGTGACCACTGGCCAGCGGCACGGCACGTGGCGTGACCACTGGCCAGCGGTACGGCACGTGGCGTGGCCACTGGCCAGCGGTACGGCACGTGGCGTGACCACTGGCCAGCGGCACGGCACGTGGCGTGACCACTGACCAGCGGTACGGCACGTGGCGTGGCCACTGACCAGCGGTACGGCACGTGGCGTGACCACTGGCCAGCGGTACGGCACGTTGCGTGGCCACTGACCAGCGGTACGGCACGTGGCGTGACCACTGGCCAGCGGTACGGCACGTGGCGTGACCACTGGACAGCGGTACGGCACGTGGCGTGACCACTGGCCAGCGGTACGGCACGTGGCGTGGCCACTGACCAGCGGTACGGCACGTGGCGTGACCACTGACCAGCGGTACGGCACGTGGCGTGACCACTGGCCAGCGGTACGGCACGTGGCGTGACCACTGGCCAGCGGTACGGCACGTGGCGTGACCACTGACCAGCGGTACGGCACGTGGCGTGACCACTGGCCAGCGGTACGGCACGTGGCGTGACCACTGACCAGCGGTACGGCACGTGGCGTGACCACTGGTCAGCGGTACGGCACGTGGCGTGACCACTGGCCAGCGGTACGGCACGTGGCGTGACCACTGACCAGCGGTACGGCACGTGGCGTGGCCACTGACCAGCGGTACGGCACGTGGCGTGACCACTGGTCAGCGGTACGGCACGTGGCGTGACCACTGGCCAGCGGTACGGCACGTGGCGTGACCACTGGCCAGCGGTACGGCACGTGGCGTGACCACTGGCCAGCGGTACGGCACGTGGCGTGGCCACTGACCAGCGGTACGGCACGTGGCGTGACCACTGGCCAGCGGTACGGCACGTGGCGTGACCACTGACCAGCGGTACGGCACGTGGCGTGACCACTGACCAGCGGTACGGCACGTGGCGTGGCCACTGACCAGCGGTACGGCACGTGGCGTGACCACTGGCCAGCGGTACGGCACGTGGCGTGACCACTGACCAGCGGTACGGCACGTGGCGTGACCACTGACCAGCGGTACGGCACGTGGCGTGACCACTGACCAGCGGTACGGCGTCGCCCCGAGTCGCCACACCGTGGCTCCGCTGGAAGACTGGCGCTGCTGATGGCGTCGGTGTGGAGCGGAGCACGCTGCGGGCCGAACGGCGGCCGACAACGCCAGGCAACGGCCGCAGTCGTCGGTCACTGCCCGGCAGAGCCTGGCGAAATTCGACGTCTGGCTCTGTCGGCTGGGTAAATACAAGGCATCGATGGCCCAGCCGGGTCGAGTGGACCGGCCAAGCCGGAAGTCAATCGCCATTGGGCCACATGGCGAGCCACACTGCAGGAGCTGCACGGACCACACCGCAGGCCCGCACCAAGGCACGTGTCGATAAACCATACTGCGGGGCCTTCACCAATCTCATCGCAAGCTCGCATGGATAATAATCACATTCATCTCGCAGTAACTCCAACCGCTCCACATTACATTTGGCGACTCAGGGAAGTGTCGCCTGCCGGAGCCCTCCGCGGCACTTTTACACTCATGCACACGCACGTGGCTCGTCCAGGGCAGACAATCCAGCGCTTCGGCCCTCGGCGTAGCACCCGCTTGCTGTCAGGTTGCCGTGGCTGGATCTGTTCTGGACACGGCGGAACATAGCTCGTCTCATCAGGTGCGGTGCACCCGAGGCGGCGTGCCCCTCACAGGCACACCGAACGAAGCCCCCAGCCAACTGCTTCACGCCACACCGCGCAAACGATCTCCGAAAGCTGTCTGCTTAAACAGCATGCCAGCGTCCGCGACTGTCTGAAGCTCCATAATATTTAATTCCAATTCGATAACATTTACGTGTCGCCGCGTCGGCCTGAAAGACAGGCCCTGCTGTGCCGTTAGCAAGCTGATTATCGGGCGCATGCCGCCCACCGGCCTTCGAGATGGCTCACTCAAACGGCTCCACTGTGCGCTTCGATAAACCAGCGCGTGCGATTCCCGAGTACAGCTTGGATGTTGTTGATTTGGTGACGTCACCTGCTTCAGCTGGTCGAAATACTACGGAGAGCTAGCAGCAGCCACCGAGAAGCTCATGTTGTGAGCATCAGATAAACAACATGATGGCTTCGACGACAACGAGCCAAGGTGAATCCTGCAGGGGTGAGTGAGTGCAACAGCATCGCCGGGTCTGGCGCACGATTCCGACGATTACGGAATGCTTCTCGATAGTACAATTGACGGCATTCCCAGAACATCTACAGAACGTGGTCCTGGCACATATCTGCCTGAACAGGTGGTGGTATCGCACAGCGGTTACCGGCCATTGCCACCAGCCGCCGGCGCGTAACGAGGTGAGCTGGTGACGTGACGTAACGTAACGAGGTGAGCTGGTGACGTGACGTGACGTAACGAGGTGGGCTGGTGACGTGACGTGACGTAACGAGGTGAGCTGGTGACGTGACGTAACGTAACGAGGTGAGCTGGTGACGTGACGTGACGTAACGAGGTGGGCTGGTGACATGACTTGACGCAACAAGGTGAGCTGGTGACGTGACGTAACGTAACGAGGTGAGCTGGTGACGTGACGTGACGTAACGAGGTGGGCTGGTGACGTGACGTGACGTAACGAGGTGGGCTGGTGACGTGACGTGACGTAACGAGGTGGGCTGGTGACGTGACGTGACGTAACGAGGTGGACTGGTGACGTGACGTGACGTAACGAGGTGGACTGGTGACGTGACGTGACGTAACGAGGTGGGCTGGTGACATGACGTGACGTAACGAGGTGGGCTGGTGACGTGACGTGACGCAACAAGGTGGACTGGTGACGTGACGTGACGTAGCGAGGTGGACTGGTGACGTGACGTGACGTAACGAGGTGGGCTGGTGACATGACGTGACGTAACGAGGTGGACTGGTGACGTGACGTGACGTAACGAGGTGGGCTGGTGACATGACGTGACGTAACGAGGTGGACTGGTGACGTGACGTGACGTAACGAGGTGGGCTGGTGACGTGACGTGACGTAACGAGGTGGACTGGTGACGTGACGTGACGTAACGAGGTGGGCTGGTGACATGACGTGACGTAATGCGGTGGGCTGGTGACGTGACGTGACGTAGCGAGGTGGGAAGGTGACGCGACGTGACGTAACGAGGTGGGCTGGTGACGTGACGTAACGTAACGAGGTGAGCTGGTGACATGACGTGACGTAATGCGGTGGGCTGGTGACGTGACGTGACGCAACGAGGTGGGCTGGTGACGTGACGTGACGCAACGAGGTGGGCTGGTGACGTGGCGTGACGCAACGAGGTGGGCTGGTGACGTGGCGTGACGCAACGAGGTGGGCTGGTGACAGGCTGTTGGTTAGCACGCGCGCGCCGTCGCCCACTGCTCAGAGGAGAACGTCTACCCGGTGCGTATGTCACGGTGTATCAGCATATATGCATAGTTGAACATTGCCGCGGTCGCTGGCGCAAGGTGATGCTGTGAGGTGTTTCGGACTTAATTGCCGGCCAAGTGTGCGCCATTTGGATGACCGAGTCGCGCTGCGGCGGCTGGCGGCTCGGTTTGGCGCTCACACGTGTGGAGCGATCGGAAGCAATCGCACGTGCTCCAGCTGCATACGCACGTGGCAACGTTCGTCGTAATGCGTGCCGAGGTTTGGAAAACACGTCAGGACACTGCGCGGTTGTTAATGCATGAAGTTAGTAAATGCTGCTTTCGGGGTGAAGTGGCTAGTCAATCGATCTGAAGAATCGCCAGTTAATGAGATGCTGTGGTGTTTCTCACAGACATTGAATCGCTCCTGAGGATGTGATTTCTGCTTGCATTATATAGAAAGGCGTACAACGTCGTTCGCCCTAAATAAGTTGCTACAGTTGCCGCGAGGTGCCGCGGTCACGAGAGAGCACCGCGATGTTCCGAGGTGCCGCGGTCACGAGAGAGCACCGCGATGTTCCGAGGTGCCGCGGTCACGAGAGAGCACCGATATGTTCCGAGGTGCCGCGGTCACGAGAAAGCACCGATATGTTCCGAGGTGCCGCGGTCACGAGAGAGCACCGCGATGTTCCGAGGTGCCGCGGTCACGAGAGAGCACCGATATGTTCCGAGGTGCCGCGGTCACGAGAGAGCACCGAGACGTTCCGAGGTTCCGTGGTCACGAGAGACCACCGAGATGCTCCGAGGTGCCGTGGTCACGAGGGACCACCGAGATGTCCCGAGGACGAGCGCAACAGAGCTTCCACGCCGTAGCGTTGTTGTGTAGCCCAAATTCAACCCACCTACCATGAGGCCATTCGGCAGCTCTCACGCCACCTACGTGACGTAGACTTGGCTTGACAGGAGACGAGCTTACCGGGCAGTGAGTCTGTTGATGACGTGTTCGTGGTTCCGGAAACATCCGGTGCCCGTGTCGCCCTTGGTGCTGTTGGTGATGCTGCCTTCGCCGATGCTCATGTTATGCCCTGCAGCGAGACAGGTCACACGGCGGTCAATGCAAATCATCAGAGGTCGTGCGCTGTGCTTGCGACAAGAAGGTTACAGACGAATAACCGGTGTATCGGAAGTCACGTGCCCGGTAACGAGAAACATACTATTGAAAGCACAAAGGTCACATGTGATGTGCTGCGATAGAAAATGGCACAGTGAAGTCGGCAGAGGTCGTGCATTATGAACCACACTAAGGCGGATCACAGTACGATTCACACCGGTCGTGAACTATGCCATGTGTTGCCAAAGGTCACATTAGGATCCGCTGAGGTCGCCATAGGTCACGTGGTACAACGACGAAGTCCCGAAGTTCACCATGAAAATACTGAAACGCGTCAGAATCGCTGGCGATAATAATGTTTCGCTAACGTTGACTGCGGAGGTGGAGAAGTGCAGATCACGCACATCAACGTTTGCCACACACAGACACAAAAATTGGCACACTCATGGGATAAACCTACACGATAGAGCATAGTGATCCTGCTTATTAATGGTGCTTTTTGTATGGCGAGCATGATGACTGCTTTTTTGGCTTTTCGACGGATTTAATATATCCGGCATTTTTACATGCCCACCTTAGCTTCTTTGATATCTGGAATGAGAAGGTCAAAGTATTTCAGGATAATGTTTTCAGCCGAATCGCAAAATCGTCTGCCCAAATTTGACTGTTGATCGCGTATGTCTCAGAAAGCTTTCAACGCCCGCGTTTCACCGTTGTAGTTTTAGAGATACCATACGTTGTAGCTGTAAAACCACTTCGGCTGACCTCTCGAAATGTTCAGCCAACACCTTTGTTGCCAACCTTCAAATGGCGCTGGCGACCCTGATTGTGCACAATGATAACATCAGCTTATCACAGATTACAGACATATTGCGTGATTGCCCAGTTAGACGTGCCAAAGACTCGCTTTTTGTTTGCTATGCTCTCGTCAGGCTAAGTCGTACAATAATGTATGTCATGTTAGGAGTAGGTTGTTGTCTCCCAAACCAATATGTATTCAAACCGGTGATACTTCATGGGGATGGGAGCAGAGCATATTATAGCCTCTCTCAATATTCTGAAATATCTGAAATATAGTCCAGCTCTGCTTCTGCGGGCGGGACAGAAACTCTGAACAGCTCTGCTTCTGCGGGCGGGACAGAAGCTCAACAGCTCTGCTGCCGCGGGCCGGATAGAAACTGTGAACAGCTCTGCTGCCAAGGACGTGTTGGAGCAATTGCATTGTGTATGTCTTGGTAGCACAAGAGAGGTCAAATATTATGTTTGCTTAATCCAATTCCCCTTGTGATTTTTTGCCTGCCGTCTCATAATCCTTTGTGATACGAGCATGCTATTTGGTGACTTCTAGTTTTCTTTTTCTACATCACACCACAATTTGTACTGCTCGTGCTACCTTGCTTACCTACGGAATTGCTTATTTAGAGCCTAATCATGTCAGAGGCGGATCCAGGGTAGGATAAAATGGGCAATCAATGACCGGTTTTACCAAAGCGGTACCAATCACGGTACCATAGGGAAGTTGGTTGTATTGTATTACTTCATGATACGCCTGTCATATCCTTACTCATATTATGTCTGAGAACCAACAAACCAAGTGGTATATAATACCTGGAGCCCATCCAAGGAAGATAAACCGGTAGGATATTTAAAAAAGACAGCGCTGAATGTCAGACCCAGGTCACCACAAGTATATATCGATCCCGAGTGTAACCCTGAAGCCAGTGGCGCAATCATGGAAAGTTTCCTCAAATGTGGGCCCAGACAATTTTATTTATGGCCAATCATTGTAACCTTTCCACGCAGGGCTCTCAGGTTCCGTCCGAGCATAATTTCCTTGCGACGCTTCTGGGCAAGAATGTAACGGCAAGCATCCATATTAAGTAAGAATGACAAAATAATAATATGAAATGTAGTCTTTGGCCGCTAAGTATGACTTACACCCAAACACGGACGATTTTAACGGTGTAAAATACAAGTACAGCTCCAAATAGTATTCATCAATTTGTCCCATCCTTGGCTCCTGACTTCACCATTTGGAAAATTATGACATATTGACATTTTAGAAATGAAAAGATTAGACTAGCAGAATTCGCTTGTGCTATTCCGCTTTGAAATTTGCCCAATACATTTCGAGATCTTAGAAGGGGTTGGGACGGAATCATTACAGATTCAGGCCAAAAAGGCCACACCGAAATATGGTTAAAACCGAGGCATGTTTTATTGCCTTCGAGACTAACCGCCTAGATAATTGTCAGATACGAAGAGCAGTAGGATTTAAACAAAAATTGATTTGACAGTTTTAGTGTTACAAAGTGGACTGATCAATGCAAGTTCGGAGAAAATCGATTGGTCAACTGGATTCGATTGGTTAACTGGCCTCGATTGGTCAACTGGCCTTCGTTGGTCAACTGGCCTCGATTGGTCAACTGGCCTCGATTGGTCAACTGGCCTCGATTGGTCAACTGGCCTCCGTTGGTCAACTGGCCTCGATTGGTCAACTGGCCTCGATTGGTCAACTGGCCTCGATTGGTCAACTGGCCTCGATTGGTCAACTGGCCTTCATTGGTCAACTGGCCTCGATTGGTCAACTGGCCTTCATTGGTCAACTGGCCTCGATTGGTCAACTGGCCTCGATTGGTCAACTGGCCTTCGTTGGTTAACTGGCCTCGATTGGTCAACTGGCCTTCATTGGTCAACTGGCCTCGATTGGTCAACTGGCCTTCATTGGTCAACTGGCCTCGATTGGTCAACACTGTTGCCATCATCTGGTGGCAAGACAATAAGCGGATCAATTTTGTATAACTGATATATAAATACATGATATATAATTGATACATATATACCTACGTGATATATAACTGACGCACAGATATGTGACATATAACTGTAGCATAGATACCTGATATGTAGCTTATACCTAGATGCGTGATGCACAACTGATACATAGATACGTGATATATAACTGATACATAGATACGTGATATATAACTGATGCACGGAATGTGACACAGCGGTAAAGTTCGTCAACAATTTCTTTTTAAATTAGTGGCATTGAGCGGAACGAATTGATTTCGAATTCCATGCCAGTTCTTGCCATGCGAAGGGCACACAGAGGCTTAATTCTTTATGCAACGCTGAGAGCTCTGGACATGCATGGCTTGCTCATGAGTTACGCACCTGTGTACTGACAGGTGAGAGTATTGGTAATTATTCGGCACATCGGGAAACACTGCCTGTATTTCTGACGAGTGGATCACGCAAGCAAATGATCTGCGATTGTTGCCTTATTTACACGAAGGCAATCGCTAGGCAAGGTCAAGGTAGCACGATGGAGGGGGATGTGATGGGAGGGTGACACAGAATACGCGCCAATCTATGGTGGTAAATGGGGTCCGAAAGTTGATAAAGATGTAGATGGCGCTGAGAGTCAATGGTCACCCAGCCTTCTTTGGCGAACCTAAAGCGCTATGTTTTGTGGGTTAGGGAGGGCAGAATCTTTATATTTAAAAAGCCTATTGTACATTTTGTAAGCAGCGTATGTTGTTTGCGCGTATTTAATTATGTTGAATGTACTTCAGACACGTCTAGTTTGCTGGAATATTTACCATTAGTGCGCTAGAAATTAGGAGAAGCAAGCCAGAAGTATGGGTGTATGTGCGGTTCCAGGCTGCCATAAACGTGATCCATCTATCAGGTTTCCAGCAGACTGCAAGGCAAGAAGGCAGAAAATTGATTTGAAAAACAACTATTGTTTGACTGCCTTTCTGTAAAAGACGTAGTGGGAACCATTTAGGAAAGCACTGGTAAGGTACCTAGGCACATTAGGTACCAAGGTAAGTACCCAGGCGCGCACCCAGGATTTTTCCATGGGGGGGCCCGGACCGAAAAGGGCACTTGGCCGGCTCCAAAAGGGCACTTTGCGGCCCGGGGCACACTGGAAGGTTTGCTGACCGGGTGGAGGGGGGGGGCGTGAATTTTCCATGGGACACGTTTTGAAGGGCAGTTTTGGGCCCAAAGGGCACCTTTGGCACAGGCACATAAGGCAGGTGATTTTTGGGCTAAATTTGTGACATTCCGGCCAAGAGGTCACTTTTCGGTCAAAAGGGCACTTTTCGGTCAAAAGGGCACTTTTGGCCAAAAGGGCACTTTGGTCTCATGGGGGGGGCGGCCCCCTCCGGTGCGCCTATGTGTGCGCAGGCGCGCACCCAGGATTTTTCCATGGGGGGGGGCCCGGACCGAAAAGGGCACTTGGCCGGCTCCAAAAGGGCACTTGACCGGGTCCAAAAGGGCACTTTTCGGCCCGGGGCACACTGGAAGTTTTGCTGACCGGGGGGCGTGAATTTTCCATGGGACGCGTTTTGAAGGGCAGTTTTGGGCCCAAAGGGCACCTTTGGCACAGGCGGGGCACATAAGGCAGGTGATTTCTGGGCTAAATTTGGGACATTCCGGCCAAGAGGGCACTTTTCGGTCAAAAGGGCACTTTTGGTCAAAAGGGCACTTTTCGGTCAAAAGGGCACTTTTGCTCAAAAGGGCACTTTGGTCTCATGGGGGGGGCCCCCCCTCCGGTGTGCCTATGTAAGTACCTATCTATTGTCCAGACTGTAAAGTATGGCACAAGGTTCACTGGGGCACATCAGCCCACAGTGAAAATATGCACCAATCCACACCAAGGGCGAGACATTGACTACAATCTGCACCCCCCCACACCCCCAATCCATAGCCAGGAATTTGTCATGGCTAATACCTAACATGCTAAGATTGGATTGTTAGCCTACTTAATTTGAAACTAATAATTTGAGTTCCACCCATAAGTTATGTTCAGTCAAATTAATTTCACCAAAATTGCATTGCAGGTTAGGTTGGGCAGTTGGTATCTGGTCACCTAGAGCTAGGTACCTTACCAAGGTAGTTGTTCATATGGGCCCCATTAGGGGCCCACACCCACCTCTCAGGGAGCCTGCACTGCTTGGGGCACTGACTCCCAGGGGCCCACATCTCTTGTGGTCCTGTACACAGGAGTGGATCCAGAAAGCTGTCAAGGGGGGGGGTGACCTCATAGAGAGGGGGCCCATGCTGTGCCAGGATACCAGCCAAGAATGTCCTTCCTGGAGTAGGCAGGGTGGAAAGTGATGTTTGATGAGGCTTGCTAGTATTCCATGTTCCGGTCTTGGGGGGGGGGGGGGGGCAATGTCTGGTGTGACCCACAGGTATTCCATGTGCCAATCTTGGGTGGGGGGTCTGACACTTGTGAAATTGTGCCCTATCTTGGGAAAATTATCGTACAGATTAAGGGGTTTAGGGTAGGCTTTAGGTCAGGTTTGGTCAGGCCGGGTTAGGTTTCAGCCCACCCAATGTGTGATGCCTGCTAAATTAATACCGGAACTTCTCAGGGAACCTGCACATCCACTAGAGCGGTGGTTCCCAACCTTTTTGGTCCATTTCCCCTTTCGCCTCTGGCCAAACCTGCCGTTTCCCCCCTAAAAAACTGAAGTTATATTTGTATGTCACTCAAGACATCACTTACGTCAATGAGACAAATGCGTAATGGATCCCATCAAAATTTCCCCCCTGAAATACCGAAATTTCCACCCAGGGGGAAATTTCTCCCCGGTTGGGAACCACTGCACTAGGGGGACCTGTAACTGTACCTCTGCAAGCCAGTGCTACCAGTCTGGCTGCTTGAAGCCGGGCATATGAGGCCGGGCCCAGCCTCCCATGTTCATGGGCACCCTTTGTGGATGCATGCATTTCCCTTAATAAGCTTGAAAGTTGAGGTGTTGTGAAACTCCCATAAAAATCCCTATCATTATTCAAGTCCATAATTGCGCCTAGTAGCTACCACCGTAACGTGCAGTCAATAGCAAAGCACTTGCCAGCTCAGACGCGTATGTTCTACCAAGCTAGTGGCCATATTCCGATAATTGGCGAGTTCCTGGCACACTGTAACCCATGAACAACCTTTCTTCAACACAATATTTCCGAAATCCTTGGCCTAAATGACTTGCAACCCTAATAAAAGCCACATGCCAACACCGACTCCCGGCAACCCCACGCAAAATGCACAGCAAAGATGGCCGACGCCTCCTCGTCTGGTGACCATTGCGTACAGCGCCGCCCTGGTGGCCAAATCGTAGCTTTCAGACCCCATTATCTGTTGACATCTCGGCGCAATCGCTGTAAAATAGGTTAAAATAATATCTGAAACATTGTCTTCGTCTTCGTTCCTGTGGCATCGGGCAGCTTCAGAAATTGCCGTTTTGTCATCAAAGACCGTTGAACACTTTGCGGTCTTCGCAGCATATCGCCCGCGGACCATGGTCGCCTGGTTTGAAATATTACACCGGTACAGGAAGACCATGTAAGACGATGAATAACGCGATTCCTCGGTTCTATGTCAAAAACTAAATGCAAAATATTACTTCGAAGCGTATTATTTGCATGCATCGGCCATGTTGTAATATTGCAAGTGTAGAATTCGACAAATCAGATTTTTCGCGCTGAAACTTACTATAACGTGCATACAATCGAGCGAAACAAACAACAACACAAAGCGTGTGCGCGTGTAGATATAGGCAATATCTACTCGTCGGAGCCCCGCACATCCTGATCGGATCCTGAGATAAGCTCCCAAGTCAGATCAATGGTATCCATGACCACACACGTCTTGAGTATTCAGCAAAGTAAGTTTGACCAAACGGCAAGTCATATCGCTTATGGATAGAAGTGGACGTTGAACTCAAATTCCTGGTGCAGGGGACTCCGATGAATCCAAATATCGAGGTCATCCAGGGTTATTAACCAACATGGCCTGTGCTAAGCTTTTTCGAATTTGGAGCCACCATGGGGTGATGTTGGATGTTGAATTCGAACTTAGCAGCCACTTTTGTCTTCGAAAAGTAAAAATGGAAATTTGTAGCGAAATGAATGAGATCAAGGCCTTGACCTGATATGGCAACCTCCTTATAGATCCTAACCCCACGTGTATAACACATCCTTAGGCCTGTAAGATCCGAAGGAACACTTATACACAAGGTAATTCGCACGTATATGAGAGACATATTTGTCAAAATTTGTTGAACAATCGCAAAATTTATCGACTTGACGATGATGCAATGCACTTTATTCAGATGACAAAATCTGACATTTGACCTCACCCTTGAAGTCACTCAATGCACCCACAGGGTTCTGTTTGGGGTCAGTTACGAGATCGTATAATATACTGCACGTGGGTTTTTATTTTGTTTCTCTATTCTGTTCTGCTTTGAAATTGCCAGGAGATTGTACCAAACACCCTCCCGTACCATTTGGAGGTTACAAACTGCCGAATGCCGGCGCGGTTGAGTGACCGTACATTATCAGGATCCTGTGATGGGTTCTGGTGAGCTTACAATAAACATACGCGTATTTTCCGGAGGATATTTTTCACAAAGAAAACATCCGTGTACTGAGCTAAAAGTGTAACATAGGTCTTCGACCTTGTGTGGCCTTGAAAAGGTCAATTAACTTATGTCAGGTGGGAAAGGTCAAAGCCTCACTTCCCAGCTATGTTTTATCAATCAAACATCCATTAGTATCGACACAATCAGACGTAAACATACAACCTGAACCCCACCATCTACGCTCCCCTAAGCATTACACATCCTACCTGACCTCACCATCTACGCCTCGTGCACACAAAACAGTGCCCCACCAGCTACGCTCCGTACGCGTACAACAGTGCCCTCACTATCCCACATCTGCCTCCACCATCTACGCTCCGCACAAACTCAAACTTCGCGGCTCTGAAGTAGTACTTGTTGCGAATTTTCTAGTTCGACGTGACCTGTCCATGGGCACCGCTGGCGCGCACATTCAGTTCTGCACGAGGTGTTGCCGAGGTGGTGGCAGCGAGCGAGGAGTTACCGGCCGAGCCGGCAGCTGCTGCCGCTGCGACATCGACGGCTGCGGCGCCATACCCCGCTGGGCGCTGCCTCGGCGCCAGTTGTAACCCCCTGCCCGGTCGGCATCGGTCGTTAACCACCGCCGGACAGACTGGGCGCCCGTCCGTCCGCCGTCGAACGGCCCCACTGCGGTCGGCGAGCCGCGCCGCGGCGCTGGCGAAGCGCCGCCGAACACGCGACGCGGGCCGCGAAGCAACAGTCGCTGGCGGACGATGGCCCAGCGTGGACTGGCGCAGTTGCGGACCGCGAGGCTCTGACTGACGGGTGGCAGTCGCACACCGACGAATCTCAGCGTTGTCGCAAACCGGCGCGTCGGAGACTGGAGTGTCTCAGGTCGGGGAACTACAGGCCGACGGATGTGGCTAATCACTGTGGAATCACGGTCCGTGTGAACCTGCGCGCCAACGAGTCACGGGATGTAGAACGCCGGATTGGCGAGTCACAAACCGCGGAACCACGCGGCGACAAACCGCGGACTGACGAAATTCAGACCGGCTGGTGACAAACGGGGGCGAGTTCGGCGAGTTGGCAGTCGGCTGAGGCCGGCTGTCGCCCGTCCGACCTCACCTCGACGCACTAGCACGTGAGAAGCACGCCTCCCCGCTGCGAGGACATGCCCTGCACGGCCGAGACCGGCGCGCCTCCTCCTCATTCCGGGCGGGCGTGACCGGCGCGCCCCGATCGGGTCACATCGGCGTATCTGGCTGGCGGGGCGCGGCGGCCCCGGGCCGGGGCACTCGGCCGCCACCCGTCCACGGCACGTCCGGATCGATCGCCGGCCGCCGCCCGCTGTACGGCGAACTGCGACGCGACTTGGAGTGGCGAGTCCACACAGACGCCGTCGAGTCGGGCCGCGTCGCCGCGGGCCGCCGTTGGCATGGCGACGGAGCGTGTCAACAGCGGCCGCGCGCCGCGAGCGACACGGCCCTGTTGTCACGCCGCTCGGGAGGCGGGCTGGCGCCAGGCTACTTCATAAACCACTGACGTAGTCTTTATTTGACCTAGATGGAGCTGCCTGGCGGTGTGCCAAAACAGGCATCACTAGCTTGAAAGGTGCTGTCTTGCCAACTCCATACGTGTGGGTATTTTTGGACATTTTTGGGGGAAAATTACCATGAATGTTAATGAAAAATATATTACCCCAAGATCTTGTATATCCACCATCAGAACAGGACTCTAATTTCAATCTAACAATACAACTTTTCAAACATTGTGTTCAGAATGTTCCCAGTCGAGCTTTTGTGGCATTCAATATCGTTTGGACAAAGTATCGTCGTCATCGTCGACTGTCCGACCTTCCAAAGTTCTCCTGTCCTATCCTTTCAAGTTCAGGTCCAGCTGTTCGGGACCTGAGTGGCCTTGTTGGAGCCTGCAGCTGAGCCCCTGCCGGACGAGGCGTGCTGTGCGGTGCTCGTGGCACGCTGTACGATCATGTCATTAGTGCAAACAAGTCCCGCGCTTTTGTTGGGATGGTTTCCCCTTCACATTTGGTGGATTTACACACGCTTTAGTGGGCGCGACACATGTGGTGTTCCGACCAATAATGTGAAGTTAATGAGGGCTTAAATCACCCACATTATGATAAATATTCTCCATTGATCGCAATTTAGGCGGCTAATCGTCATTCCGATGCCACGGTTTCGCTAAATGCGCATTTTAAAAGGTGAATGAGAACGCTTGAATCTGTGTCATGTAAGATGATCCCGCATGCAATTCCGGATTTCACGAAAACTAAGCAGAGAAGATGACATGAACGACATTAACCACATGGCATTGACCTTTCATGCCTTGACGCACTTTATATACCTCGGAAATGCTTTCCATTCTTCTTCAGTTCCATGCAATTCAAGCTCATGTGACGCTAAATCTCAAGCACTGCACATATTCTACCCCATGATTGTTTGCGACTTCCTAACTGGGACGGGTGTAGTGCCCATGTAGACGTTTGGGGGTTCTCAAGGGATTCAAGGGATGGGAAGATGAAGACAGTTTTTCCCGTTTCAAGGGTTACATGGACCGATGGTCCGAGGTCCCCATGTAACCCATGTAACCTATGTAACCCATGTTACCCATGTAACCCATGTAACCCATGTAACCCATGGACATGTCCCCCAACGTATACAGATGGGCAAAAGTGAATATTTGCTAACGTAGTCTAACCGCCCTGGTTGACTTCCTCGCCAATCGAATCAGCACTATCAATCAGCACAATCGAATCAGCACTATCAATCCTGCGAGTTGTGTCGTGACGCAAAGGCAAACCCCGCTTTGCGCATGAAATTGTTGTCAGAGTTGGGAACATAGAAGTCGTGTCGCTTTGCCTGCGATCTGCCGCCCACACAGGCCCTTCCGTAGGGAAGCTCCTAGCAAGAGCGGACGCGCGGCACTCGAACGCACGAGGGCGACGACACACGTTATCGTCAGCACATCATCGTCAGCACTAGGAGCGGCGCCGACACACGTCATCGTCAGCACTAGGAGCAGCGACGACACACGTCATCGACGCACATCATCGTCAGCACTAGGAGCAGCGACGACACACGTCATCGACGCACATCATCGTCAGCACTAGGAGCAGCGCCGACACACGTCATCGACGCACATCATCGTCAGCACTAGGAGCAGCGTCGACACACGTCATCGTCAGCACATCATCGTCAGCACTAGGAGCAGCGGGGCACACGTCATCGACGCACATCATCGTCAGCACTAGGAGCAGCGACGACACACGTCATCGACGCACATCATCGTCAGCACTAGGAGCAGCGCCGACACACGTCATCGACGCACATCATCGTCAGCACTAGGAGCAGCGACGACACACGTCATCGACGCACATCATCGTCAGCACTAGGAGCAGCGACGACACACGTCATCGACGCACATCATCGTCAGCACTAGGAGCAGCGCCGACACACGTCATCGACGCACATCATCGTCAGCACTAGGAGCAGCGCCGACACACGTCATCGACGCACATCATCGTCAGCACTAGGAGCAGCGACGACACACGTCATCGACGCACATCATCGTCAGCACTAGGAGCAGCGCCGACACACGTCATCGACGCACATCATCGTCAGCACTAGGAGCAGCGACGACACACATCATCGACGCACATCATCGTCAGCACTAGGAGCAGCGCCGACACACGTCATCGACGCACATCATCGTCAGCACTAGGAGCAGCGCCGACACACGTCATCGACGCACATCATCGTCAGCACTAGGAGCAGCGTCGACACACGTCATCGTCAGCACTAGGAGCAGCGCCGACACACGTCATCGACGCACATCATCGTCAGCACTAGGAGCAGCGTCGACACACGTCATCGACGCACATCATCGTCAGCACTAGGAGCAGCGACGACACACGTCATCGACGCACATCATCGTCAGCACTAGGAGCAGCGCCGACACACGTCATCGACGCA
This sequence comes from Ashinkailepas kermadecensis, assembly GCA_034440615.1. Lineage (NCBI taxonomy): Eukaryota > Metazoa > Arthropoda > Thecostraca > Neolepadidae > Ashinkailepas > Ashinkailepas kermadecensis. The sequence continues at coordinate 508,838 of JAOTOM010004972.1, forward strand.
CATCATCGTCAGCACTAGGAGCAGCGACGACACACGTCATCGACGCACATCATCGTCAGCACTAGGAGCAGCGTCGACACACATCATCGACGCACATCATCGTCAGCACTAGGAGCGGCGCCGACACACGTCATCGACGCACATCATCGTCAGCACTAGGAGCAGCGCCGACACACGTCATCGACGCACATCATCGTCAGCACTAGGAGCAGCGACGACACACGTCATCGACGCACATCATCGTCAGCACTAGGAGCAGCGCCGACACGTCATCGACGCACATCATCGTCAGCACTAGGAGCAGCGCCGACACACGTCATCGACGCACATCATCGTCAGCACTAGGAGCAGCGCCGACACTCATCGACGCACATCATCGTCAGCACTAGGAGCAGCGCCGACACACGTCATCGACGCACATCATCGTCAGCACTAGGAGCAGCGCGACACACGTCATCGACGCACATCATCGTCAGCACTAGGAGCAGCGCCGACACACGTCATCGACGCACATCATCGTCAGCACTAGGAGCAGCGACGACACACGTCATCGACGCACATCATCGTCAGCACTAGGAGCAGCGCCGACACACGTCATCGACGCACATCATCGTCAGCACTAGGAGCAGCGCCGACACACGTCATCGACGCACATCATCGTCAGCACTAGGAGCAGCGCCGACACACGTCATCGACGCACATCATCGTCAGCACTAGGAGCGGCGCCGACACACGTCATCGACGCACATCATCGTCAGCACTAGGAGCAGCGCCGACACACGTCATCGACGCACATCATCGTCAGCACTAGGAGCAGCGCCGACACACGTCATCGACGCACATCATCGTCAGCACTAGGAGCAGCGTCGACACACATCATCGACGCACATCATCGTCAGCACTAGGAGCAGCGAGGGCACACGTCATCGACGCACATCATCGTCAGCACTAGGAGCAGCGACGACACACGTCATCGACGCACATCATCGTCAGCACTAGGAGCAGCGCCGACACACGTCATCGACGCACATCATCGTCAGCACTAGGAGCAGCGCCGACACACGTCATCGACGCACATCATCGTCAGCACTAGGAGCGGCGCCGACACACGTCATCGACGCACATCATCGTGAGCACTAGGAACAGCGAGGACACACGTCATCGACGCACATCATCGTCAGCACTAGGAGCGGCGAGGACACACATCATCGACGCACATCATCGTCAGCACTAGGAGCGGCGAGGACACACATCATCGACGCACATCATCGTCAGCACTAGGAGCGGCGAGGACACACATCATCGACGCACATCATCGTCAGCACTAGGAGCGGCGAGGACACACATCATCGACGCACATCATCGTCAGCACTAGGAGCGGCGCCAACACACGCACCCGTCTCTCCACAGACACCTCAACACCCAGCGCTGTTCCTTCACACCCTGCCGCACACCGAGTGCATCTCTCCACCAACCGAGGATGCATTTTCGCTCAGGAACTGGGCGTTGTTGGTCTTGCCAACGAGCCGGCATCAAGAGAATGACACCCATACACCACATCAGACGGGAGCCTAGACCAACACGTAGCATAATAGTGTTCACCTTCTACACCGCCAACTCCCGCCACACCTCCACATATACGCACACAGGCACGAAGTACGACGCTTCGTACCACTCCCACTGCGTTGCCATCGTTGCATGCGCTACGGTCATGGCGACCGTGCATGCACGTTGCGACCGGTGCACACCACTTAGCATCCGAATGCACATCATCCGAAAGGAGATGTGCAGCCTGTGACGGGCCGCATCCCGCCACCGAACACGACTGCCCCGAGTGGGCATTCAAGAGGTGTGCCGGTATACGGCAACACAGAGTGTGCGACATATCACGGCACGCCAACACCTGCGTTTCACAAAACACGACACCCCCGACATACCATCGACGCAAACAGCACCCACCACCCGGCGCAGCTACCCGCGCAGCTGCGCCTTCCTCACCTCCGAGACCCAACCCCCAGGCCGGCGCCGACTCGTCCCTCCATCCCACCAGCAGCCGGCTCCCGGAGTCCAGCACGCCTCCCACCCAATGGGGTCCCATCCACCCGCGACAGCACTCTTGCGGCACCCCACGCCCTGCGCCACCTCACCCCGGACCCGGCCTCCTCCCACTTCCGCCTCGCCGAAGACCCAGACCTGGTCTCTTCCACCTCTCTCTCCTCACCCCACCCCCGATCCCTTACCGAAGCTGGTCATAACCCTTCGCCACCCTGCCACCAACCGGCAAGCGACCCCCCCCCCCCACCACCCTGACGCTTCCCAGCACTCTCTCCCCGGACCCCCGGCCTCTGCCACACCCAGCCGGTCGGCCGAAACCAAAGCCAAAGTCGAGTGTGCTAGGGTTAAAAGTGCTGCTTGCGTGAGTGTTTGTGAAGTGTTCGTCAAATTGATATGAGTAGTTTTGTTTTTGGTGTTTTTGTACATGCTTCGTACGCTGTCAAGTCGGGCTTTTCATTCCAAGCAAATCTGTATCTTAAGATTAAATTTCTTTGGAGCGCGTGGTGTGGTGCTCGTGGTGTGGTGCACGTGGTTTGGTGCCCATGGTCTGGTGTCCGTGGTCTGGTGCGCGTGGTCTGGTGTGCATGGTCTGGTCCTCGTGGTCTGGTGCGCATGGTCTGGTGCGCGTGGTCTGGTGCGCATGGTCTGGTCCCCGTGATCTGGTGCGCGTGGTCTGGTCCCCGTGGTCTGGTGCGCGTGGTTTGGTGCCCGTGGTCTGGTGCGCGTGGTTTGGTCCCCGTGGTCTGGTGCGCGTGGTCTGGTGCCCGTGGTCTGGTGCGCGTGGTTTGGTGGCCGTGGTCTGGTGCCCGTGATCTGGTGCGCGTGGTTTGGTCCCCGTGGTCTGGTGCCCGTGGTCTGGTGCCCGTGGTCTGGTCCCCGTGGTCTGGTGCGCGTGGTCTGGTGCGCGTGGTCTGGTGCGCGTGGTCTGGTGGCCGTGGTCTGGTGCGCGTGGTCTGGTGCGCGTGGTTTGGTGCCCGTGGTCTGGTGCGCGTGGTTTGGTCCTCGTGGTCTGGTGTCCGTGGTCTGGTCCCCGTGGTCTGCTGCCCGTGGTCCGGTGTCCGTGGTCTGCTGCCCGTGGTCCGGTGTCCGTGGTCTGCTGCCCGTGGTCCGGTGTCCGTGGTCTGGTGCGCGTGGTCTAGTCCCCGTGGTCTGGTGTGCATGGTCTGGTCCCCGTGGTCTGGTGCGCATGGCCTGGTGCGCATGGTCTGGTGCGCGTGGTCTGGTGCCCGTGGTCTGGTGTGCGTGGTCTGGTCCCCGTGATCTGGTGCGCGTGGTTTGGTGCCCGTGGTCTGGTGCGCGTGGTCTGGTGTGCGTGGTCTGGTGTGCATGGTCTGGTCCACGTGGTCTGCTGCCCGTGGTCCGGTGTCCGTGGTCTGGTCCCCGTGGTCTGCTGCCCGTGGTTTGGTCCCCATGGTCTGGTGCGTGTGGTCTGGTGAGCATGGTCTGGTGCGCATGGTCTGGTGTCCGTAGTCTGGTGCGCGTGGTCTGGTGTGCATGGTTTGGTCCCCGTGGTCTGGTGCGCGTGGTTTGGTGCCCGTGGTCTGCTGCCCGTGGTCCGGTGTCCGTGGTCTGGTCCCCGTGGTCTGCTGCCCGTGGTTTGGTCCCCATGGTCTGGTGCGTGTGGTCTGGTGCGCATGGTCTGGTGTGCATGGTCTGGTGTCCGTAGTCTGGTGCGCGTGGTCTGGTGTGCATGGTTTGGTCCCCGTGGTCTGGTGCGCGTGGTCTGGTGCGCGTGGTCTGGTGCCCGTGGTCTGGTGCCCGTGGTCTGGTGTGCATGGTCTGGTCCCCGTGGTCTGCTGCCCGTGGTCCGGTGCCCGTGGTCTGGTGCGCGTGGTCTGGTCCCCGTGGTCTGGTGTGCATGGTCTGGTCCCCGTGGTCTGCTGCCCGTGGTCTGGTCCCCGTGGTCTGCTGCCCGTGGTCTGGTGCCCGTGGTCTGGTGTGCATGGTCTGGTCCCCGTGGTCTGCTGCCCGTGGTCCGGTGCCCGTGGTCTGGTGTGCATGGTCTGGTCCCCGTGGTCTGGTGTGCATGGTCTGGTCCACGTGGTCTGCTGCCCGTGGTCGGTCCCCGTGGTCTGCTGCCCGTGGTCCGGTGTCCGTGGTCTGGTGCGCGTGGTCTGGTCCCCGTGGTCTGGTGTGCATGGTCTGGTCCCCGTGGTCTGCTGCCCGTGGTCTGGTCCCCGTGGTCTGCTGCCCGTGGTCTGGTGCCCGTGGTCCGGTGTCCGTGGTCTGGTGCGCGTGGTCTAGTCCCCGTGGTCTGGTGTGCATGGTCTGGTCCCCGTGGTCTGGTGCGCATGGCCTGGTGCGCATGGTCTGGTGCGCGTGGTCTGGTGCCCGTGGTCTGGTGTGCATGGTCTGGTCCCCGTGATCTGGTGCACGTGGTTTGGTGCCCGTGGTCTGGTGCCCGTGGTCTGGTGTGCATGGTCTGGTGTGCATGGTCTGGTGTCCGTAGTCTGGTGCGCGTGGTCTGGTGTGCATGGTTTGGTGCCCGTGGTCTGGTGCGCGTGGTTTGGTCCCCGTGGTCTGCTGCCCGTGGTCCGGTGTCCGTGGTCTGGTCCCCGTGGTCTGCTGCCCGTGGTTTGGTCCCCATGGTCTGGTGCGTGTGGTCTGGTGAGCATGGTCTGGTGCGCATGGTCTGGTGTCCGTAGTCTGGTGCGCGTGGTCTGGTGTGCATGGTTTGGTCCCCGTGGTCTGGTGCGCGTGGTTTGGTCCACGTGGTCTGCTGCCCGTGGTCCGGTGTCCGTGGTCTGGTCCCCGTGGTCTGCTGCCCGTGGTTTGGTCCCCATGGTCTGGTGCGTGTGGTCTGGTGAGCATGGTCTGGTGCGCATGGTCTGGTGTCCGTAGTCTGGGCGCGTGGTCTGGTGTGCATGGTTTGGTCCCCGTGGTCTGGTGCGCGTGGTTTGGTCCACGTGGTCTGCTGCCCGTGGTCCGGTGTCCGTGGTCTGGTCCCCGTGGTCTGGTGTGCATGGTCTGGTCCCCGTGGTCTGCTGCCCGTGGTCCGGTGTCCGTGGTCTGGTGCGCGTGGTCTGGTCCCGTGGTCTGTGTGCATGGTCTGGTCCTCGTGGTCTGCTGCCCGTGGTCTGGTCCCCGTGGTTGCTGCCCTGGTCCGGTGCCCGTGGTCTGGTGCCGTGGTCGGTGTCCGTGGTCTGGTCCCCGTGGTCTGCTGCCCTGGTCGTGTCCGTGGTCTGGTGTGCATGGTTGGTCCCCGTGGTCTGGTGGCTGGTTTGGTCCCCGTGGTCTGCTGCCCGTGGTCCGGTGCCCGTGGTCTGGTGTGCATGGTCTGGTCCCCGTGGTCTGCTGCCCGTGGTCCGGTGTCCGTGGTCTGGTGCGCGTGGTCTGGTCCCCGTGGTCTGGTGCGCGTGGTCTGGTGTCCGTGGTCTGGTCCCCGTGGTCTGGTGTGCATGGTCTGGTCCTCGTGGTCTGGTGTGCATGGTCTGGTCCCCGTGGTCTGCTGCCCGTGGTCCGGTGCCCGTGGTCTGGTGCTGTGGTCTGGTGTGCTGGTCTGGTGCATGGTCTGGTGTCCGTAGTCTGGTGCGCGTGGTCTGGTGTGCATGGTTTGGTGCCCGTGGTCTGGTGCGCGTGGTTTGGTCCCGTGGTCTGCTGCCCGTGGTCCGGTGTCCGTGGTCTGGTCCCCGTGGTCTGCTGCCCGTGGTTTGGTCCCCATGGTCTGGTGCGTGTGGTCTGGTGGATGGTCTGGTGCGCATGGTCTGGTGTCCTAGTCTGGTGCGCGTGGTTGGTGTGCATGGTTTGGTCCGTGGTCTGGTGCGCGTGGTTTGGTCCCCGTGGTCTGCTGCCCGTGGTCGGTGTCCGTGGTCTGGTCCCCGTGGTCTGCTGCCCGTGGTTTGGTCCCATGGTCTGGTGCGTGTGGTCTGGTGAGTGGTCTGGTGGCATGGTTGGTGTCCGTGTCTGGTGGCGTGGTCTGGTGTGCATGGTTTGGTCCCCGTGGTCTGGTGCGCGTGGTTTGGTCCCCGTGGTCTGCTGCCCGTGGTCCGGTGCCCGTGGTCTGGTGTGCATGGTCTGGTCCCCGTGGTCTGCTGCCCGTGGTCCGGTGTCCGTGGTCTGGTGCGCGTGGTCTGGTCCCCGTGGTCTGGTGTGATGGTCTGGTGTCCGTGGTCTGGTCCCGTGGTCTGGTGTGCATGGTCTGGTCCTCGTGGTCTGGTGTGCATGGTCTGGTCCCCGTGGTCTGCTGCCCGTGGTCGGTGCCCGTGGTCTGGTGCGTGTGGTCTGGTGTGCATGGTCTGGTGACTGGTCTGGTGTCCGTAGTCTGGTGGCGTGGTCTGGTGTGCATGGTTTGGTGCCGTGGTTGGTGGGTGGTTTGGTCCCGTGGTTGCTGCCCGTGGTCCGGTGTCCGTGGTCTGGTCCCCGTGGTCTGCTGCCCGTGGTTTGGTCCATGGTCTGGTGCGTGTGGTCTGGTGAGCATGGTCTGGTGCGCATGGTCTGGTGTCGTAGTCTGGTGCGCATGGTCTGGTGCGCATGGTCTGGTGCGCGTGGTCTGGTGTGCATGGTCTGGTCCCCGTGGTCTGGTGCGCATGGCCTGGTGCGCATGGTCTGGTGCGCGTGGTCTGGTGCCCGTGGTCTGGTGTGCATGGTCTGGTCCCCGTGATCTGGTGCGCGTGGTCTGGTGCGCGTGGTCTGGTGCGCGTGGTCTGGTGTGCATGGTCTGGTGACATGGTCTGGTGTCCGTAGTCTGGTGCGCGTGGTCTGGTGTGCATGGTTTGGTGCCCGTGGTCTGGTGCGCGTGGTTTGGTCCCCGTGGTCTGCTGCCCGTGGTCCGGTGTCCGTGGTCTGGTCCCCGTGGTCTGCTGCCCGTGGTTTGGTCCCCATGGTCTGGTGCGTGTGGTCTGGTGAGCATGGTCTGGTGCGCATGGTCTGGTGTCCGTAGTCTGGTGCGCGTGGTCTGGTGTGCATGGTTTGGTCCCCGTGGTCTGGTGCGCGTGGTTTGGTCCCCGTGGTCTGCTGCCCGTGGTCCGGTGTCCGTGGTCTGGTCCCCGTGGTCTGCTGCCCGTGGTTTGGTCCCCATGGTCTGGTGCGTGTGGTCTGGTGAGCATGGTCTGGTGCGCATGGTCTGGTGTCCGTAGTCTGGTGCGCGTGGTCTGGTGTGCATGGTTTGGTCCCGTGGTCTGGTGCGCGTGGTTTGGTCCCCGTGGTCTGCTGCCCGTGGTCCGGTGCCCGTGGTCTGGTGTGCATGGTCTGGTCCCCGTGGTCTGCTGCCCGTGGTCCGGTGTCCGTGGTCTGGTGCGCGTGGTCTGGTCCCCGTGGTCTGGTGTGCATGGTCTGGTCCTCGTGGTCTGCTGCCCGTGGTCTGGTCCCCGTGGTCTGCTGCCCGTGGTCCGGTGCCCGTGGTCTGGTGCCCGTGGTCCGGTGTCCGTGGTCTGGTCCCCGTGGTCTGCTGCCCGTGGTCCGGTGTCCGTGGTCTGGTGTGCATGGTTGGTCCCCGTGGTCTGGTGCGCGTGGTTTGGTCCCCGTGGTCTGCTGCCCGTGGTCCGGTGCCCGTGGTCTGGTGTGCATGGTCTGGTCCCCGTGGTCTGCTGCCCGTGGTCCGGTGTCCGTGGTCTGGTGCGCGTGGTCTGGTCCCGTGGTCTGGTGTGCTGGTCTGGTGTCCGTGGTCTGGTCCCCGTGGTCTGGTGTGCATGGTCTGGTCCTCGTGGTCTGGTGTGCATGGTCTGGTCCCCGTGGTCTGCTGCCCGTGGTCCGGTGCCCGTGGTCTGGTGCGTGTGGTCTGGTGTGCATGGTCTGGTGCACATGGTCTGGTGTCCGTAGTCTGGTGCGCGTGGTCTGGTGTGCATGGTTTGGTGCCCGTGGTCTGGTGCGCGTGGTTTGGTCCCCGTGGTCTGCTGCCCGTGGTCCGGTGTCCGTGGTCTGGTCCCCGTGGTCTGCTGCCCGTGGTTTGGTCCCCATGGTCTGGTGCTTGTGGTCTGGTGAGCATGGTCTGGTGCGCATGGTCTGGTGTCCGTAGTCTGGTGCGCGTGGTCTGGTGTGCATGGTTTGGTCCCCGTGGTCTGGTGCGCGTGGTTTGGTCCCCGTGGTCTGCTGCCCGTGGTCCGGTGTCCGTGGTCTGGTCCCCGTGGTCTGCTGCCCGTGGTTTGGTCCCCATGGTCTGGTGCGTGTGGTCTGGTGAGCATGGTCTGGTGCGCATGGTCTGGTGTCCGTAGTCTGGCGCGCGTGGTCTGGTGTGCATGGTTTGGTCCCCGTGGTCTGGTGGCGTGGTTTGGTCCCCGTGGTCTGCTGCCCGTGGTCCGGTGCCCGTGGTCTGGTGTGCATGGTCTGGTCCCCGTGGTCTGCTGCCCGTGGTCCGGTGTCCGTGGTCTGGTGCGCGTGGTCTGGTCCCCGTGGTCTGGTGTGCATGGTCTGGTCCTCGTGGTCTGCTGCCCGTGGTCTGGTCCCCGTGGTCTGCTGCCCGTGGTCCGGTGCCCGTGGTCTGGTGCCCGTGGTCCGGTGTCCGTGGTCTGGTCCCCGTGGTCTGCTGCCCGTGGTCCGGTGTCCGTGGTCTGGTGCGCGTGGTCTGGTCCCCGTGGTCTGGTGTGCATGGTCTGGTGTCCGTGGTTGGTCCCGTGGTCTGGTGTGCATGGTCTGGTCCTCGTGGTCTGGTGTGCATGGTCTGGTCCCCGTGGTCTGCTGCCCGTGGTCCGGTGCCCGTGGTCTGGTGCGTGTGGTCTGGTGTGCATGGTCTGGTGCGCATGGTCTGGTGTCCGTAGTCTGGTGCGCGTGGTCTGGTGTGCATGGTTTGGTCCCCGTGGTCTGGTGCGCGTGGTTTGGTCCCCGTGGTCTGCTGCCCGTGGTCCGGTGTCCGTGGTCTGGTCCCCGTGGTCTGCTGCCCGTGGTTTGGTCCCCATGGTCTGGTGCGTGTGGTCTGGTGAGCATGGTCTGGTGCGCATGGTCTGGTGTCCGTAGTCTGGCGCGCGTGGTCTGGTGTGCATGGTTTGGTCCCCGTGGTCTGGTGCGCGTGGTTTGGTCCCCGTGGTCTGCTGCCCGTGGTCCGGTGCCCGTGGTCTGGTGTGCATGGTCTGGTCCCCGTGGTCTGCTGCCCGTGGTCCGGTGTCCGTGGTCTGGTGCGCGTGGTCTGGTCCCCGTGGTCTGGTGTGCATGGTCTGGTCTCGTGGTTGCTGCCCGTGGTCTGGTCCCCGTGGTCTGCTGCCCGTGGTCCGGTGCCCGTGGTCTGGTGCGTGTGGTCTGGTGTGCATGGTCTGGTGCACATGGTCTGGTGTCCGTAGTCTGGCGCGCGTGGTCTGGTGTGCATGGTTTGGTGCCCGTGGTCTGGTGCGCGTGGTTTGGTCCCCGTGGTCTGCTGCCCGTGGTCCGGTGCCCGTGGTCTGGTGTGCGTGGTCTGGTCCCCGTGGTCTGCTGCCCGTGGTCCGGTGTCCGTGGTCTGGTGCGCGTGGTCTGGTCCCCGTGGTCTGGTGTGCATGGTCTGGTGTCCGTGGTCTGGTCCCCGTGGTTGGTGTGCATGGTCTGGTCCTCGTGGTCTGGTGTGCATGGTCTGGTCCTCGTGGTCTGGTGCCCGTGGTCTGGTGCCCGTGGTCTGGTGCCCGTGGTCCGGTGTCCGTGGTCTGGTCCCCGTGGTCTGCTGCCCGTGGTCCGGTGTCCGTGGTCTGGTGTGCATGGTTGGTCCCCGTGGTCTGGTGCGCGTGGTTTGGTCCCCGTGGTCTGCTGCCCGTGGTCCGGTGCCCGTGGTCTGGTGTGCGTGGTCTGGTCCCCGTGGTCTGCTGCCCGTGGTCCGGTGTCCGTGGTCTGGTGCGCGTGGTCTGGTCCCCGTGGTCTGGTGTGCATGGTCTGGTGTCCGTGGTCTGGTCCCCGTGGTCTGGTGTGCATGGTCTGGTCCTCGTGGTCTGGTGTGCATGGTCTGGTCCCCGTGGTCTGCTGCCCGTGGTCCGGTGTCCGTGGTCTGGTGCGCGTGGTCTGGTCCCCGTGGTCTGGTGTGCATGGTCTGGTGTCCGTGGTCTGGTCCCCGTGGTCTGGGTGCATGGTCTGGTCCTCGTGGTCTGGTGTGCATGGTCTGGTCCCCGTGGTCTGCTGCCCGTGGTCCGGTGTCCGTGGTCTGGTCCCCGTGGTCTGCTGCCCGTGGTCCGGTGTCCGTGGTTTGGTCCCCGTGGTCTGCTGCCCGTGGTCCGGTGTCCGTGGTCTGGTGCGTGTGGTCTAGCGTGTGCGGTTCAGCGCGGCAGGAGGCTCACGTAAGCAGTGCGTCAGGACGTGCGGCCTGGACCAGAGCACGCAGGTCTGGCCAGTGTCCAGTATCTGTTGTGTTTATGCCGGCGGACACAGACGCCGCCAGTCGCAGCCACGTCTGTGACGCGCAGCTCCGCCGCTGTTATGCAATGTAGCACCGAAGAGCACCGCCCACTGCACTGGCAGCTGGTACTGGCCACGACAGACGAGCCTCAGACATGTAGCTGTATCATGTAGCTGACCATTCCCCATATTCCATCTTGCTGTTTTGTTTAACACCAATATACTTCAATCCACAACAAGGCTGAAGCGCAGATATAATTATGGGAGTTGTGCTTACAATTGGATCGGATATATACGCGTTGACAAACGTGTACGAGTTAGACGGCAATGAGCCTTTAGGCAAAACTGCTTTCCCCGAGAAAGTATTTGAGTTCGTATCCCGGTCCTTTGCGGTGATTTGAAGTTCGCATAAAACCAGAAATTACACCGTAAACAATTGCAAAGAGAACATAATGTGAATACTAGAAATGAATTTAAAATGTTGATGCACACACACACACGTAAAATCGGCAAGCGTAGACAAACAAATTAACCGTAGCTTCATGGACATCACACGAAAATGCCACTACTGCCAAACAAGGAACACGTGAGAGGAGATATGTTCGCTGTTGGCAGTTGACGTCATAGACTTTATGGCGCGTTATTTGAAAACCGCGCCAAGATAATGGCTATAAAGCTGCCTGAGCGTAAGCTTGTGGGACACGTTTTGGCACTAGTACGTTGTTGCTTGAACAAGTGGGCGGAGCTTATCACCCTCATGAATTTACGTGAGCGGATTCCTATGGTAGTTCTACACGCAATCGTGGACATATTATGGTATAACAGCGGAATTTTATGGACCTCCGAGGGAAATGTAACGAGGCTTCCTATTGATTGTTAAGAAGATGCTAGGATAGTGTTTCAGTGGACTGGAATCTCTCTCTCTCTCTCTCTCTCTCTCTCTCTCTCTCTCTCTCTCTCTCTCTCTCTCTCTCCCCCTCTCTCTCTCTCTCTCTTTTTCTCTCTCTCTCTCTCTCTCTCTCTCTCTCTCTCTCTCTTCTCTTTCTCTCTTTCTCTTTCTCTCTCTCTCTCTCTCTCTCTCTCTCTCTCTCTCTCTCTCTCTCTCTCTCTCTCTCTCTCTCTCTCTCTCTCTCTCTCTCTTCCTCAATTCCGAATATCCCACATCACAATCTTAGTATGCTTAGCTCCGTTAGATTTAGTCTGATGACATCATCTTACACCCATATTATATACCAATACTCTTAGGAAAAGAAAACCCACTACAAACAAAGAGATTGAGACAAATGAAGCTGCACCTCATGAACACCAGAAACTGTCCCAAACTACGGAGATTACAAAAGCGCCCAGAGCTCGCCAAGACCACTTGCACTACTCGAACAGCTGTCGCTTACTGAAACCGAAAGCCAAATACTGTATTTAAATATAAAGGACAGCAATTGCAAGCATTGTGGCAGTCTACATTATCATTTCCCTGAGCCACTTGTAATACCAGCACTGGGAATGCGTCAAAATGTTGGCAAGTGTCTATATGTTGCGCAAGGATTATTTAGAAGTTCACCCACCCGGCTGATGGAAGAAAGGGGACTTCACAAGTAAGTAGATCTATGGAAAATAGCCTGAAACCAAACCTGCAATCAAAGCCACGCCCAAAGAACTTGTTGGAAGCTGAAACCGAAACTTACACTCTCAAAAGCCGGCTTCACGAAGATGACAAAGATATTGGAAATAGTCCGTGTTTCTGGAATCCTTGATTATTAGTTACATATATGAATATTGTGGTGTGTTGCGAATATGATGATTAGTGTCACAGAGGAGAAATGTGTTTTTTCCCGCAAGATGCAGTCCACGTGTGGTCGTGAATGAGCACGTGGTCGGATGGAATGTCGTAGCAGCGGCATGGAAGCTGTGCGAATGGATACGGTGCGGACAGTGAGGTGGAATGTCAGAGTCGTCTGTCGGAGCAGAGGCATGGAGGCTGTGCGATTAGATACGGTGCGAACAGTCAGATGCATTGGCGGTTATGACTGTGCTTGCCACGATGTCGGTGCTAGTGGTGATGTCATCGTGAGATGCTAGGCCTCTCCGGTTAGGTCCTCATACCCCGTCTCGGGGGGTTGTTATTGTTGTTAAGACCACTCTAACGTCCAAACTCAGCGATGCACGAAAGCGAACCGGGCATTGTCGGAAGGTCCTCGACGACTTGGGCCTGAAAATGGCCTCACTTTTGATTTTAAAATAATGTTGCGACTCGAAATGGCAGTTGTTCAGAAAAGATTGACGTCTTAAAACCATTCTATATCCTCATTTCTGGTAAAGACACCGAATCAAAATGCACGCCATTTGATGGTTAATTACAGTGCATATTACAAAATAGTCACGTTGATCCATCATGGGCCAACATCGGCAGTGACCTTAGGTTACCGACCCGACAACAGGTCCAAGACATGTGTTGAAAGTAAGCACGCAAAACTCTAATACTCTAGCAGGCTTTATTTCAATATATTTTCACGTGCATCAGCCTACAAAACATTATGAAAAATTGTTACCCGATAATGAAATTGGCCTTGATCATTATTCATGGCTTCAGTTCCATTGGATCATTTAGGTCGTGCAATGCATGTTTTAGGCCATGCGAACTCGAAAAAAAGACAGAACAGGAATGTCTAATTATGCGTTTTTTTCCAGATTAATGCATTTGATCTTGAACCGGTTTCAGATGGCTTGGCGGATGTGAGTCAAACTGAATAAAGAACTTCTCATACTTCTGCATGCATATGACGAGGAAAAATGCGGTTAGAAGAGCACATATATTACAAAATAGGAAAATTTGTCAACATTGGCCGCTACCTAAGGCCACTGACCTAACCTGAAATATAAATCTGAGATACACGTTTTGTAGGCGCCGCCAAATTTTACTCACGAAGCAAGCTTTATTTGCATATATTTCATTTATATTAATTATCAATCCTGAAACATTCATTGAGAAGAACACCTTGACCTTGGCTGGGTCAAAGACCTTACATGACCTGAGGTTGAAACTTTTACATCAAACGCAAAGCAGACGACGGAAAAGGTACTGACAATTTCGTAGCGCTGCAAGCTGCTGTTTATCCCCAATCGCGGAATAACCTGAGGGTGTGGGGGAGGGCGTAAAGAGAATCACACGTGTTAATAAATTGCAGAACATGAAGACATTATTTTATGAGGATGAAATAATATGGTCCGACATGCTCATGCACTTCGGAAAGATCAGCCAGGTAGAAAATTTGCTTTCCAAAGTTAACCCTCATTGTCACGCGGGATTAGTGCATCTACAAAGTTTCAGAATATGATCCCAAATAATCGTACGATAGAAGCAGAATTTGCTATATTCTATCGTCAAAATTGCTAACACCTGAGATGTTAGATTCAAGGTGCGCTATCATGAAGTCAGGTCCTCAAATTTCGAGGGTTGACGTGAAACGCAAGTCAAGAAAACAACAATCTATACTGTCACTAAAGAGTGATTTCGACATGAATTGGGATAATCTCAAGCTTGGTATTTTGTTCTTAAACACTTCAAGTGTTGAGAGAAGGCATTCCGAGCTTCAGCTCGCTGGAGGCAGAGGTCTGAGTGCAAATATGGCGACATCAAAAAAGGGTGAGGGGGACAGAATGACCAACAATTCCACCGTTCCATCCCACACCGATTGCGGGCGAAGTAGACCTAAAAATCCTTGAGAGAATAGTCACACGCAATGGGCATGGGCATGGATATCACAAACATGGAGGAACGTTAACGGAACGTCCGGACCGCCGCAACGGAATAAAATAATAAAAGCGGGCTTGTTCTTCCCAGATCGTCAGCCCAGTCACCGCCAGGCTGCCGTCCAACGCAGCCGAATGCTGGTGACAAAGATGAATTGGATTTTAGCTGTCCTTTGTGCCCGATCATAATTACATCTAATTTCAAAAGACAAGTCGCCACAACTGAGCCTGGTACACCACTGTCATCAAACACGCGAAGGCCACATACTGCTCTCATCCGAACACAATGGACGAAAAGTGTCGCCAAGCGACCTGAATGGGATGGACCGGATGGTAGGAGCATCCTCTACGCCACACGGCATTAGGCGATCGAACAATCGGTAATACGAACGAATGAGCGGTCCAAAAACAGCATGAGCGGAAGCTGCAGGTTTTGCTCTCGTAAACGCCGACACGAGCGAGGAGCGGAAAAGAGGCAAAAAGTTCACGTCACCGATTTCACACAGATTCCGGCCACCAGTGACGTCGCGCCGCCCCCCCCCCCCCCCCCCAATCCCGGACACGTGACCGCCCGAGCTCGCCGGCGGCGCCGCACGTTTGGCGCGCAAATGTGCGGGACGGGCGGCGGTTTGACGCGGCGGGAGACTGTTTGCTGGCGCGCGGTGACGAGCGACACCTGGTCGGTGCCGGCGGGGCGCGCGCCGGCCGCCCGTCGGTTGGCACGGCGACCTCGTGCCGGCATCACACCAGTCGCACCCGTCAGCCAACGCGGCCGCACGCTCACGCGGTCCGAGCGGCGACCGCTACGAGTGGCGACCGCCACGCGCCTCACCGGAGCACCGATATCGCGCTCAGCTGCAGCCAACGACGTCAACTGCCGGCTGGAGCATCACGGAAATGGTTCTCGTTATTTCCTGCAGCTGTTCCGAAGTATTTGTTCAAGCGCGCGCTTATTTGTAGCCGATTATTCGGCCAAGGTGTTCTAGTGTGCACACCAACACAGTCGGCTCAACGCCGATGCATTCGTGCACAGCGGTGCAGCCTCTGCATCCTGGTAGTCTTGACAGCGTCACGGTGTTCTGGGCAAAGGACGCCCTGCCACATCTTCTGCACGAAGTGTAGAAGTTTCGGGACAAAACGCCATGCTGTCGTAACTTTACAGGCGGAGAACACTGTGGAGCAGGTATGGCCAATGCCACACTGAATTCGTTGAGATTTAGCACGGCGCCTAAGCGCATTAATTAGAACGAATGACATCGAAGCCACCATTTGCCTCACCAACTTTGACTGCGATCCTCCACTCATATTCGCAGGGTAAGACACCTATAGTGTTGAGCGGTCCCATAATTTGTCTTGCTGTTATAGGTGCAAGGTGTAGTATGTGGATGGATAATGTTCATCTTTGCATCTTTTTCGCTGCGGTATACCGCAGCAAATGCTGGAAGCCAAGTTACTAACTGGAGGGCAGGTTCCTGTGCGGTGCATCAAAAGAAAATCGGGAAGTTGAACAACAATAAACAGGCAGGAGGAGTTGAGCAGAGCTACATTAAGAAACCGTAACGTGAATTGACATAGAACACGTGCTTGAATTCGTGGATATCCGAGTAGGGATTTTGTGGTTGTTTCTCTCATTCGACGAAATAAGCAAATGCTCATATGTCTGAAAGTCCGCGTGTTGATGGTGGGGTGTACGTTGCTGAGCTACGCCTCATTCCTACGCCACTGGACGGTATATTTTATGACTGAGGGTCGCGGCAAGCAGAGCTCAGGTAGTCCTGGAGCAGATCACGACTGGCTGTGGGCGGTGCCTTGTGACGAAAGAAAACAGTATGGAAGTTTCCAACTGGGTGGATATTCACGAGCATCATGCTTGTGACATGCGTGATGTCATCTGGACATTTGCTGATGACCAGACGCAACTTGTAGAGAGACGTTGATTACGGTCGAACCTGTCCTACATCGTTCCGCATCACAGCTAAAGCTGTAAACTCACACCCAGAAGTCCTATCGATCGACCATTGAAATGTGCGCAACAGCGCAACAGCGTTGCGAACAATCTTAGACAAATTTAGACAACAACTTTCAAACAATTTTAGAGCTCCAGCAGTTTTTGTTTGTTTGTTCATCTTATGTCCTTGTTTTGGAATAGGTAGCGGCTGTGCGAATCGCACGTTGAATTTAGCATGTAGGGATCTGGGGTAAAAAACTGTGGGGATCTTGAGTCTGACCTGTAGGGATCTGGGCTCATGAACTGAAGGGATCTTGGGCCTGAACTGTAGGGATCGGGGGCCTGAATTGTAGGGATCGGGAGCTTGAACTGTATGGATGTTGAGCTACGAACTGTAGGGATCTGAGGCATGAACTGTAGGGACCTAGGGCCTGAACTGCATGAATCTGGGGCCTGAACTGCATGGATATGGGGCCTGAACTGTAGGGACCTGGGGCCTGAACTGTAGGGATCTGGGACCTGAACTGTAGGGATCTGGAGCCACGAACTGTAGGGATATGGAGCCTGAACTGTAGGGATCGGGGTCATTTCTTTTTTTAGTTCTTTCCTGGATCCACAAATAGGTTCCAACTAAGGACGATGGGCATTCATTTGAGTGGGTTAGTGGATACTGATAATTATATCGAACTTAGGTGCAAGCTTGGAAAAAATAACTTGCCTTCGGCAACAACATAGCCTGTGCGAACTTTGACACAACTATTCGAGGTGAATGTGCTTAGACGCTTTGAGCAAAGTGGGATGCAGCTGTCGACGTAGTCACATGGCCGGGCAACAAGTGCCGGGCCCCAGACAACAAGACACGTCGGTTTCACAATAATTGCAATTGCCACCATACACTTCAGTTTGGTTCAAAATTGGACTTCAAAGATTCAAAATTGAAAAAGTTGATGGTGTCTATCAACACCGGAACTTGAGTGCATACCGTGAATGCAGCTATGCCTGAAGTCCGGGAATACCCAGCTAACTACTTCTTGTTAAATAAAGAACGTGGGCTACAAACAAAGAAGTGAGATAATACCAATCGTACGCGGAGCTAAAGGTGAAATTGCATATTACCAGAAAAAGTATCACCTCCAAAGATGATGGTCCTGAAATTTTCCGCTTGAAATCTAGCATTCCGAACTATCAATTCCGACCTGGCGCCGTGGCCGCAGCGCGTCGGAAGCGACGCGCGGCAGGGCGGCTCATGGCGGCGCCCGCGGCGGCGCCCGCAGCGGTTTACCACGTCGTCACGGCGGGACGCCCCATAAAAACGGAACGTCGATCCTTCCGCACGGCGCGCCGCCGGCCGCCGACCGTAAAACGTGAAAATAACACTTGGTGCGCGCACGGCCGGGAGAGCCGGCCGATGTCCGTCCGCGGCGCACCGCGCGCCCCTGGTCCCCCCCCTCCACTGGCCGACCATCGGCGCCGATTTAACGACGTCCCAAGACTGACGAGTGTCACGAGTCACGAGACACTTTCAGACGTCTAGCAGAGAATGGCGGCCAGACACCGTACTGTCCAACTGGGCTCCGACAACGAGCTGCGGCACGTAACGGCTCGCGTGCGCCAACGATAAGTCAAAGGACACGCACCTCACAACGCTGGTGATATGGAGCGGTGCATCACTAAGAGGTGCATGAATAATACAAACAAAGTGTCTTATCGACGGCGTAGCACAGCGACCGGACACGCATTCTTGTTCGGTCGATGGTAGTCTGTAAGCGGCGGAGCGCATGGAACGTGGCGACTGCAGACAATTACAGGCTGAATGCGGGGAAAACATGAAGGGTGGGTCACACGTTGAGGCGGCCGGCTACTGCCGTGGATGTCGGGACGCCGACATCCGTGGCGTGCGGACCGCCACCCCCAACTCACCCCCAACTCACCTGTGTCCACGATCACGTCGATGATGTCCATCGACTTGGCGAAGGCGTCGCGCAGGTTGACGTCGTGGAAGCTGACGATGCTGCCCTCGCGCTTGGCGCGCTCGAGCGCCTCGCGCCGCTTCATGGCCTTCTCGCGGCGCATCTGGTTCTTGTAGAACTCGGCGAAGTTGTTGACGATGATGGGGATGGGCAGGGCAATGACCAGCACGCCGCAGATGGCGCACACGGCGCCGATCATCTTACCGAGGGAGGTTCGCGGGTACATGTCGCCGTAGCCCACCGTCGTCATGGTGATGATCGCCCACCAGAACGTCTCCGGGATGCTCGTGTACGCCGTATTGTCCGCATCCTTCTCGGCAAAGTAGCACAAACTCGAGAATATCAGCACTGTGATGGCCAGAAACATGAGCAGGAGGCCGAGCTCCTTGTAGCTGTTGCGCAGCGTGAAGCCGAGGCTCTGCAGGCCAGTGCTGTGCCGCGCCAGCTTTAGGATTCGCAGTATCCTCATGATACGAAAAATTTGTACGACACGACGCACATCTTCGAACTGCGACTCCTGCTTGTTGGACTCGAGAAGAAAAAGCGACACGAAGAACGGCATGATGGCCAACAAGTCTATAATGTTCATGGCACCCTTGAAGAACTGCCACTTGTTTGGGGAGGCAGCGAAGCGCAATAAGTACTCTAGGGTGAACCACGTGATGCACACAATCTCCACTTTGGCGAGTTCAGGATTATCCGTTTTGTTCGGACCTTGGAAATGCCTCAAAGTGTTCAACACTAGCGCTGTGGTCGAGAGAACGATGAAAAGTATGGATATAATGGCCAGTATCTGGAAGAAAAGACCAGCGGCGTCTCGGTAACTAAATCGCAGACAGCGTGAAACAAACAGCGCAACTCAGACGGCGGCTAAACAAAACATCCGACTACAAACAAAACTCCCAGATGCAACCCGCAAACCGACAGCCGTCACCCACGAGGCGCACGCGCGACCGGCCCTCCACGGTGCCGCCGACGGCACCAGAACAGAACCCGCACGACACCAAGAACCAAGCAGAACACAACATTACCAGCTGCACAGTCAACAGCCAACAGCCAACACTCAAGGCGTGCGGCGGCCGCCACCGGTCCGAGCTGCTAGTGGGCGTTAGTGGCGGAGCGGAGGCGGAGCGGGGTGGAGCGGGGCGGAGCGGGGGCGGCGGCAGGAGGCGGTCGGTGCCGACGGGGCGGCGGCGCCGGCGGGCCGGTGCCACCGCCCCATCGGCAGATCTGCTGCGTGCTGGTACGTCGCCGCTGCCCATCCTCGGCATCGTCCCACACCCGCCAGCCGTGCACCTAGCTCTAGCGACAGAGACGCTCACACCGCGTTAGAACACACATACGAGCACGCGCACTCACGCTCAGGCAGCCCGGCGCACAGAGAGCCCAGCGTCGCAGCCCGGCTGGCAGGCTGCCACACCCGGCTGGCAGGCTGCCACACCCGGCTGGTAGGCTACCGCACCAGGCTGGAAGGCTACCACACCCGGCTGGTAGGCTACCACACCCGGCTGGCAGGCTACCACACCCGGCCGGCAGGCTACCGCACCAGGCTGGCAGGCTACCGCACCCGGCTGGCAGGACTGCCACACCCGGCCGGCAGGTTACCGCACCAGGCTGGCAGGCTACCGCACCCGGCCGGCAGGCTGCCACACCCGGCCGACAGGCTACCGCACCCGGCTGGCAGGCTACCACACCCGGCCGGCCGACCGATCTACGGTGTTCTGCCGGTCTGCCATCCACGGCCGCAGTCTGTTTGGCGGCGTGGCCGCCGCACACTGACTTGTGTGGTGCGATGCTAGGTGTATTGTGACTGCTCCGGGCACGGTGCTGGGTGTGTTGTGGTGACTGCTCCGGGCACGGTGCTGGGTGTGTTGTGGTGACTGCTGCGGGCACGGTGCTGGGTGTGTTGTTGTGGTTGCTGCGGGCACGGCGCTGGGTGTGTTGTGGTGACTGCTCCGGACACGGCGCTGGGTGTGTTGTGGCTACTCCACGCACGGCGTTGGGTGTGTTGTTGTGGTTGCTCCGGGCACGGTGCTGGGTGTGTTGTGGCTACTCCACGCACGGCGTTGGGTGTGTTGTTGTGGTTGCTCCGGGCACGGTGCTGGGTGTGTTGTTGTGGTTGCTGCGGGCACGGCGCTGGGTGTGTTGTGGTGACTGCTCCGGACACGGCGCTGGGTGTGTTGTGGCTACTCCGCGCACGGCGTTGGGTGTGTTGTTGTGGTTGCTCCGGGCACGGCGCTGTGTGTGTGTGTGCAGCGATGGTATTTGTGTGTGTTTGTGCAGCAATGGTATTTGTATGTGTGTTTGTGTTGCAATGGTGCTTGTGTTTGTGTTTTTGTAGCGATGGTATTTGTCGCCAGGGACATGATTGCTGCATGCAACAGCGAGTCAGAATGCTACTGTACACGACTCTTGTCACAGTTAGTATGTTGTCTGTCCATGTCCGCACCACATTAATAGGGATGGAGGGATTTTTTAAATCCTGAAATGGAATCCAACTGTTTCCTAAAGTAATCGTAGGAGGCTCTTAAAACAATCATTGATAGTGGCCATTATCTAACAGAAATATACTGTGGTATTGAAGACAGGTGATATTATATGCCAGTGCCCGTCATTCGCGTAAGGGACCAACAAGCTGATGTGGTGGCTGATGCCGAACATGTTGACACATTGTTTGACTTTGTAATGAGGATGTTAGTTCCCTTTCATCACGCAATTGCCCCGATAGTTATTCATCCGCACCAGCTTAACTTGGACTCCTACGCAGGCGGGTTAGCCCGTGGAGAGGCAGGCACAGGTGCCGTCTGGGACATGTTGCGTCATCAACACGATAAAAGCAGCTGCACATTGCACCCAGGACGACGTGAGCCTTCGACAGCGTTACAGGCCCATTAAGCCACAGTAAAATGCCCAAAGCGTGTTCCACAGCGAAGCTACCTCGCAGTCCAGAGTGCACCCACGTCCACAGTGAAAGCCCCGATCAGCCCACAGCGAAGCCGGCGCCGAGAGCGGCGGCGGCGGTGCCATCCGACTCACCCGGGCGCCGAGCGAGGTGGTGGGCTTCTCCATCAGGTCCCAGAGGAACTTCTGGTACTGGGCGCACCGGCCCTGTCCGAACTCCTCCTCCTCGCTGGTCTTGAGCGAGTCGGCCTCCTTGCGCATCTCCTCGTGCACGTGCTCCCGCCGCTGCTGGTACTTGTGCTGGCAGCAGGTCTCCAGGTACAGCTCGTCGATGCCCCAGTACTCGAGGTCCTCGCCGAAGGCCATCACACACATCTCCTCCACCAGGTGCAGCTTGCCGGTGCGGTAGAAGTTGAGTATGCTGCTGAAGGAGCGCGGGTGCCGGTCGAAGAAGTACTCGTTGTCCACCAGCGAGTACTCGTCGCAGAGCTCCATGATGGCCTCGTGCGTGTTGCAGTCCTTGAGGCGGCCGAGCCGCGTGTGCGGCAGCCGCTCCAGCGTCGTCCACAGCACCTCGTGCCGCATGCCGCCCACGTTGACGATGACGCGCGTGTTGATCGCCCGGCTGCGCGCGATGGCGCACGCCTCGGGCGGCAGCGAGGTGAGCGAGCGCGACTGGCGGCGCTGGGCGGCGGCCGCCGTCGGCGTCGTCTCGGCGGCCGCCGCCCGGTCGCGGCCGCCGCCGCCGCCGTTGCGGTGCTGCCGGTCCCCGCCGCCAGCTGTCGAGTCGGCGCCGGCCGGCCTGCTCATGCCGCAGGTGCTCGGGCGCGCCGTCTGGCCGCTCCGCTGCCGGCACGCGTCACTCGGTCAGCTCTCCGGCGTCGGCGTCAGCTAGGTCAGAGTCCTCACGCTCCAGTCGTCAACATGTTCTAGTCAACAGCTCTCCAGCGTCAGCGTCAGCTAGGTCAGCATCCTCACGTTCCAGTCGTCAACATGCCCTAGTCAACAGCTCTCCAGCGTCGGCGTCAGCTAGGTCAGCGTCCTCACGCTTCAGGCGTCAACACGGTCCAGTCAACAGCTCTCCAGCGTCAGCTAGGTCAGCACCCTCACGCTCCAGTCGTCAACTAGGTCCAGTCAAGAGCTCTCCAGCGTCGGCGTCAGCTAGGCCAGTGTCCTCACGTTCCAGTCTCAACATGTTCTAGTCAACAGCTCTCCAGCGTCGGCATCACCTAGGTCAGCGTCCTCACGTTCCAGTCGTCAACATGTTCTAGTCAACAGCTCTCCAGCGTCAGCGTCAGCTAGGTCAGCGCCCTCACGCTCCAGGCGTCAACATGTCCTAGTCAACAGCTCTCCAGCGTCAGCTAGGTCAGCATTATCACGCCCCAGTCGTCAACACGGTCCAGTCAACAGCTCTGCAGTGTCGGAGTCAGCTAGGTAGCACCCTCACCCTCGGGTCGTCCAAATCGCCGGTCACAAGTCGCTGCTGTCACCGAGTGGGTGGACAGCAGATAGCAGGGATACGACCAAGACGTCGCCTGAGTCAACTCATTCAGTCAGCACAGGGCTCAGACAATGCACTCGGAACCATTCACACAATGTTCTGTCTCTTCCTTAATTGACATTGGGTATCATATCGCTGATCCTGAGCAAAACACCAGAAGTCCTTCAAAGCAGCTGGATCAGAAACGGGAGCCATCGGCCACACGCCTATAGCTAATTCCTGGTAAACGCTTCCTGATGGACTCAGAAGTCCCTCCCCTCACCAGGCCAGGACAGCACACCGGCTGAAATTATTTTCACTTCCAGTACACGGCCAACACCAACCACAAGGCAATTTCACGGATGTTAGAAAACACGAGGAAAAAGTAGGTGTCGGCATCACTTGGGCAGGCCTTCAGCTTCCCATGAGTTTACCAGACAAAACTGTCATCTTCAGCACTGATGCAATGACCATACTGGCCGTGATCTTTGCCCTAAAGAGGCGCAAGAAGACCAACGTGGTCATCTGCTCAGACTGCAAATCTGTCCTTTCCAGACAATTGGCGGCATTGACAACTGATCCCACCCGATAAAGGGTCGAATCCAACAAGTAGCAGGTAGTCCGAAACATACATAATATCTCTTTCCTCTGGATCCCAGGTCACGTCAACATCGAAGGCAATGAACGGGCAGTTAGGCTCGTGAAGCGAGCCCTGGCATCCACCACTCACTCCAACATGGAATACTCAGCAGACATTGCAAAGTCATCCCGGGGTGCCACGCCCTTAAGCATCACCAGAACGCATGGGTACAATACAGTCCCATACCTCACAACGCAAATCCCACACTCACACACAAGCACACAGCATCAGCAAACATTGCGCACATCGAACACTCAAATCAATCACACCGCAAAAAGAAGTCATCCCACTAGACTTAGAACTGATCACACAATACTAACACAGCCTGCAATTGAGGATAATCAATGTACAAGACCTTAATGCCAGACATGTAATCCACATCACCACATTATTACATTGCCGGATATTTTTATTGGGGAAGCTGGAGGACTAAGTGTCCTCCAGTCCCCACGACTTTGCTTTACTGGGGCACCGAAGAAAATCAAACTTTTCGCTTGGGTCGGTGCCCCATTGGCAAATCAAGGTGTTGCCTGGTGAAGGGCAGAACACATATATAGGCCTTCTCCCTCACGCAGCCTTAGATGCACCAATCGCAGACCATTTTTCCCATCTGACAGGTCATGATGCCCTAAATTGAGAGGTCATGGTGCCCTTCCGAAACCTTCGAATTCCTCATTGACGACTCATTGCTCTTCCTGGTAGCTCAGGTCACCGATTGGGCTCTAGAGCAGGGCTTGGGAATATCAGGAATACTCGTTATAGTTCAGAGTGCCTTTCAACAAAGTGCAATGGCCCTGCTACTGTCCAAAGTGTCCCTTACACGCACCACAGTGCTTTTCTCGTAAGCTGAAGCGCTCTCAGATGACTTAGATACGACCTGAGCAGGTTAAGTTGCCTTCAATGGCCAGGTTTTTTTGCACTTTTCCCAGTCAAAAATATGTGGGCACTTCAGCAAAATAGTTTGCAAAAAGTGCCCTTCTCATGCACATAATCCGCCCTTTCCCGGTATTTGGTGTGACCTTGTGTCTAAATAAACTCCCCTCCCCCGGTGATAAATTGGAACAAAAATGCAATGCCACACTAAGCATAGATCACATCCTGCTGCGCTGCAGAACACGACCAGTTCAGGCGTTCTGCCAAAAAGATGGCATCACCCTCTCGCTTGGTTCACTGCTCGACAGCAATCACCTATATCTTCTCCATTTACTTTTTAGCTGTCTCCATGCTATCAATCCAGCAGGAACATTGTAGGGAACACCCAAGCCAACTGGTTGTTCTGCATTCGCGCGCAACCACTTGCAGAAGTGTAAGCAGTCATCCACAGAAGGCGTCGGACGTACGTGAACCGATTTGCATTTCCACACGAAGCAAGTGGCTACCTAAGTCGGTGCCGTCGGACGTGCATGAGCCTTGTGATCAGCTTAGCAAATAGCGTAAACGGTCACCAGCGACATCGCGGGACGCATGACTTACTCTCGCCAGACACTGTACTTATCACATGTACAGCCATGCATGACTCCCCTCGTAGGCCGCATGCTACTTACACGTAGCGGCCGGTGTGAGAGGCGGCGTAGGCAATTTCCTCCTTGCCCGCACGGTAAAGATCCATCAGAGCTCTTCGAGAGCAGTAGACCGTGTGCCGGCATCCTGGCAAAATCAACTCAATTTCCCCAGGGCCGCTCTCCCCACCACAAAATTGTCTTGCGGAGGGCTAAAGTAAACTAACGTTCATCAATACCGTCTGAACGTCTGGAAGATGGAAGCCAATCTCCACCTCTCCCCTACGCCTTTATCTGAACACCTGGAAGACGATGTCCATCTGCTCCCTCCTCGCCTCCATCTGAACACCTGGAAGACCATCTCCACCTCTCCGTCGCCTTCAGCGCATTACCGCACACACATGCACTGTAATGCAATGCTCCACTTAACGCAAATGTACGCTTGCTCTGCCTTTGCTTGCGGAGTACACAACATTGAGGGCGGCGCAAATGATTATTAATATCCGGCACGCTCCCAATCTCACTAACAGAGCAGCCCGCATCGTTAGGCTATTGTTGTGGGCACAACTGCCATCTCACTCACAGAGCAGCCCTCATTGTTAGGCTATTGCTGTGGGCACCATTGTCATCTCACTCACAGAGCAGCCCTCATTGTTAGGCTATTGCTGTGGGCACCACTGCCATCTCACCCACCCTTTGCTATTGCTGTGGGCACCATTGTCATCTCACTCACAGAGCAGCCCTCATTGTTAGGCTATTGCTGTGGGCACCACTGCCATCTCACCCACAGAGCAGCCCGCATCGTTAGGCTATTGTTGTGGGCACAACTGCCATCTCACTCACAGAGCAGCCCTCATTGTTAGGCTATTGCTGTGGGCACCATTGTCATCTCACTCACAGAGCAGCCTGCATTGTTAGGCTATTGTTGTGGGCACAACTGCCATCTCACCCACAGAGCAGCCCGCATCGTTAGGCTATTGCTGTGGCCACCATTGCCGACATATACTCAAGACGTACTAATGCATACTCATTACATGCGCTAATCACACAATTGCTACACTTCGAATTACTATTCGATCACACGTCGCACCAATGTGTGATAGTTACATGTATTTATAACACTATTGCTTCAATGCGTTAGTTCAACTTAATTCAAACCTGATATTTCGTCAGAAGTATCCGAGGTATTAACTTGAACGTACCTACGTGAAGCGTCAACTGCCAGGCTGCAGTGGTGAACGTGCAACGACGAAATAAGCGCGGGAAATTCGGCCAGCCCTTCGAAAAGTCTCTAAACATCAAATAAGAATGCATCCTTGAATGGTGCCTCGACTCTCGCCACCACCTGCAAAGCGCCTAAAGCGTATTTGTCTCTGAAATGACACCGACAGAGAAGTTCTGTTAGGCATCTGCGGGAATTACAGCTACGCTATGGCTTGGTTGAGGGGGCATTGTTTCGCATGTCGTCGACAAATGCTTCGCGCAAAGCACGCATAGGGACGACGCCGACGCTGATGGAAAGGGAGCAGAGACAAAACACAAGCCATTTACCTTCATTTCAACGCAGTGCTACATCAACACTGTAAAGACACATTGCTCGCAGAGGCCAAGGAGTCATTGTCTGGTCTTTCACTGTTCAAACGTACATGCACGGGTCCCGTAAGTACGAAATGGTGCAATTATATACACAAGCTGAGTACCACGCAGCTTGGATGCATCTGGTTGACAAAACGAAATCCGGGCTCATTGGATTGTACGTTATACACCGTACATGTATGGGGTTCACTGCTGACATATAGGAAATCCGAAACGACTCCCGCTGAATTTCATGGTCTAGCTATGCGTACTATTTATGGGTAATCCGATAATCATGTTTTCTACACCAACGGGTCAAAGACTCGGTCTGGTGTAGGCTGCGCGTTTGTGAGCGACGATATCGAGAAAAGGTATGCTTTATCTTTTGATTGTTCGGTCCTCATCGCAGAATTATTCGCAAGATGGAAATCGTTCTGTGTTATTTGTCAACATGGCTATGGAAATATTTTAATCCCCTCATACCTTGCGAGTACGCTCCACGTCTCGTCGGCCCACAGCACATATCTTACTTGGTGTCGCGTATCTTAAATAAGCTAACTACTCTTGTACAGGAGTAATACAACATCAGCTTTATGTGGGTGCCAAGTCATGTTGGAATTCATGAAAATCCAGCTGTAATTATTATAGAGGTCAGTGTCTATTGCGTGACCTCAAGTAGGACATACCGGACACAACAGAACACGAGAGAGAGGGAGAGAGAGAGAGAGAGAGAGAGAGAGAGAGAGAGAGAGAGAGAGAGAGAGAGAGAGAGAGAGAGAGAGAGAGAGAGAGAGAGAGAGAGAGAGAGAGAGAGAGAGAGAGAGAGAGAGAGAGAGAGAGAGAGAGAGAGAGAATATATATATATATATATATATATATATATATATATAATATTTTGTGGTATATACGAAAGTGTGGGTTCGCTTTTCGAGCTCCCAGTATAAATGTAGCCTATACACATGTAGCGCATCGCACACTGGATCAAAACCGTAATGTTGCATCTTCTCCCCAGATGACCTCACTTGACCACCCGAGGACAAGTTCAGATTATATAATAATTAGCATTTAATGCATGAATCGACCAACACCTACGATTTATGTTACTTTAATGTCCTCATTTGCAGTAAAAATGTATACTCGGAGTCACCCCAACATTTCCACTTGACATGACCTGTGATCTCATAGGCGTCATCTCAGACTATACCGATATGTAAAATTCCTAAAAATATGCGAATATTTATGTCAGTTTTTCAAGATCCTTGCGAAAATGTGTCTAGAAAATGAATTCCATTTTATGCTGAATCAAAACGGCAATTTGACCTGTTCCCTACAAGTGACCTTACTTGACGCGAGGCCAGGAAATGTTTACGTGATATTATTACGTGGCAATATTAGGTGCACAATGTATGTGTTCCACCACAGCTGATATTTTATATTATACTGCCCTGGTTTGCGCTACAAATATGTGCTTTCGAAACCAGTCAAATAGTTTTGCTTCATATGACATGTGACATCACCAGTGACTTCCAGGTACATAACAATTATCTTCCCTCGATTACATTTATGGGGCTATCGAATGATGTTTGAATCCACGTAATCGGTTCATTGGTTGCGAAGATACAAGTTGGGAAAAGCTCCCCCCCTCTCCCCAGTAACTCGTGTGAGTCGAAATACCCCAGTGACTACCGAGTTAAGATTTAGTCCATAATAGGAATTATCGTCGTAGAAAAAGACCATTCACTAATACTTCAATTAATTGTATTTTGGACATTCCAAACAGCAAATACCGTTGAAGCCAGGCATACACCCAACCTACTCGAAAGAAGTGAGAGGTGGGCCTTCTGACGTCATCCATCTTGGCGCGGCGACGACTGCGAGTGTGCTGTCAAGCTGACCTGGACAACCAGTCAACGTCTGTTGAACCCCAGCTGGGGCCGAACGTGCTCGGATCAGTGCTGCTCGTAGCTCAGCCAGGCCTGATCCAGTCCCAGCCGACGACCGGCCTCAGGATGGCATGGCAGCGTGCTGTCGCTGTCGGCGGTGGACTGTCCACACGCTGTGGTCACACCGCCGGCCGCGGCTGCTGCTGTCAGCGGTGGACTGTCCACACACACCGTGGTCACACCGCCAGCCGCCGTCCGACACCTCCCTCCACCATGGCCGGCCGACCGGCGAACACTGGCCGCACGCACAACCCGCGCCGCCACCGCCGCAGCAAACACCGCGTCGCCACCCGCCGGTGACCGCTGACCCGCGACCAGACGATCGGCCGCCGCCGCCGCCGCCGCCGCCGCCGCTGTCCGCCGGCCAGCACCAACAGAGGCGGCCGGCGGCGTGGCGCCAAGCGTCGCGCGCTGCCACACTGCCACGGAAACGGCCGTCAACATTGTACGTGCACGTGCGGTCGGTGCGGTCGGTGCAGCCGGTACGGCCGGTACGGCCGGTACGCCAGACACGGCGGCACTCGCGGTCGATCGCCGACCGACCGGGCTGACGCTGGAAATGCGGCGGCGAATCGACAGACAGCCGGCCGCCACGGCCGCCGCCGTGCAGGCCGACCTGGGCCCGGGCGGGCGACGCCGTGTCGACGCCGTGTCGACGCCGTGGCGACGCCGTGGCGACGCGACGAATACGCGCCGAGCGCCGTCAACGTACGACCTGGGCCCGGGCGGGCGACGCCGTGTCGACGCCGTGGCGACGCCGTGGCGACGCCGTGGCGACGCCGTGGCGACGCGACGAATACGCGCCGAGCGCCGTCAACGTACGCAGCTGGTTACTCGCACTGAAGGGTCGCCGGCTGGGCTTTCGTTGGCATTGACACTAATGCCAGCCTTTTATACTGGGAACTATTCACAAGGATGTCAAATATATCGCTGCTTTGATAGCTCCTTGCAACGATAGCTCCTTGCAACGAAGAGCGTCGAACGCTGGTTGGTTTCTAGAGAGAGCAGCGCCGACTAACGACATGACATGACAGGACAGGACAGGACAGGACAGGACAGGACAGGACAGGACAGGACAGGACAGGACAGGACAGGACAGGACAGGACAGGACAAGACAGGACAAGACAGGACATGACAGGACAGGACAGGACACAGTGATAAATTATTCGTGAAATAGGGTGGAATATACCACTTTCTGAACACTGAATCAACATCCCTTCCAAATAAGTATTGACATCGTGCTTCTTGATGAGTCTTTACGATGTCTTCACATATAATGTCTAATATCTCGTTCATAAATATCATGTTTACACCCATCATTGAGGATCATGATACACGAACAAGTCTTAACACAATTCCAGGTTACAGGATTACCTCTGATGTGGTCTGTCATACAATATCAGTTGGCAAGCGTAGGTATTTTGTAACGTAATCGTTGAAATATCCATCCATAAATTAGGTAACTGGTAACAAGCGAAAATGGTACACGCATGAGCACGCTGCTGGATCAAAATTGTGTTGAAGGAGCGTGTTCAGCGACATCGCCTCCATGACGAATTTCGACGTCCTCCTGTGCTCGTTCCGACATCTCACACCGAACGAAAAACCATTATTTGAACGCTGAGAGGACGTACTGGAAGCAAACGCCAGAAGCGGCTCGTCAATTTGCATGTTGTTTTGAATTTCAACGTGTTGGAGGCCTCAAGGCGGAGCTGGGACATTCCGGCATACACCCGCCGGTAGAACGATACCCACCATTGGCGTATGTACTAACATTTCGTTTACCTACGTCATGTGGGACGCTTGACTGCCGTGCCACGCTTGACTGATCGCCCCGGCGGCGTCGACATCAGAGGCGTCTACTGTCAGGTCACTGCCGTTCACCATCCGCCGTGTCCGGCTGGTGCTGGTGCTGGTGCTGGTGCTCGTGCAGGTGCTGGCGCCGATCACTGTACGTCCTCCTGAGGGTGGCCGCCCGGTGTGTGGCCAGCGCCGACCGCTGCCGGCTGGTGCTGGTGCTAGTGCTGACGCCGATCACTGTACGTCCTCCTGAGGGTGGCCGCCCTGTGTGTGGCCAGTGCCGGCTGGTGCTCTGATCCAGCCATCGCTTGCTCCGCTAATTGTTCATCTTTTTGTGATGGTACTTCAAGCAATCCATCCATGCCTCTGGTATTAATGTTCAACTGCTAGCCGTACTTGCTGTGGCACCTCTTTTTCCTTACCTGTATTCGCTCCAGAAGTGCCTATTTAGCAGTCATTTTCAACCAGTGATGTGCTACATGTAGCCTTGTGAGTGCCCCCTATCTCCCGGGGACGGGTGGCAGGCCGACCACTGCTGACGTGCCCGGTGGCCTACTGCTGGTGACCTCCTGTCTCCCGGCGACGGGTGGCAGGCCGACCACTGCTGACGTGTTTGTTGACCTACTGCTGGTGACCTCCTGCCCCCTGAGGCCGCGTGGCAGGCCGACCACTGCTGACGTGTCCGGTGGCCTACTGCTGGTGACCTCCTGTCTCCCGGCGACGGGTGGCAGGCCGACCACTGCTGACGTGTTTGTTGACCTACTGCTGGTGACCTCCTGCCCCCTGAGGCCGCGTGGCAGGCCGACCACTGCTGACGTGCCCGGTGGCCTACTGCTGGTGACCTCCTGTTTCCCGGCGACGGGTGGCAGGCCGACCACTGCTGACGTGTTTGTTGACCTACTGCTGGTGACCTCCTGTCTCCCGGGGACGGGTGGTAAGGCCGACCACTGCTGTCGTGCCCCGTGACCTACTGCTGGTGACCTCCTGCCTCCTGAGGCCGCGTGGCAAGGCTGACCACTGCTGACGTGCCCGGTGACCTCCTGCTGGTGACCTCCTGCTGGTGACCTCCTGCTGGTGACTCCTGCCCCCTGAGGCCGCGTGGCTGCACGACACATTAGTGCCGGTTCGTTGGAACACCACCAAGCTTAAGACAGTGTGCTGGATGTCAGACAGTCGGTCACCTGGGCGATACCGCCCATCATTATCAAAGGTCTGACGGCAGGTCACCAGAGACCAGACCGCCCATTATCGGATCCATTATCACCCATTATCCGAGCATCAGATATCGTCGAGGATCAGTTCGCGGGTCGTCAGAGGTCAGACAAAGGCTTTCAGGCTGTGTATCACCAAGTGCGTGTGGCGAGGTCAGCGCAGGTCACGTGACACGGCTCGGCAGGGCGCCGACACTGTGACCTGGTGTCGCCTGTGCGGCAAGCTGCTATGTCGTCACTGAGCTTATGTGTATGTTGAGAGACCGAGCTGAGCGTAAACAAGCAGCCACAGCCACTCCGCGACGGTTTCCGGCCGGCGCCCAGCGCATTCGTTCTGACCACAACATACTCGTCCGTCATTCGTTCTGACCACAACATACTCGTCCGTCATTCGTTCTGACCACAACATACTCGTCCGTCATTCGGTCTGACCACAACACACTGGCTCGCAGTGTCCAACTCGCCGTCGCTTCAGCGCGCCCATCATCGGTCCACCAGATGCACTACCGGTCCACCAGATGTACTGCCGGTCCACCTGATGTGATACAGGTCCACCAGATGTATGTCCTACCGGTCCAATAGTTGCTCACCGGTCCACAGCATGCACCCCGAATACAGCGGATGTGCTGTGGAATACACTGCCCGGGCTCTCAGTCGCCAGGGTCGCCTAGACCAATCACACGGGCTATACAGCACCACTGCTCCCTCTGCCGGCGCACTGAGCTGGTTACATTCGCAAAGTTATTTTCCAGCCGCTTAAGGCTATTCTCCCGGCCTCGATGTCGCGAATCGTGAGCTCCTTACACCACTGTGCACCACTGGAACACTGTACATCACTGTACACCACTGGACCACTGCACACCACTGTACACCATTGCACACCACCGGACCACTGTGCACCAATGTACTACTGTACACCACTGGACCACTGCACACCACTGGACTACTGTACACCACTGGACCGCTGTACACTACTGGAACACTGAACCACGGAACTGCCTGCCCGAGTCTGGGCTACTGCAACTGGCGCTAGACCAATCTCGTCGGCTGTGGACGACTGCAGTCAGGCCTGCATGGCCGTACCCAGCTGTGGACGGCCGTAACCAGCTGTGGACGGCCGTACCCAGCTGTGGACGGTCGTACTCAGATGTGGACGGCCGTACCCAGATGTGGACGGCCGTACCCAGCTGTGGACGGCCGTACCCAGATGTGGACGGCCGTACCCAGATGTGGACGGCCGTACCCAGATGTGGACGGCCGTACCCAGATGTGGACGGCCGTACCCAGATGTGGACGGCCGTGCCCAGCTGTGGACGGCCGTGCCCAGCTGTGATCCCCTGTACCCAGCCATGGTCCGCCACAGCCAGCTGTGGTCTCCTGTACCCAACCATGGTCCACCACAGCCAGCTGTGCTCTCCTGTACCCAGCCGTGGTCCGCCGCAGCCAGCTGTGCTCTCCTGTACCCAGCCGTGGTCCGCCACAGCCAGCTGTGGTCTCCTGTACCCAGCCATGGTCCGCCGCAGCCAGCTGTGGTCTCCTGTACCCAGCCATGGTCCGCCGCAGCCAGCTGTGCTCTCCTGTACCCAGCCGTGGTCCGCCACAGCCAGCTGTGGTCTCCTGTACCCAGCCATGGTCCGCCGCAGCCAGCTGTGGTCTCCTGTACCCGGGGGTACGGAGTGGCGCCACCAGCTCCCGGCCACTGCCCGACCACTGCCCGGCCAAACAGCCGGAGCATGGCCGCATAACGGCCGGCTGGAGCGGCGCCAAGAGCACATCCAGTCCGGAGCCGGCCGACCCTGTGGATGCCCCTGTGCCACTCGGCGGGAGGTCGGGCAGACGCGACAGACGGCCGCTGGCATTTGAGACCGTACTCGACACGATGTCGCGACAAGTCGGAGCCTGAAGAAGCAGATCCGCATGAAGAGATGCCAGCCGCCGGTCGCACGACGCGCGGCTGTGCCGTGAGGCGACTGCCGACATCACAGCCTGTGACGCTGCACAGTGATACACGGCGCCCGAGACGCTCAACGGCAGCATCACATTCCGTGTGATGCTCCACAGGTTCGAGACGCTCCACGGCAGCATCACATTCCGTGTGATGCTCCACAGGTCCGAGACGCTCCACGGCAGCATCACATTCCGTGTGATTCTCCACAGGTCCGAGACGCTCCACGACAGCATCACATTCCGTGTGATTCTCCACAGGTCCGAGACGCTCCACGGCAGCATCACGTTCCGTGTGATGCTCCACAGGTCCGAGACGCTCCACGGCAGCATCACGTTCCGTGTGATGCTCCACAGGTCCGAGACGCTCCACGGCAGCATCACATTCCGTGTGATTCTCCACAGGTCCGAGACGCTCCACGGCAGCATCACATTCCGTGTGATGCTCCACGGGTCCGAGACGCTCCACGACAGCATCACATTCCGTGTGATGCTGCACAGGTCCGAGACGCTCCACGGCAGCATCACATTTTTTTTAATTTAATTTATTTATTTCACAATACATGCCCTCCACGTATAGTGGCTATTATGGACAGTCTGGGTATAACTCAGATATTTACAAAGAAAGGATAGATTTGTGGTCAATAGTGGGAACACATGCGCAACAAATATTCATACACCAACATAATACAATACCCATATCACTCTGCACTACACACACCGTGCTTGCAACACGAGCTGTAAACGAGTAGTTTATGGACGTGATATGAAAGCGATGGCCTAAATGTGAGTGCATGGTGTATACAAATATATTTTGTAGGTTTTTTGTGACTAGTGTTGCTCGTGGAGATAAGCTCGTACACGCTTCTTGAAGTTAGACAGCTTCAATGTTTTTGTTTCAGTAGGGAGTTTGTTGTAGTGGAAGACAGACGAGTAGAGAAATCTCCTGCGGCCCGCCTCTCTGTGTATGGCTGGTAGGTGCAGGTGGTCGTCTGCACGCGTATGACGGTTTCGCAGGGTAGAGTTTGCAGAGATATGACCGGCAATGTGCGTTGGCTCACCCGTCAGAATGATCTCGTGGAGCAAGGCTGTGAAATAGATGCAGATCAGCTACGGTGAGACGACCCAACTCGTTACGGGCATCAGAAATATGATCAAATTTCCGTAGACCTGACACGACTCTAGTGGCGAAGTTAATGATTTTGTCAAATTTTGTCAAACATTTTGTGGATGTTTGCTGCCGACCCGTTCCCATAAACAGATATGCAGTAGCGGATATTGGATATAACTAGGCTTTTGACTATAGTGAAGAGGGTACTGGTTGGCAGATGGTTACGCAGATGGTTCAGGGCCATAAGGAATCCAGTCCACTTGCGGACCACGACAGCTACATGGGAATCCCACGACATGTAGCGATCAAATGTCACCCCAAGGTTCCTACACGAATGACTTTCATATATCACAGCGTCCCTAAAGCACACTCGTATCGGGGTAATATTGCGAAGATTCTGACGCGATCCGAACGTGAGAAGCTGAGTTTTGGTCGGGTTTACCTTCAAACCGTTATCCAGGAAGTAGTCGTATAGTTGGTTCAGACATGTCTCCATCTGATTTATCAGATTTGGGAGATCAGATTTGCGACCGGAGATGAGGACCTGGGTGTCGTCTGCGAACTGAGTGACATGTGCTACCGGGACGTGCAAACTGAGGTCGTTCGAAAAGATGCAATAGAGGAGTGGACCTAGTGATGAGCCTTGAAAAACACCTATGTTGTTAGGAAGAAAGGAGGAGAGATGCCTGTTTCCGCGTTGATCTGAGATGCTAACAGCCTGCGTGTGACCTCCCAGATAAGCCTTAAACCATTCAGTATCAATTCCATGGAGTTCTAGTTTAGTGAGCAGTTTGGTGTGATCTATTACGTCGAAGCATTTACTGAGGTCCAGAATGCAAAGGAGAGCTACTTCCGAACGGTCCATTGCTGCTAGTATTTTGTCCGAGACTGAAATCAGAGCGGTTTCCGTAGAGTGGCGTGGTCTGAAGCCGTGCAGAGTTTGGGCCAGTAGGTGGTTTGCGTTCAGGTAGTGATAGAGTTGCTTCTGCACTACCCTCTCTGTGATTTTGGCGATAACCGGAACCAATGAGATGGGCCTAAAATTAGAGGGATCCGAAGGATCTCCTGAATTGTGAATGGAAGTTACTATTGACTGTTTCCAAGTGGAGGGGATATCAGCTGTAGTCAGGCATGTGTTTATAATGTCGAGCAGCACTTCTCCGATAAAAAAGAACAGAAATTTGATGACCTTAATACAGATCCCGTCGGGTCCGCAAGCACTTGTGCTCCTCATATCCATGACAATTTTGGTTAGCTGTTCGAGGGATATGGGTGATACTTTATAGGAGCTGGTAGAGACGCGCGATAGCCGGCAACTGGGAGGTGTGTGTTCAGACATGCTTGCCTGGCGTTTGACCTCTGCTGATACCTTAGGTCCGACACTAACAAAGTATTGATTTAGATGCTCAGGTAGGACCTGGGGTTGAACTCTATGAGAGCCTCTTTTGGTGTCAATAATGGGCTTAATAGCACGCCACGCAGCTGATGGGCCTTTCTGTGATATCTTTCTGCTAATATCGTCCCTACAGTCAGCTCTAATAGCTGAGCGAACTTGTCTGTTAAGTATTTTGTACGTGCTTCTATCTTGCAAATGGAGAGCTACATTTCGCCGGTGCATGAGCTGTTTGGTAGCTTCGCTGACATATGGTGCTGTTGGGTTCCTAAGTTTGATGTTTCTGAGGGGCAGGTGCTCGTCGAGAATAGGTGTCAGCAATTTCAGCAGGGTGTCCCATTTGTCCGTTACTGAGATGCGCCCAGTGACCTGTACCCAGTGATCTCACCAAGGTCAAGAGTCAGTTCCGAGATGCTGAATTGAAGAGAAGAGAAGAGCCACATTCCGTGTGATGCTGCACATGATCAACTCAGGCTACTCGCAACACTATAGTGCTGCGAGGAGTGTTCGGTTGGAACAAGTGTTTGTTTGTGTTTGAGTGTTTGCGAACAACTCTGCGTGTCTATGGACACGCAGTGTTGTTGTGTACAAGCCGTGCAACATACACATTTCACAGAGAACGTGAATTGCGACGTCGAAAACGCTCCACTGGGCTCCAGTGCCACTGCGTGTCATTCCACTGGGCTACAATGTCACTGCGTGTCATTCCACTGAGCTACAATGTCACTGCATGTCTTTCTACTGGGCTACAATGTCATTGCGTGTCATCCCACTGGGCTACAATGCCACTGCATGTCCATTCCATTGGGCTATAATGCCACCGTGTGTCAGTCCACTAGGCTACAATGCCACTGCATGTCATGCCCTTTCGCCCTTCCTCTCGTTATTCGTTTTCATTTCCTTCGCTGCCTTCCTTTCCTCTCTGGCTATCTGCCTCTGCCTCTGCCTCTGTCTCTGTCTCTGGCTCTGACTCTCCATCTGTCTATGTCTCTGTCTATGCCCATGTTCATGCCTACGTCTCTCGCTATGTCTCTGTCTTTGTCTCTATTCCTCCCCTTCCACTCCCCATCGCACTCCCCCTCCCCTCTCTCTTCCTCCCCCTATATATATAAATATATATATATATATCTCTCTCTCTCTCTCTCTCTCTCTCTCTCTCTCTCTCTCTCTCCCCTCTCTCTCTATCTCTCTCTCTCTCTCTCTCTCTCTCTCTCTCTCTCTCTCTCTCTCTCTCTCTCTCTCTCTCTCTCTCTCTCTCTCTCTCTCTCTCTCTCTCTCTCTCTCTCTCTCTCTCTCTCTCTCTCTCTCTCTCTCTCTCTCTCTTTCTCTCTCTTTCGGCCACGGTTCACCACGACTGTGTGCGCAGCAGCTTCATTGGTCCGCCCGAGGCCGTTCTATTCCTCCGCTCACGTTCTGCAGCGACGGCGGCCGCCGAGCCGCCGAATCGCCTCGTGCCTCAGCTCCGCTCGATACAGACACAGACACAGACACAAGCTGGACACACCGGCTCAGTGTCGGCCCCACCGACTTTGAGCCGGCCCCGCCGAGTACTGAGCTGGCCACACCGAGTACTGAGCCGACCTCACCCAATACCGAGCCGGCCCCACCCAATACTGAACCGGCCCCACCGGCTACTGAGCCTACCCCAACGAGTACTGAGCCGACCCCACCCAATACCGAGCCGGCCCCACCGGCTACTGAGCCTACCCCACCGAGTACTGAGCCGACCCCACTCACTACTGAGCTGACCCCACCGATACAGAGCCAGCTATGTCCCGCCGACATCTCAGTCGGCCAACGCTAGCTCGATACCGGACAGCCGTACCGGTCCTACCCAGGTAGCCAGCCGGACCCCATCTCACAATCCCACCAGACACCGGACGGCCGTACCGGTCCTAGCCAGCCGGACCCATTTCACCATCCGGACCCATCTCACAATCCCACGAGACACCAGACGGCTGTGCCGGTACAGCCAGCAGCCAGCCGGACCCATTTCACCATCCGGACCCATCTCATAATCCCACGAGACACCAGACGGCTGTGCCGGTACCAGCCAGGCAGCCAGCCGGACCCCATCTCACAATCCCACGACCAGCCAGCAGCCTGTGGGCTCCCATTCCTTCAGATATTCATATGAAGAACGTTGTCCCCAGGGTTAATCTTAAGTCACCCAAAAAGTCACCTATCGATAAATAACCATAATTCACATAGTGCTAGTGCCACCCTTAATTATAATTGTTCCCGCTGATACTGGGCACACTCCGATAATAAATCGTTTGCGCAGACACATTATGTCACATGTCGACACCAAAATATAATTTAACGCAACCGTTGAAATACCGAAACCACACCTACGTGACACGTACGTACAACGCAAAAAAAACGCGAGACGTTGCTGGCAGGTTCGCAATGTTCCTCGAACACCGCCGCACGTTCTCTTCAGATGGCTCTGAAGCCTCCTTTATACGTCTTTGAGACGTTCTTCAGATTGCCTGTGACAATTCCTCCAAACGCAAATGAGACGTCCTTCAGACGCTAAGACGTCCCTCGGACGCTGTGAGACGCCCTTCGGACGCTGTGAGACGTCTTTCGGACGCTGTGAGACGCCCTTCAGACGCTGTGAGGCGTCTTTCGGACGCTGTGAGGCGTCCTTCAGACGCTGTGAGTCGTAATTCGGACGTTGTGAGACGCCCTTCAGACGCTGTGAGACGCCCTTCAGACGCTGTGAGACGTCCTTCGGACGCTGTGAGACGTCCTTCGGACGCTGTGAGGCGTCCTTCAGACGCTGTGAGACGCCCTTCAGACGCTGTGAGACGTCCTTCGGACGCTGTGAGACGCCCTTCAGACGCCTTGGACGATCTTCAGATGCCTGTAAGACGTTGAAAGAGCATCCTGTCAGTCTAGTGGGACACCCCCTTGCCTGGACTTCGTGGTCAGTCTGTTGAGATATGCTGTGAAGCTTGTGGACCTCCTGTTGGCCCAGGGCCCCGGCCAACATTCGAAGTCTCCCGTCTGGTGTTAGGGTATTGGATGTCAGGTGTATCTGTCCAGCGCCTGCGTATATATTACGCGACCCTGCTTGCTCTATTATGTGATCTCCTATCCATTATCCAACCAGTTAGTCACCTTCTGACTTTGAGAGTTCAAGTTGTTCTGCCGGATGCGTTCACGTAAGACAAGCGTTCTGCCTCCCTTGCAGGCGTTCTGTTCATCTCAGGCCTCGAGGATTGTCAAGCACCGTTGCTGTGGGCACTGTGTCTGTCTGTTTGCCATGTCTGCTGGCTGTCATGCCTTTGCCTGGACAGACCCCTTGTTGGAGCTCCACTTCATTCTGCTGGCATCTCTTGTTGGACGTTGAGAGCCCCTGATGACATGAATGACTTGGAGACTCCGTCTACCCTGGGATCTCTGATAGACCTGCTGAGCCTGTGAAATGCACGAACTCCTAGCAATCTATCGGGGCGGTATAGGCGGTATGGCGCTACGGCGGTACGGCGGTACGGCGGTACGGCGGTACGGCTGTACGGCGGTATGGCGGTACGGCGGTACGGCTGTACGGCGGTATGGCAATACGGCGGTATGGCGGTACGGCGGTATGGCAGTACGGCGGTATGGCGGTACGGCGGTACGGCTGTACGGCGGTACGACGGTACGGCGGTACGGCGGTACGGCGGTACGGCGGTATGGCTGTACGGCGGTACGACGGTACGGCGGTACGGCGGTACGGCGGTACGGGCGCTATGGTGGCATGGTGTTTTGGCTACGTCATGGACAACATCCTGGTTAATGTAAATGAGCCATTCCGCACGTCATGCTGATGCGTTGCAATGACTTGCAGACGCATGTTGCCTTATTGGCGTACAATCGTACCAACTAGCTGTTTTTTTTATTAAGCCGGCCTTAAGGTCCTCCATTTCGTTGCTTACGCCAGTCTGAATTTCAAAGAGGGCGAACAGATACCCCCTCCCCTCCCCCTGTATCGCAGCAGGGGTCATCGCTTCACCCGGCGTCATCGCTTCTGTCGGCTGGGAGATCCGGTCGGATGGGCGCTCCGGTCTCCGGTGTCGTGGAGGGGTCTCCGGTGGAGACCCCTCCACGACAACGTCCATGCAACATCCGCCGGCACAGTAGGACCCCACAGCACACAGAGCCTATGATGAAAGACAGAGGTGAAAACGAATTGTTTCCTTGCTCACCAGAGTAGAGGCCACACAACTGAATACCGCGTCAGCTCAGAAGACCCGCAATGCATCTTAATGACTAGAATGGAACGCACCCAGTGCACCGTTTCTATAACTAACATAATTTCATCCTAGATATTGATTAAACAATAGCATGCATTGGTGCGACTTATAACTTAGTACCCAGTTCTTTTCTTCCCAGGGAACAGTTATTAGTTCGCAGGAGTTTGAAACCAAGAGCCGTCGCCAAAAGCCAAGGGTGACTGCGATTATTTCGATATGGCATACGACCATACTGCCGAGAGCCATAATCCTCATTGTTTTCCACCGCCGCTGAAGCATTCCCTTGTGACATACTGCAGGCTTCAGTGACGGTTGTAGTCAAAATTGGACCAATGAAACAGACCGACTGCACTGTTGTCAGATGACGTGGCGGTTTTCCATCTGTTGATTGGTTGTTGCCCCGACGATTCCTGCCGACCACCCGAACAGCCCAGAAAACCGTTGGCGCAAATTGTCCCGTGTCAAGTCTCGCTGCGAATATCCGGTTGGTTGGTTGGTTGGTTGGTTATTGGTTTTACGACACGTCGACCGTTGAGTCATATAGCGTCGCTAATCTCTCACGCCGATTGGTCGCGGGCGAAGAGTAGCGACAGGTGAGATTCGAACCCACAATCTTTCGATTGCGAGACGAGCATCTTACCCTTAGACCACTCGTCCCCTGCGAATATCCGGAATGCGGTTTTGTCGGCATCCAGAAGAACTTAACAAAAGCATATGGCCAAAACAAGGAACCGCTCGAACATCTCCGCCCCTGCATGTGGCTATAGTGTAATAGAGATAGTTACGTAGGTGCAAGTTGACATATCTAATTTCCTGGATGCCTAGACAACTCAGGTCAAATCATGACTAATGATATGCAAGCATACACATCTGCGCTAAAAAGTGACAGGCATTTTGAAGGTGTTCATTGTTGCGGACGCTGTCTTCAACCGCTGATAGTGGACTGTATATATGTGGGTGGCGCCCTGCAGCATTGGGTAGAATGGCCAAGAGGCCTAAAGAGAATGGTATAGAAGAGAGAGCGAAGGAGAAGTAAGCGGGAATAACATGTGAAAGGAAATTATTTGAATAACAATAGGAAAAGGAACAAATAATTGCAACGTGATAGATTGGAAAGATGTATGATGGGAGAATGCAAAGAAATAATCGAAGTAACCTAAATAAAGGTGGACGTAATAATAGAGGTTGTAGGTTAGAGCTCCCCAATTCAAGGGAGACAAAGGAACTTTCCAATTCAAGAGAGCAGTGGCCTAATCAAGAACACTCCAATTCAAGAGTGATAAGGGAACCCTCCAATTCAAGAGAGCAAGGACCTAGCTAAGAGCACTCGAATTCAAGAGTGAAGGAACCCTCCAATTCAAGAGAGCATGGACCTAACCGAGAGCACTCTAATTCAAGAGTGCTAAAGGAGACCCTCCAATTCAAGAGAGCAGTGGCATTAGGAAATGAAGGAGTACGAAAAACGTGGAAAGAAAGCAGGAAAACAGAGTAAGGCACGGTGACCCAGCCGTGACGAGCAGTGCTGCGCGTGGTTCCTCAATTAACTTCCACTGATCACTCACTGTTCCACTTATTACTTCAACACTCGCTCAAAGCACTCATTTCTATATTGGCGACGGCGAGACGGCGGAGGTGCAGTGCACTTGACAAAGGCGACAGAAGAAGAGAGAGAGAGAGGGTGTAGACGCGCCGCTTATATATGAAGGTAAGGGCCAGCTGAGACAAGGAGAGAAAGGGGTCAACGGGTCGCATGAACACCCCGCACCTGCGCCGCGGCCAGCGTTCAACAAATAGGAAGAACAAATACGGGCGACGCGACGGGGACGCCCCACAGGTCGAGCAGACACGTCGTCGCTGGACATGCGGTGTCCAGCCCGATGTCGCGGCTGCCCGCGAACGGCAGACCACAGCGCGACATGCAGTGTCTGTCGGCAACACTCTTAATTAAATGCTCATAGGTGGGTATCCACCTCACCAATTCGGTAGATAACTAGACGCCTACCTAGGGCTAGGCCTTATCAGTGTCGCCATCGATTATAGGGACAAGATAATGTTTGGGCCCATGGCTATGAGAACGTTAATTTTTATGAGTTTGGACGACGTTTTCCAATATAGCCGGAAGTGTGGTGCAAGGTGAAAACAGACCTTGCGAAGGTGTACGCCGGCTGCCAGGCAGAAAGCACGTCGACTTCAAGCATCGCAAGTAAGGTTGCCACTCTCCACAATACGTCGGCCGACTGTGGTCGAGGAGAGATGTTTCGGTTTAAGAACCTATTGTCATCATTCCGACTTCAGTAGGAGCCACTGTGAAGGTTAGTGCCACCTCTGGAAACGGACCCGACACACTCGGGACCGGCGTCGCCCTTCCCGATGGAACTGTTCGGCTGTCACGGCGAAGACCAATCGGAGCGACCGGTCGGATCAGTTCCAGCTCCGATGCCTGATCAATGTGACACGCTTTTTTATTGCATTCCGTGTGTGTCAGTCAAGCGAAGCAGCTCGTCCGGGGAGAGCAAAACAACGTGTCGACACGGGGTGGCCAGCGCGCCGCTACGCTGCCGCGAGGCGCCGACCCGCACCGCCCCACGGCTCTGCTGTCGATTAGCACGATAGCACGATCCCACCGGGGAACTCGACAGCGTTGGTTGGTTATTGGTTTTACGACACGTCGACCGTTGAGTCATATAGCGTCGCCAATCTCTCACGCCGATTGGTCGCGGGCGAAGAGTAGCGACAGGTGAGACTCGAACCCACAATCTTTGGATTGTGAGACGAGCATCTTACCCCTAGACCACTCGTCCCCGAACTCGACAGCGTAGGCTCCGGCAGACAACGTCGCTCGTCGCGGAGCGCACACGCAAGTCCCGCCGCAGCCAACCGCGACCACTTCGGCCGTGGTGTCTTCCGACGACGTCACGCACGCGCCGGCCGTGGTGTCTTCCGACTGACGTCACGCACGCGCCGGCGGTGGTGTCTTCCGACTGACGTCACGCACGCTCCGGCCGTGGTGTCTTCCGACTGCCGTCACGCTCGCGCCGGCCGTGGTGTCTTCCGACTGCCGTCACGCACGCTCCGGCCGTGGTGTCTTCCGACTGACGTCACGCACGTGCCGGCGCCGTGGTGTCTTCCGACTGACGTCACGCACGCGACGGCCGTGGTGTCTTCCGATTGACGTCACGCACGTGCCGGCGCCGTGGTGTCTTCCGACTGACGTCACGCACGTGCCGGCCGTGGTGTCTTCCGACTGACGTCACGCTCGCGCCGGCCGTGGTGTCTTCCGACTGACGTCACGCACGTGCCGGCGCCGTGGTGTCTTCCGACTGACGTCACGCACGTGCCGGCGCCGTGGTGTCTTCCGACTGACGTCACGCACGTGCCGGCCGTGGTGTCTTCCGACTGACGTCACGCTCGCGCCGGCCGTGGTGTCTTCCGACTGACGTCACGCACGTGCCGGCGCCGTGGTGTCTTCCGACTGACGTCACGCACGTGCCGGCCGTGGTGTCTTCCGACTGACGTCACGCACGTGCCGGCCCGCCTCCGGCACCGGGCCCGTGTCCGGCGGGCTTGCATTATGCACGAGAACGTGTCGCAATCGGCGCCGTGGCCGATTGGGCGTGGCGGTCCGTGCGGGGCGGAGGCGGCGCCGGCGGCGGCCGGGGCGGCACCGCCGTCGGTCGGCGGCGTCGGCCGACCGCCGATGACGTCACGCGACGACGTCGGATAGCCGGCGCGAGCCGGCGCTTTACTGTCGGCCGACTGTAAAACGCGGCGCGGTGCAAATTAGGCCGCTGGGCCAGACGACAAGCGGCCGGCGGCGGGCCGCGCGCCGCGTGGAAATACTCGCCGGCCGAGGATTCACCCCTGGGGCACGCCACCTGCTGAATGAGGACCAGCAGGGCCTGTGACACCACAATCCGGATTCAGGGAGGCGCAGCCTCCTTGACAAAAATAAGAACCTTTTATATAGCGACATAGATAGCGCGGCTGGCTGCAGACACGATCACCAACCAGTGATAACCCGCACGATTAGATCGTTCTGCACATCGACCCATGCAATACCGTGAAACGCAATGCATACATGTACACACTAACCGCCTTGCTTGATCACCAGACACATATATGTGGGTACATGGCTGAAGTCTGCCTATCAGAGGCCAAACGACTCATCCAGCAACGCACAACTGAATCCCATGTCATGGGCAATACACTGCAAACGGTGCTTTGCGAAGCCATTCACATTTTGACCATGGCGTGGTCAATAGACACGCCACCTGGGGTGATCTGGTGGCCAAGGTAATTCAATTTCGTCTAAAATAGGTGGCACTTGCCCGGAGAAACATCGAGGCCGGCGGAGCGCAGCCTCCCCAGCACCGTGTGCAGTAGCTGAAAGTGCTCCTCCAAGCTGGTCAGGAGCAAATCATCAGCAAAGGTCTGAACCCCTGATGCATCTCCCAGCGCCCTACGCATCGCCACATGCAAAACAAATATGAAGATTGCATACAATCCATTGGCATACGCCGTGGTAATATATTTTAACAAGTGCATAAAAGGCAAACAGGTTGCTGGTTTTCTCAGACAACCGTAGATTCAGAAATACATATTTGATGTCAAGGCAGAATGCGATTTACCAACCATGCGACGCAAAAATAACATCAATGTATATAACTACAAACGGTTTTGGGAAGAGCAGCTTATTCAGTAATATCATGTCCCGAATCAGGCATAGCTCACCAAAAGCTGTTGTGACAAGAATAATGGGCAAATTCCAGTCTGAATGACCACCCTCTTCTAAAACACCGCAGCCCTGTTACTCATTCAACTGACATTTTAATTGCTTCTCGCGTGCCCACGCGATTGAGTAAGGTCCACAAATACCGGGTGCGCACCTGGCTGAAGCTCCAAATCAACGTCAACATCTTTATACTCTCCTATGTCCGAATATCCCCT
This sequence comes from Ashinkailepas kermadecensis, assembly GCA_034440615.1. Lineage (NCBI taxonomy): Eukaryota > Metazoa > Arthropoda > Thecostraca > Neolepadidae > Ashinkailepas > Ashinkailepas kermadecensis. The sequence goes on from JAOTOM010004972.1 coordinate 553,470, forward strand.
CGGGAAAACCTCCGGAAAGGCCGCCAATAGTCCTCTAGTTTGTCATGTTGAGAACCCGTGATTGGGTCACCAAGCACAAAATCAGAAAGGATTTGGTCAGTGGTGTTACCTACATATCGTCCGTCATCAGCGGACACTATATTAACAGGAGCAGTGGGGCATTCAGCGGTCCCCCAGCGGACTCAGACTCGGTCCCAAGCTCGCTATGCCCGTGCTCAGGTCCGCAGCTCTGCACATTCTCGACTCGTTCTGTGTATCCTATGACACTACGCCTGTGTATGGTAATCAGGCGATCTGAGCGATTGTGGATATACACATATATTTATGTGTTTAAAAAGGGCTTCAAAAGCGAATCGCATATCTCTACGTTGGGGGACCTCTGCCCAACAACTAAATATTCATCATCACATGAGAGCGGTCTACTTTAACTGCTAGACAGACTGCTGAGCGAGGTGGCACATAAATGTGCTTTTTAATCTGAGTTTAACTCTAACTTCGCGACCAGGAGAGCAGTTAATCACCGCATTGTCTGAAGACAAGAAGTCCCATCCGAGTGCTATGTCATGCAATAGATTGTGAACAACCACAAATTTAATGGGTGTCTCCCCTTTCCATCCACACCACGTCTACCTTCAACTTACAACTTCCCAACACGTTCAAATGGTGCTTGGAGGCAGACAGCAAACGGGTAGGTGGCATCAACGTGGAACTGGGAGCAACAACGCTAAGCACACGGCTATTAATAAACGACACCTGACGGTCTGAGTCCAGGAGGGCATCACTCACAACACATCCGCTAATGGTGACCTCAGTGGTGGGAAGGTTTACCCCGCCTGCCCAGTTGTCCGTTTGAGCATTGTCGCTTCCAATGGCCGCACCCTCGACAGGAGCAGCACTGAGCGGGCCGCCCAGCACGCTCCGGCGGCGGTGGCTCATCCTCACTAGAAGCAGAGCTGTGTTCCTCTCGCGTCGCGGCTGGTCATCCGGTCGGTCGACCAGCCGAGCGTCCTGTACGTCCGGTGGCGCCCTCCGTCCAGTCGCTGCGCCGTGGCGCGGCCTCCCGCCGCAGCCAAGCGGCACAATCAGCTGGATTGCCGCATGCCTTGCCGCGTGCCACATGCTCTTATGAATTATTTGCAAGGTGTGGCGCGGTGTTAGCATTGCAAACACCTTCCATGTTCTCAGGTATGCGATGTGGGAACCATTTTGTTCGAGCCCAGCCGTATGAAATGGGACGGATCCACATAAAACGCTAGGGCGTGTTCGTCTGACAGCGTATCCATCACGATTAGACACTATTCGCGTGATCCATTTTATCCACTTTAGGGTGGACAATAAAAAACAGACCTAGAATGCAAGCGTGCCATTGCCGCTACCAAAAGCTGCAATGTAGTTGTTACAATCCAGCTGCAAACCGGTCCAAAGTAGGCCAGTGTTAGTGTCCACAAAGCATGCATTTGGTCTTGGAGTCTTCCCGAATCTGTCGCAGCGTCAGCAGCGTCAGCAGCGTCAGCAGCGTCGCAGCGTCAGCAGCGCAATAACAGGCAGGTAAGGTGGCAAAGGCTTGCCACTTTTCAGAAGCCTTTACTATTACCATCATGGAACTTGCGTTAGAATAGTCGACCTAAAGTAGCTTGCCCACTCCAGCTTCTCCACACGCAACAGGCTCCAGACGGTCCCACGTGCTGGAAATCACTGCTGCTTTTGATAGCTTTGATGCGAGTCTGTTGCGGCTGGTGCGCGAAGCAAGGATCGCTACCGGAGCCTGGTCGTCCTCTCTCCCATTCATTGGGCCATCCGAACACTCAAACTCGGTCAACACTCCACCCGGCAGTGGTCGCAGCACCCGCACCCATACCTCCGCCCTGTAGTGGTCTCAACACCCGCACCCACACCTCCGCGCCGCAGTGGTCTCACCACCAGCACCCACACCTCTGCCCCGCAGTGGTCTCAGCATCCGCAACCACACCTCTGCCCCGCAGTGGTCTCAGCACCACCACAGCCAAAAGTCCCGGTTTAGTATCACCCTGTCCCTGGACTAGCTCCAAGACTCGATCCGCCCACCACCGTGTCAGCAAGTCTTGGACTCGGGCGCAGTCTATTTCAGTAATGTCTCCTCATTTCAAGGTGGGACGCTTCGGAACGCTGACACGCTTTGTGAGATCCCATATGGCGCACTAAAATGTCAGTTCATTCGCAGCATTTCCTGTCGCATCCGGCGATGCGAGAGCGTCGACTATTAAATACTAATAATTTGCCTTTCTGGAGGAAATATGCACATCTCAGTTGGATATCTCGTGCCGAATATGAATGAGTAGAGCGTTGGTCGGCCTTGGTCTCTCCCTTCCTGGAGACGGGCTCGACTTGCAGGACTTACCCACACCTCGGCAACACTCGAGTTGCAGGGCGTACCTACATCTCAGCCACCCTCAAGTTGCAAGACGTACCCCCTCGAGTTGCAGGGCATACCAACATATCGGCCACCCTCAAGTTGTAGGGCATACAACTTAGCCACCCTTGAGTTCAATGGGGTACCGACACCTTGGCCACCCTCGAGCTGCAGGGCGTACGCACACCTCGGCCACCCTCGAATTACAGGATGTACCCACATCTCGGCGACCCTCGAGTTGCAGGGCGCATCCACACCTCGGCCACCCTCTAGCTACGGGGCGTAGCCACACCTCGGCCACCCTCGAGCTGTAGGGAGTACCCACATTTCGGCCACCCTCGAGATGTAGGGCGTACCCACACCTCGGCCACCCTCAAGTTGTAGGGCGTACCCACACCTCGGCCACCCCCGAGTTACAGGACGTGCCGACACCTCGGCCACCCTCGAGTTACAGGGTGCGACACCTTGGCACGGACGTACCCACATTTCGGCCACCCTCAAGTTGTAGGGCGTACCCACACCTCGGCCACCCTCGAGTTGCAGGACGTGCCGACACCTCGGCCACCCTCGAGTTGCAGGACGTGCCGACACCTCGGCCACCCTCGAGTTGCAGGACGTGCCGACACCTTGGCCACCCTCTCGAGTTACAGGACGTGCCGACACCTCGGCCCCCCCCGTTGTAGGGCGTACCCACACCTCGGCCACCCTCGAGTTGCAGGACGTGCCGACACCTCGGCCACCCTCGAGTTACAGGACGTGCCGACACCTCGGCCACCCTCGAGTTACAGGACGTGCCGACACCTTGGCCACCCTCGGCTGTAAGAATCGGCCTGCAGCAGCTCCGCTGTAGTGGGAGATGTAGGGGCACTGATATGTCAGACCATTGGCCGTTCACTCAGCCTTCGGTATGTATATACAAACGTCCCGTTGAATGTCCTGATAAGCCGATGGGTCGAGGGTCCAGGAAGGAAATTCCTCTCAGCGCTGACTCTGATTCCGTAACCCCGTCTTGACGATTATCAGGCTTGTGATGTACACTTGGGTTCAGGAGTCATTCATTGCTCATGTATTTGGAGCAGGGTGACATAATTGTAAACAATACCCAGACGCAAATTAAACTCAACAAACATGCTATGTTCAAACAGCATCCAGCTAATGTATACCATAGTAAACAAGGCTTACTGTTAATTAAAGAATGCAATGTGAGAAATGTATCGTACCTTCCCTACAATTATTGATTTTGTCGGTATGTGATCGAGGACGAACATTATTTTTTTTCTCACACGGAAATCCACGATTTTTCAAAAGATATGTGATTCTATGGTCTTCCCAACAACAATTGAAACATTTTGCGACTATAAAGGCGGGAATGATGGCACACAAAACTTGGAAGTTATCGTTAGGAAATGGGAACATGACAAGAGTCACATGAAATGTTAGTTGGAGACTCCATGGGACCAAAAAAACACACTTGCGAAAATTGTATTCATAAAAAGTTCGAATTGGCCCTCTGGTACCGCTCTGGTCATCAGAGTGAAATTTTGGAGAAACTGCGTCATATGTGACGAAAGCCAATCAACCATTGAGTTCGATTGGCATCAGTGATGTCAATTGGTACGTTCGCCTTAATTGGCCACAGACTGTGGTCACCTTAATTGGCCACAGACTGAGCCGGACCCACCGCAGACTGAGTCGGACCCACTACAGATCGAGTCTGACCCTTCACAGATCGAGCCGGACACACCACAGACTGAGCCGGACACACCACAGACCGAGTCGGACCCACTACAGATCGAGTCGGACCCTTCACAGATCGAGCCGGACACACCACAGACCGAGCCGGACCCACCACAGACCGAGTCGGACCCACCACAGACTGAGCCGCACCCATTACAGAGCGAGCCGGACCCAGGACACATCGAGCCGGACCCAGGACACATCGAGCCGGACCCATTGCAGACTGAGCCGGGTACATCCGAGCCGAGGTCGCCGTCGGGCCGAAACCAGAGCTCTGCTACACAGAGCCGACACGAGAGGTGTCAGAGCGGACCGCCGTCGGCACGGTATCGGTCCAGTCGGCAGCGGGCCCCGGGACGGTGCCGGTCCCGTTCTCAGCCGGACGGGCTCGGTCACGCCACGCGTGCCTCAGTCACGCCGCCGCCGCCGCCGCGTCCGTCGGCCGCGCCCAAACGCACGACGACGCCCCAGGCTCTCCTTACCTCTGCCGTGAAAGGTCAGGGGTCGCTCCCGGTCCAGGATCGATCTGCCGCCATATTTCTGGCGGCGGCCGCGGCGGCGGCGGCGGCGGCGGCCGTGGCTCCGGCTGCGGGCGCCACCAGACCCGTCCGTGATCTGCTGACATACCGATGGATTCTGAACGCGGCGCGGCCGAGCGGCGGCCGCCAGCTGGTAGCAGGGCGCCGGATTGGGGCGGCGCCGATGATGAGCTGCCGCCGCCCAGCACGCCGCCCGTGCCGGTCACGGCGGTGGCTGGCGGGCACGGCGCGCGCGATGTGCGGCGGGCGATGCAGTTGCGCTGACAGTCTTGTGACGGGTGTGTGGAGGGAGGAGCCGCCTTCGGGGTTGCTCCGGCCGTGAGGAGGAGCCCCCGTTACCTCGTTACCGAACAGCGGCGCTGGCGCCATCTCCGACATGTTCGGGACTGCTGCAGCCACCAATGCGCACTTGACCGGATGAACTTACATTTGCCGAACACATAAGACCGAGCTATCCACACACACCTAGATGTTACAATAGACGGGCAGGGCGACAGTACAATAGACTGCATAGCCAACATCCGAGCTAACACTGTACTTATACTTGCTGCATCATGATCCTGAGCTCAATTTCGACTCGCCATTATCTGGCATTAAATACGTCTAGGTGTCCATATATATATATATATATATATATATATATATATATATATATATATATATATATATATATATATATAGCCGTCCGTGAGGGGCCGTCCGTGACCTCATTGACGAACAGGGCTCGCTGGAGCATCTGCGACATGTTCAGGGCTGCTTCAGCCGCGGGGAGGGGTCGTCCATGACCTCGTTAGCGAGCAGGCGGCGTTGGAGCACCTCCGACATGTTCAGGGCTGTTCCAGCCGCGGGAAGAGACCGTCCGTGACCTCGCTACAGAACAGGGGGCGCTGGAGCCATCTCCGACATATTCGGGGCTGCTCCAGCCGCGGGGAGGGGCCGTCCGTGACCTCGTTAGCGAGCAGGCGGCGCGCTGGCGCCATCTCCGACATATTCAGGAGGGGCCGTCCGTGACCTCGTTAGCGAGCGGGGGCGCTGGAGCATCTCCGACATGTTCAGGGCTGTTCCAGCCGCGGGGAGGGGCCCTCCGTGTCCTCGCTCCCGAACAGGGGGCGCTGGCGCCATCTCCCACATGTTCGGGGCTGCTGCAGCCGCGGGGAGTGGCCGGCCGTGACCTCGTTAGCGAGCAAGGCGCGTTGGCGCCATCTCCGACTGACGGCGGCGTGCAATGATGACGCCACGCTCATGGTTGCACGCCGGTGGCGCGCCGTTTCATTAATGGCGCACGGATGCGGCCAGGGGCGGCGAACCGGCTATGCCGCTCGGCACCGCCAAACGCCGACCGCTCACTCAGCGTCACGGGAGCAAAATCATTCTGTTCAGGCTCTTATGCAAACCGAAACTGAGGGCGTCTTCAGTGCAGCCAGTATTGTGGGCAGTCTGCTCGACGTGTGTTTGTTATTTGGGCTTTAGGGCGCACCGACCAGATCTGATCATTTAACGCCCTGCATGGCGTCGTGGTAAGATTTGTCAAATCTCAATATTTGCTATTGAAGTTTCGCATATTAACCACCAGTGCGCACTTGACCGGATGAACTTACGTTTGCCGAACACATAAAACCGAGCTATCCACACACATCTAGATGCTACAATAGACGGGCAGGGCGACAATACAATAGACTGCATAGCCAACATCCGAGCTAACACTGTACTTATACTTGCTGCATCATGATCCTGAGCTCAATTTCGACTCGCCATTTTCTGGCATTAAATACGTCTGGGTGTCCAATATATATATATATATATATATATATATATATATATATATATATATATATATATATATATATATATATATATATATATATATATATATATATATATATATATATATATATATATATATATATATATAAAAAAAAAAATATAAAAATAAAAAAAAAAAAAAAAAAAAATATATATATATATATATAATATATATATATATATATATATATATATATATATATATATATGTCTTTAAATATTAACCTGTTGTAAAGCTGGCATTCAGCGCACACTGTCTGTTGTTCACCATGTTCACAAAGAGCATAGGAATGCACCGAGTCCATTGATGTACCCGATCACTCGATACTTCCAAACAACGCCAGAAATATGCCTAGAACAGGAAAGCATGAAGTACGTGTGATATCAGTACCTCCGCACATTTCCACCGGAAGTGTTGCTGAATCCCATGCCTTGATCCTGGATCCTGAAGAATGCGGCATAAAATGGCATGTGTGTCCGGGACCCTGGCAGTACTTCGGCAGACTGATATCTAGCCCCTGTACACGGGAAGCTGCTATTTAAAAAACACTTCAATCTCGAATGCTGAAAAAAAAACCCTGTATGGCATGAAAGCTTTGCGTGTGTAAATGATAAGCTGTTCGCCACCAGTACCAGTTGTGCCCTGCATCCGCGACCATCATTCAACAAAATGACTTACATCTGCCTCATAGAAGATGTGTTAGATGAATATCCTAAGACATGTTAAACATGCAACATGTCATATAACGATACGAATTCGTGATACGAGTAGTGTCATGTGAGCCAGCTTATTATAGCCCGATGCACCATGTCCAAAGTCTGTTGAGATAAACTCTACGCTTTCTTATTGCTTATCCACTACCCTTCCTCACTAAGCAATTTGCGGCTTTCGATCTGCAGGGCCTCTGGGAAAGACTGACGGGCATACTACGTCCTACATTCATTTGGACCCTGGGTGAAAACTGAAAACTTGATTGTAGTAGATCTCGTGATGCAATTATCAACCCAGATCCTACAAAGGACTAAATGTCTGAAACTAGGCTCATGGTTTGGATCTCAGGATTAACTCACGCAGGACGACGGAACTTCCCATCTCTCGCATTGCCGGAGGGGGAGGGGGTGAGATCAATTTGACCCGCACTAACTTTTGTTCTGTGCCAGACATAGAGAGGCGGTAAACCCATACGGTATCTCCAACCTCCAACGTTCAGGGCTACTGCCAGACAGAAAGATGCGGTAAACGGCATGCGGTAGCTCCACCCTTAAACGTTCAGAGCTACTTGGGGTATTTGCATTTGCCTCTTTTGGTTGACCTTCCAGATTATGTTTTACTGGTCGATGCAAGCACGTAGTCAGCCGCCCGGTCTTCGCGGTGAGTTTTCGAACTCCCACGGTAAAACAAACGCGATTAAATGCATCCAAATCGATGACTTGCAAACTACTAAAGACTTCGTGCAACACAGTAGGACACGGACACCGTGCGAAGGTCGGGCTCACCTACGAGGGTAAGGTCAAATACCTGGAAATATGTGATTAGCTGTTGAAACTGACTAGTTGTAAAACAGATCCAGCTCACGAAAGCAATGAGTGTCACCAAGGCAAAATTTGAAGTTTGTCCCTTCTCTAGGAACCGGGCTTTTAAAAATCCACAAGTTTCAAAACGTTCCTAGACGTTTCATTTTTCAACCTTCAAACGCTACTTGGAACCATAATCACATCATAAATTGACATCGACGAGCAAAATCGCCTTCGTTTAGCGACTTTACTTCGCAATAGGCCGTATTTGAACCTGTAATGCTTGCGATACACGCACTGTCGTGAAGGTTTGGATCACATTCCGGTGATCTGACCTGATGCTGACTTGAAACGTGGAACGCCATTAGAGGCGTTCCACGTTCTACCGCAATCATCATTTTGTGATTGCGCATATTCAGGTGTTAAACAAATCGTTAGTCACAGGGTTTTCAGCGAATAACAAAACTAGAAGTGGCCTCAATGCAGGTAACTGGGTCAAATTAAACCTCAATTTGACCCGGTTACCTGCACTGAGGCCACTTCTAATTTTGTTTTCATTTCATGTGATCACTCTGTGTTTCTGTGTATATATTATTGTTTCACTGTAAAACCAAAAAGGTTTCACATCCAAAAACCGCATTGTGAACAGGATATGACCTGACTTTAACCTTCCTAGCCCCTAGCTCCGGGACGCCCTTAGACTGGAGCTACATGCCTTTTGTCACCTAATGTGTGCTCATCACTCGTCGGAAGGTATGCCAAATAGATAGATCTTATATATATATATATATATATATATATATATATATATATATATATATATATATATATATATATATATATATATATATATATATATATATATATATATATATATATATATATATCGTTTAATACAACGAAGAGGTCTTCCATGTGAGCATGTAAACATTGTTCATCTATGGTCCTCAGTCAACACCGTCATTCAGGCATAAAGTCATAAAGTCATAAAGTATTAAGGCTTAATAAGAGCCGCAGAGGACCATCTGACATACATGGATAGAGGAGGAATGATATCGATTGTAACTGAGGACAATCCATATCTCCATATTTTGTCTATAGTTAGTGCATTCCGATAACAGTAGATGAACTGTGAATTATGACGTAGGACTGATCTAGGTGTCCTTGATGCAATTAATGAACTAGGTCGCATGACCAATTTAGCCACAGGATCTCACTAAAAACCCGCTTTCTTCCGTGGGATGCTGACGCCCTCTGTCAGTTGCAGCAGTCTAGCTCTCTGGCCAATCACATCCGACTTCCATCGACGTGACCGACAGGTGCAAGTGGTGTCCACGAGCACAAGCACAAGTGTAAGTGAAGCAAAACATCGCGCCCATCCTGTGGCGTGGCACAGCACGGCGGCCGGGTGGTTTGTCTGACACGCTCTCGACAGAGCTGCCGAGAGCTGTCAGAGCTGCCGAGAGCTGTCAGAGCTGCCGAGAGCTGTCAGAGCTGCCGAGAGCCGACTTTGAAAGGCAGCTCTGCCATCCAAAGGCGGGCGGGTCGGATAATGAGCGTTGGCTGCGTGGTCCGTCTGTCAGACAGACCACACGGCTCATCTGACGTCACTTGTTGAAAACTGTAAGTTATGGGCCACGTCTGGTGCACAAGGGTTACGTACACCTCTACGGGAAAATAAACGAGACGTTGCTTTCATTAGGAATAGACTTTCCTGTGCAAGAGTCAGTGTTGCCAAATTCGTGTCCTGTTTGGTGCGCCATTACTGCAGCTCCACTTCCCGTCACGCCAGCTGTAAACTAGCCACCGGAAGCGATAGCATCATCCAATTACCCTCCGTTCCGACAGAAAATAATCGGGCTAATGTTGCTCAGGAACAATCTTCGCCGGAGCACTTCCTTCCTGGCATCTTCCTCAGCCGCATCTCCCCCTCCCCCTCCCCCGTCCACCTGTACGATGGTGGCGCGTGTTGACACCGACTTTCCTCCAGGCTTATGCTGGCGATTGAGGCCCCTACCCCTCAGAACCAACACGGATCGGCACGGAGTCTCCAGATCCGGCAAACACGGCAAAGGCCGATGCCAACCCCGACGGGGCGGCCGCGGACGGAATGGAAGTGACGGCCGGAGCCGACACCAGGCGGATGACGGTCGCACCAGTGGCGGAGCACCACTGCTCCCACACAACTGACACGTCCTGGTGCTGAAAGCCGCCGCTTAAACATCTCCCAGTCGAAAACAGGGCACCATACTGCATAGGACACACGGACGGAGCGACACGGCAACTGGTAGGTGTGCGTCATAATCTCAGGAGAGGAAACGCGCCATCAAAATGCCTCATTGACGAAGGGCAGTATTTCAAGTCTCCAGCGATAGAGGATTTATGCACACTGCGCGCACAACTCAGAGTGCTTCGCTTTTCGCTTCTGCTGGCTGAAGTCAAGTGGCTCGAACTTCTCCGAAGCGCGTCTGCGTGAGTGGACCGCCCGGGGCGCCGTAGCCACAGCCCGGCGTCACCATCCTGCCGCCCGGGGATCGGCCGGCAGCTCGCGGCCGGGTCTGCGCCGTAACGACGCGATAAAGCGCGCGGCGGATTAGCCGTGAAGCCGCGGCTGCGTGGCGCCACCTGTTCGCGCCACGGCGTGGCGGGCCGGCGCCGTTTGGCGCGCCTCCCGACGAGGCTGGCAGGCGGCCCGACCCGACCCGGTGGCCTGCCAGACCGGAGCGCGGCGCATGTCCGTCTGTGGACGCGGCGCGCCACGTTCGCCGAGCCGCCGGAGGCACCCCTGTCCCGCCGCGCGGAGTCCCGAATTCCGCCGGCCGATCACGGCCAGGGCAGTGCAAGACGCGCCGCACGCTCCACGGCCACCAAGGCCGGGCGGGGATGACCGAGTTGTCAGAGAGTTGCACTCTGGATACAAAGGTCGCGGGCTCGGCGCTCGCACCGCTCGGATATTTCCCAATCCCGCCGCCCACCGGCGAAACAGTGTGGCGGGACCGATTAGCAGATTGGATAAAATGCCTCGTGAGCCACCAAAAAAGAAGACAAAAACGGCCACCACGGCCGCCCGATACTGGGCCGGCGACGTCTGCTGCTGGCAGCAGGCCAGTATTGCGCCGCATGAGGCATGCTTGCCGCATTCCTGCGGAAACCCCCGCATACCGAGGCGGCTGCAGTCACCGCACAAAGGTGCGGCTAACCACTGCGAACCGAGCGTTTACACAGCAGGTCGCTGAGTCATGCGTGAATCTGCAAGGCGGCGCGGCCTTCCCGTAGGCAGTACAAGTGTTGTTCTTCTATACGCTGGGAATGCGGTACGTGCATTTCCTCCGATACAGGAAACCCCGTGTAATGCTTAGCCACTCAGGGTCTTACTTGCTGGATAGGTTCATGTTAACCCGGGGGTCTCGGGGATGGTCACTTTATGGCCCCGAAGCGTTTTTCGCGAGTGGAAAACTGGTGCACAATTTCGAGTACCTTTTCCTTGATCATTTTTTTTCGTCTGACATGAAAATGTTAACCACAGGTCATGAAAAGCCATTTACCTAGCTCAGGTCAGAGGACCACCCCACGCACTATTAGCTCACACAAATTAAATGATGTTTGAAATGAAACTTGCTACGTGAGCATAGTAGTGCGTACAAAACGTATACATTGGATTTTGTTGAAGGTCCGGTCAGTGACTGAGGTCACGGCCAACCTTGACACTTTTTTAGCCAATGCTCCTATTTTTCAACATGCATGTTCTTGTAAGCGCATTTTGTACCTTAGTATGCATGCAGCAGCATCCGGAAAAGTTCCTTATCCAATTTGCTTCACTTCCGTCAAATGATCTGAGGCTATAACTTAAGATAAAGTGCGCTAAGTGTGCTAAGCATGCATAGACACTCCTAGTTGTATGGTTGATTCAGAGTTTCCATGGCCTAAATAGCATCAATATTGCATTGAGCGACCTAAACTACCCAATGAGACCAAACATATGAATCATAGTGAAGGTCAAGGTTATTCGAGGTCATTGTCCTATAACAGTTTTTATATATTGTCTTAGGATCCATGGCTCATACAAATGAAAATATATCGAAATGAAACTTACTGCATGACTACAAAATGGCAGTGCTCACAAGAAGACTATCTGGGATTATTGTGGGGTCAGGTCAGCGGTTTAAGGTCGCTGTGAATATTGTCTACTTTGGGCCAATGTAACTATGTTGTAATTTGCGCTGCATAGTTAGCTATTAAATGTCGTGCGCTTTAACGTGCGCACAACAGGGGAATGGTGGAATCGGCCCACCCCTCCTGTTCTCAACGATATCTCACATGCGGGCAGGGATGTTGTTCTGCAATCTTGCGCCTCGGTTGCAAATTGATAAGCGCAACCTACGCAAAAATAATAATGTTTGAAAACCGCTTGTAAATATGTGCACTGTGGGGGATGCAAAGTTGACTGACCGGCCGCCCGGCCGTCTGGCGGTCAAGGTCAAGTTGACTGACCGGCCGCCCGCGTTGGCGGTAAAGTATGGCGCCGACTGTCTGGGGGATGCAAAGTTGACTGACCGGCCGCCCGGCCGTCTGGCGGTCAAGGTCAAGTTGACTGACCGGCCGCCCGGCCGTCTGGCGGTCAAGGTCACAAAGGTTTCGTCGGCGTGGTGGCGCGACGTGCCGGCCGATCTCGACCTCATATGATCCTCAAGGCATGGACCTATGGTCAACACATTTATCCTGCAGAGAGGTCACTGCAGTCGTAATTCCCTCCCCCACCCCAAATCATGTGCTTCTAGCTTCAGTAGTTTCCGAGATCTTAGGGGGATGCGGAATCTGCCCCTCCCCCTTCCCCCGGTTCGCGTTATGTGAGAGGCTCTCCGGTGCTCATGTTAACTATGTGTCTTTACCAGAAATGGAGACATAAAATGTGTTTGCGGTAATTCGTTCTCAAAAACCACCAATTTGACTTCAAAATTCTGTTTACGAAAATAAATATAAGTGAAGCCATTTTGTCGGCCCCAATCGTCAAGTGCTTTCCGATGGTATCCCGTTCGTTTTCGTGCGACGCTTAGTTTGGTTGTTAGAAGGGGCATTAAAGACCCCCCGAAACGGACTGTGAGGATCTTACCAGAGAGACGGAGCGGATTAAGACTGAGCATAACTCCAACATTACGGCTGGTGGTGAAAGCTTTGGGCCACTGGTACCCCTGCACCAATGCAGCTGCTCGGTTAGTTGACTCTGCACACCATTCTAATTGCACACTTGGATTGATATCAATTTTGGCTGGACATTCTACGAGTCATGCGCTTCACAGTACAATGCATTGAATGCACTAACAAATATTTATTTTAAAAACTGGTGGTGTTTTGGCTCGCGTCTCGTCTGTCATTAATGAGAATAGACACATAAATCATTCGCTGTTCTTGACATGCAGCATTACATCTATTGGTGTTGCATGTTGTGAACAGACTTAAAAACGCGAATATATCATACTCTAATTTGCGCTGCGTATTCGCATATTGTGTGTTAATTGCTTGCAGGGCAGCGGACAGCAAAAACTGAGAAACATGTACCGATCACAAATACCTTGAAATTCGCTTACACAATTATACATAAAGCTATGGTTCACTCAAGATTTGGGTTCTGGTAGAGAACTCACAGTTGTGGAGAGCCATGGGTGAACTTAGCAATATTGCAGGTTCTGAGGATGCAACGACACCTGTTGTATTGAAATGATGTTTTAGCTGGGGTCTAGGTAGCCCTGGTGACATTTTATGTCGTGCAGTCAAACTGAGACGGTGGGAAGGATTGACTTGCCCACCGTCGCAGTTGACGGAGCATATTTTTTGGTGCAGTCTAAATGAGACGGTGGGAAGGATTGACTTGCTCACCGTCGCAGTTGACGGAGCAGATTTTCGGAATGTTTGAACAAGTGGAAAACTGCTGACTGACTAGAACCTAAAATCGCCGGATTGGAAAGGACTCTGCCATCGTAGAGTCTTCTGACGAACTGTGCGTCATCTACTATGTGGCAATTTTTTTCGAATCTGAACAACGAAAGTGTATGATGTAAATTCACCACCATAACTAACCCCTGTCGCTACAACACTAGCGCTTTCGAAATGTATGTTGTTTGATCGGCTTTGCAGCCAAAACGAATATTTTTGGCAGTACTAACTTTTCAATCGGCTCACAAATTTTGCTGGCGATATTACACTTATGTGACGACCTGTCAGAATTGACAACTTAAAAGTTGCATGAAGGATGCCTTGTAATGGCGTTGAAATTTCCATCAAGTGTACCATGAGAGCGAAGCGCATGATCGTACTAAGGTTTTGAGATTAAGAGGTGGGAATGTAGTGGGCAATCACCGAAGGTAAGTTCAATTTAGATACAACAAAAATGCAGGAAGATGAAAGACAGTGAAACCAACTAGAGCATCAATTCAGGACATCAATTTGAAATGAAACCAAGCAGCCAGAACGAAAGGTGTGCCAGGCTTGGTACACTGGCCAGAATAAAAGTCATCCAAAATTGTAAAAACCACAACACCGAGGAATCCAGTTCCTTGTTTGAGGTCAGCCAAAACCAGCGATCCAGCGATCTAGAAGTGCATCCAGCCAGCATGCATGGTTCAGTGTTCCGGAGTTGATAAGCAGATGGTGGTGAGGTGCCGGTATACTCGTGTTCTGGAGTTAATAAGCAGATGGTGGCGAGGTGCCAGTATACTCGTGTTCTGGAGTTTATCAGCAGATGGCGGTGAGGTGCCGGCATACTCGTGTTCTGAAGTTGATAAGGAGATGGTGGTAAGGTGCCGGTATACTCGTGTTCTGGAGTTGATCAGCAGATGGTGGTGAGGTGCCGGCATACTCGTGTTCTGAAGTTGATAAGGAGATGGTGGTGAGGTGCCGGTATACTCGTGTTCTGGAGTTGATCAGCAGATGGTGGTGAGGTGCCGGTATACTCGTGTTCTGGAGTTGATCAGCAGATGGTGATGAGATGCTGGTATACTCGTGCTCACTGCGAAGTTCAGTCAAAATTTGCTGAGCACGCTGATGTTTTCTTTGGATGTCACGAGCTGAACTTCAGCTTCAAAAACATAGCAAGCCAGCTAGTCACCCTGTCCCGTTATAATTTTCAGCTGCTGATGCAATAGAGCAAGTCAATGGATGAAACAAAGCAAATGTGTGGGGAAAAAGCAATCACCATCCAGGCACATATATCCACCACAGAATGTCCCAAAAATATATTACAGTCAGAGAAGACGGAATGCGTTTCTAGAAACTGCTCATTAGTGACGAGGGCGTTGGATTTTGCATTCCTGCGTTATCCTTTGCAGGGTAATCTTATCTGCAGACAGTGACACGATTCTGAGCACAAAGACGCTTGAGCGTTTTTTTTCATAAGAGCACGTCGGCCTCGGCTACAGCTCTCCAGTCAGAGGGCTGCACAATTAAATTCAGGGAATTCATTACCAGCTGACTTAGCTATCGGCATTAATCAGGATAACTGCGACCTGAAATACTTCCGTGCATGCGAAATTAATTTCAGGCAATCCACAGGACTATCGTGCTCGCCGCATCTACTGAAACTGCCCAAGGCACAAACGTAGGGACAAATCCAAGATTCCGTAACCTTTAGGAAAACAGGCTACAACGGAGCTGATTTATAGCACTACAGCATCGGAACCTAGAACCTTCAGTCACGAAACAACGGGGCCTGAACAGCGAAGGATTGCGGCACTCTTATAAACAGCTCAGCTGCAACTACCGCGGGAATGACTATCATAAAAGATGGTACCATGGGTTGCTATTGTTCGTAACTTTTATGCTCGATGATTGTATAGTAAATGTTTTCATGATTCCAATCAGATTGCAATCATGCATGTGCATCATGCAATAATGGCCTCGGTCGCCATGCCTTTATTCCCTTATATGCCAATGCTCGCTGCTGAAACTCCCAAGGTGCGTGCTGTCGTGTCGATCACCGCCTGCGTGCCGGAAGTTAGGCTGTGCCGCATCGCAGCGAGCATCACGGTACAGCATCCTAGCCAGCATTGCGGTACAGCATACAGTATACCTCTTGGGGCCAGCGTCGCGCCATTACACACCACGCAAAGTGCACAGCCTACATTCGCGCGCTTTTCTCATCTAATTGTTTCGTCTGCGCATTGACCGTTCGCAGGGTATCCGCAACAGGCACCGATTCTACCACGAGAATCCAAGCTTAAATGGAAGGATGTAGTGATGGAACTTTGCCAAAATGAATGGGAGTGGGCTCAAGAGATTCCCAACCCGATTTTACTGGGGTCGCGGCAGCTCCGTCGGTAGAGTGTTGGACTCTTGATCCCAAGATCGTGGGATGAAATCGCACAACCAGCTGGATTATCGAGTCCACCCGCGACCAATCGGCGTGGGAGGCTAGCGACGCCATGTGACCTAGCAGTCGAATGTGTCGTAAAAGAACCCGACCCAAACTCGATTTGATCTGATCCACTCCCATAGACCCATTGACAGTTAAGGATGAACACCATTTGAGGACGAGTAGGGTGGGAAGGGGTGGGAGGATGGGGGTGGGGGACTCGAGCCACCAAATGTGTCTAAAGCTGCTTTCCTGGTCGTACGTTAGCTATGATATCTCATACAAATACAAATATTTGAGGTCGCTTTCCGTACATGATAGCAAATAAAGCTTCCAGAATATAAGGACGATACAATGGATTCACGTGAACAGCAGCGGATTCAGGGAAAATCCACCAGCGGATCCAGGGAAAATCCACCAGCGGATTCAGGGAAAATCCACCAGCGCGTCTAGGGAAAATCCACCAGCGGGTCTAGGGAAAATCCACCACCGGGTTCAGGGAAAATCGGACCATGCCGCATTGCAGGTTTGAAAAATATGTAAGTCTGGAGGGATAATCTAAATTCTAGTTCTAGATTCCTCGTTCCGTGCCATCCCACTCCTTAGTAGTCCGCTAGATTCGCCGATGCACGGGAATCGACTCACGTGTAGAGCAATGGATTTGGTTGGTTATTGGGGTTTAGGGGCGCATCGACTGCAGAGGTCACGCAGCGCCCATAACATCGTCAATCATATCAAGTTGTAAAACCGAAGCCGATTAAAAATACTCAATGTGACACATTATCAAATCCATTGTCATGACGTACAGCATAACCATCCTGGTCCTACCAAATACCTGTCATCGCATCAATGGGGCGCATATACCACATAAAACCTAGCCTATGCAAGGAAGCGGAATAGCTGTCCCAATTGTACAAAGGAGGATTCATCTCATAATACTTCCCGTAGCTAGACTGTACTACGCCCAAAGTGACGTCTTCCCTCATGAGGAAGTCTTGGGCACGTAACTAATATGTGCTGCACTGACAGGAGAGCATGGCACCTTTGACACAACGGCTTTCCGTTACTGCTCAGAAGGTACCGGTGGGTGCCGTATGTATGGCCTATTCGCAAGCGGCATAATACCACCTCCCTGTGTCTAATGTTATGTGATGATGATGGCCACTCACCGAGACGATGCTTAACTCTCCTCAACTTATTATCAGTCATGAACTCCCAGCTGGCCTCCCATTTCTTTATAACGGCACTCCTAATGCCTGGGGAAAAGTCCCTCGCAGGGAGAGGAAGACGTCAAGTGCGTGGACCTTCAGCGACGCGCTTAGCTGCCGCATCCGCAGCCTCATTTCCGCCGATTCCCACGTGGCTTGGGAGCCAACAGAATACTACTTTTGTTGCCTATCGTGTTGAGCAACGTAAGTCTAAAAAACCCTCTTAGCACCAATAGGCTGCTGAGCGAGTCGCTATATATCACATGCAGTATATAATGTCCAATCTCAATAAAACACCGATCTTTGTTGATTGCAACCAGCTCCGATCTGTACACCGATGCATTTGCCGGAAGAGAAAACGTTCGAGTTGCAGTGTCTGTCACGAAGGCACTGCCAACACCGGTGCCCGTTTCTAAACCATCCGTATAGGTCCAAGTGTAGTTCCGGTATGAAGAAATCAATTTCAATGCTCTGAGCTCGAGTTCTGCAGGAACGACATGACCTTTTCTCAAACATGTCAGCGATGGATCAATATCTGGAGAGACCAGCCTCCAGGGAGAAGTTTTTAAAGAATTCACACGCATCACTCCACTCATTCGTATGCCACGGTTTTCGAAAAGGGCGCGGATCCTCACACAGAAAGGAACAGATGTCTCCCGTCGTCTCCCTCTGAACAGAGCAAGGATACGTCGAGAAAACACAGACCGATATGTGGGGTATTCGGGGAACTGGCGCAGCTTGCATGCATAGCGCATACCAAGTAGTTCGCGACGTACAGCAAGGCTTAGCTCGTTGGCTTCTACTAAAAGACTCACTGCCGGTGACGTACGAAATGCACCGGTGACAATACGTAGCGAAGTGTGGTGAATGGTGTCCAGCGTTCGCTTGGCTGTTGCACATGCACTGGCGGATCTAGCCCACCGGTTTGGGGGGGGCCAACTTTCGGTTTTCGGCGTCAACCCCCTCCCCTCCCCCTCCCCCAGTGGCGTACCTAGGAATTGCATCAGGGGAGGGGTCGAACGGATTTAGAGGGTGCCCATTTTCCCACAATTTTTGCTTAAAAGCACCGGATTTCGACCACTATTTGGCAAAGGGGCCCATTTTAAAAATAAAAAGTAAAATTTATAAAAATAATCATTGACAATATAATTTCCTGTATAGGGGCCCCAGCCTACCTCCACCGTTTCTATGTTACCGGATCTTTGTTCTTGTTTACCAAAACGTTCACGTTCACGTTCAACGTCTTGTACCACGTCAACGTTCGTGCACGTGTACACACTGGCGGATCCGATTTTGTCAACTCTTGCTGTAAGCAGAACTTGAGCAGCATGGAACCCTCGATGTGTGTCAGAATCTACTATGCTACCATACTGGCTTCCAAACAGCTATTTTTAATTGAAAAAAATCGTTTAAAATTGGAGATTCTTTCCTCCAGACGCAATTTTTTAACCTCGGCAAAGGTTACTGCATTTTAATTTAGTTGACTTCTGTTGGTTTCGGGGGGGGGCAAAAGACACTATGCCCCCCCTTTTAAGCGCTTCGGGTGGGGGGGGGGCATGGCCGGAATGGCCCCTCCCTGGATCCGCCAGTGAAGCTTACCAAAGGCCAATACAATTTGCATCCAGCAGACTTCAAAGAAAAGACTAACCTATTATCAGAGTATTTCCTTGTTGAGTATGGTCATCCAAGACACCATCCAAGACCCATAAAGTGGTAAATTTGCAGCTTAAGGTAATTGTTGAATTCTTGGAATTTATTTTTCTGATGCAATGTTTATGAATGTGGTCAACATGATGCAACCACTCATTTCCTCTGCAAGTGCATACTTTTTCGGTTGGGAGGCAAAGTAACACCACAAAAATGGTCTTGGAGTTGGGTAGGATAGCATTAAAAAGTGACGTTCAAAGAACCAAACAAAAAATGTAATCTAACTCAATCTAACCTAGCCTATCCTTCCATGCAAGAAAACAATTTTTTTTTTTTAAATATAAAATTTGCAAACTTTTTTTGTTAAAAAAATATAATAAAAAAAACTTAACCGAACCTAACCTAGCTTGACCTGTTTTTGAAGGATCATGTTTTTAAATCTCCTCAAAAATTGTTTTAGATAATTTTTCCAACTTAAAACAGAAGCCCAGCCTTACCCAGTCTAACCAAACCTAACCTATTTATTCGCTTCATGAGGGTATATGCGTAAAACTTGTCTCGTAGATACCTTAAACTGCAATAATACCCTTAAGGTCTGTTTACACGCGGCAGAAAACCGACAGAATCCCGGCAGAATCGTGACGTTGGCAGGACTGAGCAGGACCCGGCAGAACCGAGCAGAATCGAGCAGAACCCGGCGTCGGCGACGTCCGGAGCCTCTGACGTCACAGCACAAATGGATGACGTCACGCAATGTACTACCCATAGTAATTTTGATTTAGTAGTTTCATCGATGTCGGCGACGTCGGCGACAGGCAACTTCAAATATTTCAAGTTGTCTGCCGCGTTCTGCCGTCAGACGCGAGCGTCGGAAGGTTTCTTCTGTTGTTGCTGTTTGGATTTTGAGCGGGTAGGCACCTTCTACATTATCAAAATAAGTACTAATTGCCATGGATGTAGATATTGGTGAGTAAATTGTGCTTTCCGTTGTCCTTTGTAATATATCCTGAACTACATAATGGGTACATGACCATGAACGCAATGGGCAGACTGAAATTAATTGAGGGCACACCACAGGGTACTAGGTACATATGTTAGTTATTGATGAATGTTTTTCCATAATCACATATGTGGTTAGGTTCATACACATACGTGTAAGAAGGAAATCTGCGAAATCTAGGAATGTTGAACCCAGGTTAAATAATGCATTTGAAGGCATTACTGGATTTTATAGCAAAAAATGTTTAAATGCAGTATTTTTAATGCTTGCTAACCGCATTAAGTGAATGAATCAATAATTTAGGTGGCCAATTTAATGTTTCAAATCCTCAAATCCAAGTTCATCAAATCCAAGTTTCAAATCTTTGGATTTGCTGCTAGATTTACAACCAAATTGAAAAAAGTTTTATTGTGTTGTTTTTAATCTTACATTATTCTTCATATATATGAAAAATAATGTAAAATTTAAAACAATATAATGAAACTTCTTTTTTTCCATTTCCGTTGTAAAAACTAGCAGTGAATCCAAATATTTGAAACTTAGATTTGATGAATTTGGATTTGAGGATTTCAAACATTAACTTGGTCACCTCAATTATTGATTCCTCCCTCCAATCAGACCGAAGCTTAATCATTCAGCCTATGGAGGCGTCCTTCCAGAACGCTTGAGTGCATCCCCACCCCTGCTCAATGAGTTTTTAGCCGATGGTGTCCTTCTCCAGATCAAATGACCATCAAACATATAAATTGCCCCCCATCCCCAATTCCACTCAATAAATTTCACGAAATGACACGCATGCAATGGCGGTCACAGGTGACGAGCGGTATTCAGGACATACCCTATACAAAGCAATACACGCAATAGCGCGGTGACGGTGACATTGCGAATGTCGGAGCAAGATGGGGAGTCCATTCAGGACGTACGATTATAATAAATTGCACACAATGCCGGAGTTAGTAGGTGGAATCCCCCCTCCACCCATAGATTCAGGTTTAAAAGAGGCATGCCGTAAACGGTTTAATAAAGTGCAGAAGTTGCCATGGATTGGTTGGAAGCGTTCACCAGACAAGCTAAACATATTACATAGCGACCTGAAATGAGAATAGTATGGGTAATAATTATAGAAAGTACCGCAATGTTACTGCCAGTCGTTCTTCGGATGAAATCGGAACTCTCATCTCATGATGGTGGCTGTTTTCTCGATATCCCTCTGACGAGCTCAAGGAGCTGGTCAAAGTTGACAGGCGACATCCGGTAGTACCGTTTGTGATCTGCTTCGTTATGTCTGAGCTCCGCGACCAGCCTTGTGAATAATTCGCCTTTCTCCCCCTCCTGGAAAGGACTGACCGGACCCATATGCGCTGCTGGCGGTTCTGCATGACCCTACGAAGCAGTCATCGGCGGGCTTCAGTCAGCAGGAGAAGGCTCATCTGCTCGTTGGCGTGCCCCATCCGAGGTATGTACAAGCAGTTTCATACCGCGATATCCGTCCCTGACTCCGGCAGCAGGAGCGGGCCCGGCCGCAGTGGCAGTGGCAGCAGGAACAGCCGTAGCGGGAGCAAGGACAGCGGCAGCAGGAATGGCGGTAGCGGCAGCGGGGGCGGTCCCGGCCGCAGCGGCAGCAGGAGTAGGACCGGTCGTAGTGGGGGCGGTAACGGTTGTAACAGATGGCCTTAATTTCTAAATGATGCCATTTTATTTATATAAAGCTTATTAGGGAGGATAGCGTCCACATACATGGGTTTCAATATGCGTGCTTTGTTATTTGCAAGTTAGCTGAGGAAGGAAGCGTGACCCCCGAGTCATGGCCATATTCCCTTCCCCCGCCCCAGTCAGTTTGACCGTTTCACATTTATTTGGATCTCCCCAGTGAAAAATCATCCGAGGGGCCCCGCCACATTGGTTTTTCCGCCTCCTTTGTCCGTTTCTAAACACGCCGCTGCACCTCGACGGTGGCACGGAAATGGTCTCAAAGTTGGGGGGGGGGGGGAGGGAAAGATAAAGACCCCGCTCGGTTATCGGGCCCTTCTTAATCCTGGTAGGGATGAGGAACAGTTTTCTACACTGTTTTTTTTTTTTTTTTTTAGCCCTTTTTAAGCTCTATAACATAAATATTTTTCCCTCCATCCGTATTATTATGGTAGCCTCACTACCGCGTCCTCAAGAAAAGGAGCCCTTATCGTAATGATGTAGTGCCAAATACCTAGGCATTAATGCTCTCGAGGTGGGCCCTGCTTCACCCAATTAGTAGTGCAATGGATCACTTATGACACAGTACACAAACAACTGAGACGCTTCATGGCGCATTGGATGGATGACGTCATCCTGCTAGTATGACGTTGGCAGAATGAAGCATGACGTCAGAGTCTGCCGCCGCCTGTTACTTTCTGCCGTTCCCTGCCAATTTCTGCCGCCGACGTCGCGGAAGTCGGGTCTGCCGACGCACGATTCTGCCGGAATTCTGTCGCGTGTAAACAGGCCTTTAAACTTTGATAGCCCGGTCCTACCACCCGAATTTCCCCTACATGCAAACCCACCAGTTATCTCTTATTCAGGATATAAATACATACCTCCTCTTGCTATTCTTCTTGAAAAAATCAGTCAATGTAGCCTGTCTCTTCATCTTAGCAACCCCAGCACCAACATACGAAACATGCTGCTCAACTGGGCTCAACTGGCCACTCGCACAAAACATCCTGTTCAAATTCCGCTTTCGAAATCTGGCTCACTGGGTCCGCTTGCCCGTTACTGGCTAAACAAACTTCATGAACCTATCTGACGAAGGAATAATGAAACGGTTGATTTCGTCATCTCTTGCTGTAAGCTGAACTTCAACAGCATAGAACCCTCGATGTGTCAGAATGTACTATGCTACCATATTGGGCTTCCAAACAATCATAACAAAATACCTTTAAAATTGGAGATTATTTCACCCGGAAACCTATTTTTTAACCTCAGCAAAGGTTACTGCATTTTAATTTAGTTTACCTTTGTTGGTTTAGGGGGGGGGGCAAAAGACACTATGCCCCCCCCCCTTTGAAGCGCTTGGGGGGGCCATGGCAGGAATGCCCCCCCTGGATCCGCCAGTGTGCACATGCACCTTTATACACAAAGCACGCATAGTCAAGTTTATAACGGATTAAAAATCGATATAAGAGCAGCAACGTGCGTCTGTCGGCACCATATGATGTACGTGAAACCACCTTAAGAATATTCAGAGTTTGAAAACACTTGTCACGGAGCATTTTAAAATGGTCGCGATATGCTAGGTCTCGTAGGAATGTGTGACTTATACAGCCTTATTTCCATGTTTCGTCAGCCTTGACGACAGAAATGCGTGGCTACCGTCTTCCCTGTTGAAAAGCGGAAACCACTCATGTTTGCCCATCGCTTCAGGCGGGGGACAGCAAGTTGTAGCTGCCTTTGTAGTGCCGATGCTGAGGTGCTCGACGTCCAAATAGCGAAGTCGTCGGCAAAAAGCGAGCTACAGATGGATGGTGGCAACGTACTGCCGATGTCATTGATAAGGAGGGCAAGCAGAGTCACGCTAAGCACGCCGCCCTGCGGCACCCCATTCACCTGCCGGAACCATTCGGATAAATGGTTGCCAATGCGGACTCGGAACCGACGATCTTTTAAGTAGTTTTGAAGGAAGAGAGCAAGCGGGCCACGAAGGCCGCATTCATGGATTTGTACAAGTATGCCATGACGCCATGCCTCGTCGAGTGCACCTTCAATGTAAAAAAACACAGCTTCAACATGTCGCTTTCTTATAAAAGTAGCACGAATGTCGGTGTCAAGGGTGATAAGATGGTCTATCGTACCACGATTCTTCCTAAAAGCACATTGAGAATTTGCTAAAATCTTTCTGTCTTCCAGGTACCATGACAAGCGAGCATTCGCCATCTTCTCCATTAGTTTACATAGTGAGGATTTTAACGAAAACGGGCGATAGTGGAATGGATCATGCCCATCCTTCCCCGGTTTCAGAAGAGGAATTACAGTTGCCTCTCTCCAAGCTTCCGGAAAATTATCTCTTTTCCACAGTAAATTGAACGCCAGCAATACAGCGACTTGGGCACATTGTGGTAAATGACGCAACATTTCAGTTTGAATTCTGTCAGGATCCTCCGACACATCCCCTGACGAAAGTACTGCTGAGGCTAGCTTTGTCTTCGTGAATGGGTCGTTATAGACCAGCCGTTTTGATGTGGAGAAGTCCAGTCTTACTTTTTCGCTCTGGGAGCGATGACGCTAGAAATCGGGGTGGTCATTTCCGGACCTGCTGCGTTTGTATAACGCGCGGCCAAGTTCACTCGCTACCTGATTTGGATGCATGATGCGACGTCCTGCTACTTGTAGGACAGGTAGCGGAGCTGAGCAGAATTTGCCGGAAGTGCGCTTTATACGCGACCACACCTCCGTTGAGGACGTGGATGAAATGAGGCCTCCGACGTACTTCTGATTTTCGTTTCGTCTCCCTCACGGTCCTACGAGCATACGCTCTAGCTTTCATGAAGGCGATCATGTTGGCCGTTGAGCTTCGGCGGTAAAAAATCGGAAGGCTCGTTTCCGGGCACGGATGACATCTCGGCACTCCGGAGTCCTCCACGGAACTGAGGAACGACGGGGAGTCCCGGAGGTCATCGGGACACACGTAGTGGCTGCCTCGAGGACTGCCGCTGTAAAAGTAGCCACTGAATGTGGAGTGTCGTGGTCGGAAGTAAGCTTTTCCTCCATTTTCGCCTCAAATTCCCCCCAGTCTGCTTTTCGGAGGTTCCACCTCCGAGGCCACATGCCAAGGACAGTACCAGTTCGATAGTCCAACCACACAGGGAAGTGACCGCTTCCTAGCGGATCGTTGTCGATGGACCAGGTAAAATGTTCGGCTAGTTGCGGGGAACAGAGGCTCAAATCTAAAACCGATGTGTTCCCGGTCGGTGAAGTAAAATGCGTGGGCGAGCCTGTGTTTAAAAGAAATAACGACTCGGCGTGGATAAAACGTCCAGTAGTCTTCCGCGGACATTAGTCGTGTTACAGCCCCATGCTGTGTGATGACAGTTAAAATCCCCTAGAAGGAAGACCGGCGGAGAGAGCTCTAACATTAAAAGCCCAAGCTCTACAGAGGGGATAGTAAGCCCAGGTGGCAGGTACAACGAACAGAGGGTTACTGGGCGATCACTAAAGATCACACGAGCAGCAACTGCTTCGAGCGATGTGCACAGTGTAACCTGATGCGCGGGTACGCTATGGTGCACCGGCAGCATAGTTCCACCATGTGCCACTGTGACAGCTGGTATGTCCTTGCGGGAGACTGAATAGCAATTTAGCGAGCAGTACGCTCCAGGTGACAGTTTGGTTTCTTGTAGACCGACAACGGCGGGATTTCGTTGTGATAAAACGGCCTGAAGATCGATAAAATTGGCTCTAAAACCACGCATGTTCCACTGTAAAACTAAAGAGGCCAATTCGGTGGTCGACTAGGGCTGTCTAGATTAGTGTGTGTGTGTGTGTGTGTGTGTGTCTGTGCATACAATCAGCTTCAGTGACTGCCGTCTACGTTCTGTCTCAGGTGGCTGCCCGGGTGTGCACCGAGCGACGATGTCTTCGGGGGTGACGCCGTCCAGGGCAGCACGCGCTTCTCGGCGCGCACTAGTTCGCCAGACTCGGTGCTCAACAACCGAGGCGGTGGTGGTGGCGGCGGACCCGTCTCAGACCGGTCAGTCTGTGGTGCAGGAGGACCAGACGGGCCCTCGACTCGCCTACGTGGCGAGGGTGTGGCAAGCGGCGACGGCGGAGGTGTCACCGCTGGGTGCCGGCCCCCGGACTCCATGCCCGAGGGGTCGTACGGACGTCGGGATATGCGCCCCCGCCCCCCTCCCACCAAGTCCGGAGCTCCAGGGCGCACTTCGACCTGGCCCTTGACTCGCCTCGGATGCCTGGAACAGCCACCAGGAGGTGCTTAGAAGCCTCGGGAAGAGAGCGGGTAGCGGAAGGGCATGTTGAAGTCGGGCAGTACGTTATTGTAGTGGTCGTTGTGTTGGAGACGGAGCGTGTGTAAGTAGGTGGTAAGGACTTGGGTACGCTGGATGGTGCTGTGATTGCTAGGGATGTGGAGTCGGAGGCGGACGTGAGAATAGAGTGGGTTGAGGAAGGTTGGGCATTGGTGGATGGAAGGATTGAAGATGTGGGCGGCGAGGATTTGCTAGGGCGTTTCCTCCGCTGTGCCCCCTGCCACGTTTCCCCCTGCCGTTCGATGGGCAAGGTGGTGTGTGAGGGAACACTCAGCAGCGCCGGCGTCTCCGCCGGGGTGGTGGAAACCTGCTCTTTTTGTGGTCCGAATACTTCGGGCGACGGTGATGGGATGTCATCTGTTTCTAGTGGGTGGGATGTTAGCGTTCGCTTGCGAGGGGACAGGCACACCGAAGTTTCGAAGTAGAATGCTGAACTGCTCGATGAGGTCACTTGTGTTTCTGATAACAGTGTGCTGTGGACCCAGTGTAGAGTTTTTAACTTTCGCTACATACGAGACTATGGGGTGCGACATTTCATAAATTTATCTAGCCTGTCGAAACGTGATTTCCTGGTGTGCTTTATGGATATTATTTCCTTTTCCTCCATGTAGCTTGGGCAGGTTCGATCAAACGAAGTGTGAGGATTTTGTGCCCTGCCGAAGTTCGTGCAGAAGGCCATCTCGGATTCGTAAGTTTCACTGGTATGGTCATGGGAAGCACATCTACCACACACAGGGCGATTTCGGCAGTACTGGTTGGTATGACCAAACCTCTGACATTTAAAGCATCTCATTGGATTGGGGAGAAACGTGCGTACCGTGATACGGATGTAACCTACCCGAATTTCGGTGGGATGATATGTAGTGTTAAATGTTAAAATGACATTGTTGGTTGGAATAATGTCTACACGTCTCCTCACCTTCATCTTCCTTGCCCCGGTTACCCCATACTCGGACAGTCCGTCTACGATCTCTTCCTCCGGCACATCTGTCAGGTCGAAACAGTTGATCACGCTTCGTGAGGTATTCTTTGTTTTGTGAGGCTCTATGCTGATTGCTATGGTCTCGTGGACTCTTCCGTCACCTTTTCTAACACTGTATATAAACTCGGAGACCTGCAATGCACTCTCCGCTTCTCCTGTCAGAGCGAATTATACCTCCAAGGAACCGTCCCTCAACTTCTCACATCGCAAAACCTTACCAAATCGGTCACAGCCATCGCGTCGCTGAAAGGGCGACAACGAGGCGAGGGACTTAGTCTGTCCTCTAAAAATTATAATATGGGGCCAGAAAAACCATTGGTCTTGCCCCTACGGGAGGGGCCAGGAGGGATTTTTTGTTTGTTAGTGGATGCCATGCAATATGTCGTTGCTTCGGCTCCTCGGGCGCCCCACCACATAGGGACCCAATTGGGGGGACGCCTGAATCCCGCGGACGGGAGGACGCCAGGCACCCGAGGAGCTATACGGGGCAGGCGGCGCCTTCGCACGGCCGGGAGAGAGAGACTCACCACCCCGACCGCACTAACAGCGCCGCCCACCCCTTGGCCCCAGGCCGGCAGGGCCGGCAGGCACCAGGCCAAAGCCCAGGCCCCCAGCCCGAGGTGACCAGCCACTTGACCCGTATGGGGCCCTACTGGCCGGCCCGCCCCTCCGGGATATTGGGACCAAAGAGGCGTGTTGGCCCCCCGTCACAACTAGCACCGTGCGACGGGGGACCTCAACCTCCAGGACCCCGTCAACCCCGGGGGACGGGCCGAGGGTGCGCGACTTCCCCGATAAAACTGAGCTGGAGGGCAGGACCGAGGAAGTTGTCCTGCCTGCTCATAGTAGGGAGAGTTGGTGTTGCAGGGCCAGGTGAAGGACATGGATGCTGGGCTGGAGTGGGCATTGGAATGGGAGCGTATGGATGGGAGGACGAGTGAGGAACTCTCAGTCTGGCCCTTCCTCGGCTTCCTGGTGGACTGGCCGCCGGATCCTCGGGGCACGCAATCCCCCCCCACCAACACCATGGAAAGGTGGTGCCTCGTTGGGGGAGAGAGCAATGAATTTGTTACGCCAAAAACTTAAAAATCGATGGAGCCACTGGGGCTTGAAGTTGGTTTTATTTCCCTGTTCTCTTTATGTTTCGTGTTTTCAGTCATGTTTCCTTTTTGTCTTTTCAGTGTCAAGTCACCAGTATAGAAAATAAGAAGCTAACACTACGACATATATAGGCATTACTAAATGGCACATACATTAATAGTTTCCTTCTGTCTATTCACGTCACACCAGAAAGTGTGAAATGCAACATATGGATGAATGAGGTTCACTGTGGGATTTTGGATAGAGGGGAATGGCGTGGCGTTGTACACTGCAGACAGCACAGAAGATACACAGATATTACAAACATTTTGCCTCACGTCTGTGTTTCGAAAGTATGAAAAGCATAGAAGAAGACATATTCATGTACAAGACTTACCATATGTGTGAGTTTCCAGAGTGCCTGAACTCAAGTCCAGTGTAGGTAGCTCACCGTGGCGAATGTATGAGTTTCCAGAGTGCCTGAACTCAAATCCAGTGTAGGTTCATATGTATTTATGCAAGTATCACCGTGGCCGTACCGTGAGTCACCTGCACTGCTCACTGCAGACTGCGTATGCTAATAAACAGGTCATGCGCTCATCATATCATGCCTGTATTTCGTGCTGAGCATACATACCATGCTGAACTGAGTGCATCGGACGCCACATCTACCGCATCCAATACTCCATGCTACATCATCGCCGCCTTTGTTAGCGCCGGGTATCTCTCAGGATGACACTCGATAGTTTGGATCAGCACTCACAGCCGCCGTCCCCCGCGTGCAACCAGCGCAGCCCTGAAGTAACTTCATTGATCGCTCTGCCGGGTCATTAACACGTCTGACAGTGCGGGCGGCCTGTGCCAACACACAGGCTGACTAGGACTCACACTCGACGGGGTCATGTTTATGATGCATGTAGCCATGATCGAGCGTTAGCCACGTCGATCCGACGCCCAGTGTACGAAACACGCTTCAACATTTCGGCCCCACCGGGTCCGAAAGTCGGGCGTTGATGTTGCTGACAGGATACGTGTGAGCCAGGTCGAAGTGGACGCTGGGCGCTTTGAGCGGAGGGGCGTGCGAGCCGTCTCCTGCCCATCGCTACCGGATGGTGTCTCGCTGGCCAGGCACAGTGCCAGTCAGGCACAGGCACCTCTTCACCGAGGTGCCATAGATGGCGCGACAGTGGCCGCCGCCGTGCCGCCTCGGCCGTCGCTGCCGCTCCAACTGTCCGTAGGACGTGGCATGTTCGGCCGCGCTGGCTATGTTTGGCCAATACGGCGCACCGCATGAGTGCAGCGAATGCGCCGAGTGCATGGAGCCGCTGCACGATATGATCGCCGCGCGCCGACTGGCCACCGGGCGCCGGCCGCTTCAAGGCGTGCGAAACGGACGCCGTCCGCGGGCGTGGTGACGTGTACCGGGCGGCACTCGAGTCTGGTGCGTGTATCGCGAACACACAGCACTGGCGACGGCCAGTTGGTGTACGAGTTGCGAACACGCAGCGCTGGTGACTGGTCGTTCCGGGGCTGGCTTTCGTGGCGCAGGCCGGCAATTGCTCCTGGCATGAGCAGCATCACTGCGGCACTGTCTGTCAGGCGGCATCGACGGCACAGCGTGGCACCAATGGCACCTTCTCACGACAGAAGTCGGGTGGACGACAGAAGTCGGGTGGACGACAGAAGTCGGGTAGACGACAGAATTCGGGTGGACGACAGGAGTGGGGTAGACGAAAGAAGTCGTGCTCTTTAGACAGATTCGTCGAGGTTTAAAAAAAATGAAAATAAGCTCCGCGAACACCAATGAGTAAAATAAGTCCGGTAGACGACAGAAGTCGGGTAGACGACAAAAGTCGGGTAGACGACAAAAGTCGGGTAGACGACAGAGGTCGGGTAGACGACAGAAGTCGGGTAGACGACAGAAGTCGGGTAGACGACAGAAGTCGGGTGGACGACAGAAGTCGGGTAGGCGACAGAAGTCGGGTAGGTGACAGAAGTCGGGTAGACGACAGAAATCGGGAAGACGACAGAAGTCGGGATGACGACAGAAGTCGGGTAGACGACAGAAGTCGGGTGGACGACAGAAGTCGGGTAGACGACAGAAGTCGGGTAGACGACAGAAGTCGGGTAGACGACAGAAGTTGGGTAGACGACAGAAGTCGGGTAGACGACAGAAGTCGGGTGGACGACAGAAGTTGGGTAGACGACAGAAGTCGGGTAGACGACAGAAGTCTGGTAGACGACAGAAGCCGGGTGGACGACAGAAGTTGGGTAGACGACAGAAGTCGGGTAGACGACAGAAGTCGGGCTCTTCAGACAGATTCGTCGAGGTTTAAAAAAAATGCAACTAAGCTCCGCGAACACCAATGAGTAAAAGAAGTCGGATAGACGATAGAAGTCAGGTGGACGACAGAAGTCGGGTAGACGACAGAAGTCGGGTGGACGACAGAAGTCGGGTAGACGACAAAAGTCGGGTAGGCGACAGAAGTCGGGTAGACGACAGAAGTCGGGTAGACGACAGAAATCTGGTGACGACAGAAGTCGGGTAGACGACAGAAGTCGGGTAGACGACAGAAGTCGGGTAGACGACAGAAGTCGGGTGGACGACAGAAGTCGGGTAGACGACAGAAGTCGGGTAGACGACAGAAGTCGGGTAGACGACAGAAGTCGGGTAGACGACAGAAGTCGGGTAGACGACAGAAGTCGGGTAGACGACAGAAGTCTGGTAGACGACAGAAGCCGGGTGGACGACAGAAGTTGGGTAGACGACAGAAGTCGGGTAGACGACAGAAGTCGGGCTCTTCAGACAGATTCGTCGAGGTTTAAAAAAAATGCAACTAAGCTCCGCGAACACCAATGAGTAAAAGAAGTCGGATAGACGATAGAAGTCAGGTGGACGACAGAAGTCGGGTAGACGACAGAAGTCGGGTGGACGACAGAAGTCGGGTAGACGACAGAAGTCGGGTGGACGACAGAAGTCGGGTAGACGACAGAAGTCGGGTAGACGACAGAAGTTGGGTAGACGACAGAAGTCGGGTAGACGACAGAAGTCGGGTAGACGACAGAAGTCGGGCTCTTCAGACAGACTCGTCGAGGTTCAAAAAATGCACATAAGCTCCGCGAACACCAATGAGTAAAAGTTCTGGTACATTTTCCTCAAATGTGTTCATCTATCACACATGCCAGGCACATGCATCATTTATTTGAATAGCCCCAACTTCATTTCCTTCTTTCCATTGAGCGTCCTACGACGCACTGCACATCGCTTCTCCCAGACTGCTTACGCGGTCTGTCTCGTGAGCTTGCCCCACTGGACTTCCCTTGTCTTGCGAGACAGGCCCGTTAGCGACGTGCAGCCATTGACGCAACGAACCGTGTATGTCATGCAAATTACCGCTGGATGCCAAACATTGGAAGTGAGCCAACTTGAACGACCCGCTTTCGTGTGGGAAACAGCTTTGACAGTTTGTACACCGCTGCGCACACGGTAGGCGTCACCCCAGCTCAGTGGGGTGACGGTGTGCCTGACAGTGCTGTAGCAGAGCTTGACGATGCTGACGATGCTGACGATGCTGTAGCGGTGCTTGACGATGCTGTAGCAGAGCACGGCACCAGTGCCGTGTGTTCGCAATTTATGTAGCGTTTCGCAGCACGGAAGCAGAGGTGGTCAACATTTTGCAGAGCGGTGATAGAGGTGGGCGGCGTTTCGTAGCACGGAATAGAGGCGGGCAGCGTTTCGCAGCACGTAAATAGATGTGGGCTGCGTTTCGCAGCACGGAATAGAGGTGGGCAGCGTTTCGCAGCACAAAAATAGAGGTAGACAGCATTTCGTAGCACGGAAATAGGTGGGCATTACACTGCCGCAAGAGTGTTGAAAATCCGCTTGTACCACTGTGCAAAGGGGCGACGTCGGGAAAACACGTGCTGCACTGCCACCAACAGTTCGAAGGCGTGTACGGTGCTTCGAAACTCAACTGAATATTCGCAAGCAGACACCGATACGACTCGCACGGGTTATTCCGAACTCGGACACGGCGTTCACCAAAACGTCGCTGTCCAGGCAGGCACTCCTCGTCTGCCCCGCCCCAATCTGAGCAGGCTCACAGCGTAGACCAGCGCGTGAGCGCGAATGCCTGTTTGGCCCATGGCGCACAAGCATGACAGTGGCATCAGGCGACCACAACAAACAAGCCTGTCAACGCTTGCTGCACGGAGCAACCTAACCTAACCTAACCTAACCTAACCTAACCTAACCCTCGACACATTGCCGGTCGAGCCGGCACTCAGATCAACTACCGTGGCGGCCCGAGGCGGCACCGCCGATCGTCGCTTCAATTCCCCGGAAATCGGCGGCTGAGTGGCGCGCCCTGACGACTGACGCGAGCCTTCGCCGCGCAAATTCAAACAGTTTATCCGGCCGGGTCGGGCGCCGGCTTGATTGCGGCTGAGCGCAGGGCCGCCGGGGTGATCCGACGGTGTGTGTTTATGGAGCGGCCGGTGGCGGCCGCCGCTCGACATGCGGCCGGGCGGCGCCCTTCATGGCGGTGTGATCGGCGCGAGCGGACCGGCTCAGCTGTTGTTTACTCTGCTGAGTCGACTGGTCTGGTCGGCGGGCGCACACAGGTGCCGCGCGGGCTGCGGTGACGGCCACGCGGGCTCTCCCGGACCGTGGTGAGGGCCACGTGGGGTCTCCCGGACCATGGTGACGGCCACGTGGGGTCTCCCGGACCGTGGTGACGGCCACGTGGGGTCTCCCGGACCGTGGTGACGGTCACGTGGCGTCTCCCGGACCATGGTGACGGCCACGTGGGGTCTCCCGGACCGAGGTGACGGCCACGTGGGATCTCCCGGGCCGAGGTGACGGCCACTCGGGGTCTCCCAGACTGAGGTGACGGCCACGTGGGGTCTCCCGGACTGAGGTGACGGCCACGTGGGGTCTCCCGGACTGAGGTGACGGCCACGTGGGGTCTCCCGGACCGAGGTGACGGCCACGTGGGGTTTCCAGGACAAGGTGACGGCTACACGGTGGTTTTCAGGACTGTGGTGATGAACACGCAATCAGATATCAGACCTGCACCCTTTCGGCCACATCTTCACGAAGTAATGCCTTCTGGGAGGTGCGGTAGCGGCTGGGAAGGGGATGGTAGAGGTGACCACGCTCAGGTCAGTGCCAGTAGGTCGGCCGACGGAGCAGGTGGACAGGGGAGGGACAGACCACGCTCAGCTGTGCGGCCGCTCTCACAGCAGGCGCGGAGGTCATGCCTAATCTGCTGCACTTGTTTCGGCCGGCCACCGTCGCCTGCCTGCTGCTGCTGCTGACCCAGAAACGGGTCCGGCGCAGCCCACCTGGCTGCCGGGCCGGCACACGTCGACCGGACCTGGTGTCGGCGCCAGGACACCTCCACCGGACAGAGTGGTGGAGCAATGCTCCAATCATGTTCCACCAGTCTCCCAGCCGCTGTGAATGCAATACACTCACTACCGGAAGGCATTCGGCTGGAAAGTTCAAAACAAACAAAACATCCAACCTCGTGGCAGCCTGCCAACAACTGTCACGACTGTCAGCTTCATGTCGGATAATGCCACCGACCGCCACCGCCATGCTGGGTGGTCGCGATATAGGTCGGGTGAGAGGAATGCGCAGCGTGCCAGTAGCACATGCAAGATAGAAGTGGCACACGGAACAGTGCGCCTATGAATCACACACGTACGCATGTCAAATCGGCGTCGTCACATGGACACGTGCCAGCTGCTCGAGCTGGGGAGATCAGTTGAGTCGCTAGCTGTTGGCACGTAAGCCGACCATTGCCATTGCCGTTGCTCCATTGCCACTCAGAAGGTGTCGCTGTTGCTCTCCTTCGTCGATCGCCATAGACGTGACCGACGCGTTGCAAACATGTTTTTGCCGGTTCACGCCGGCGGCTTCGTCACCCGGCTTATCACGACTAAGGGCAGCACAAACACGGACCGATACGATGGTTACTTGGGTCGCCTGCGATGGTTACTTGGGCCGTCTGTGATGGCCTGGAGCGGCCGACCCCCCCCCCGGACCTCGATCTCCACCTGCCTGACCGGCGATGGTCTCAGGCGGGGGGCCCGCCGTATCGTCCTGCAGACCACAAGGCTCGTGTTCCCCGCGTCTGCACGCTCTGATTTCACTGTCACGTTTTTGTTCAAGCTTCACGCCTTGATATTCCCTCCGCGTTCTCACAATATTAGTGGGTTTAGACCCTAGCTTTGCGCTTCATCTTGATTAAACAGCCGGGATTGACCATACGTTGTGGTTTTGACACGCACACTGGGCTTGATTGCACATTCTGCACTTGCACACCCGCTCTGAGCGCGTCTCCGTTCTATGGCACACGCACGTCCTGCGATTGCCGACGTGAACTGGGCTTGCCTGCACGTGCCTGCACCTGCACGTGGCAGGCAGCTCTGCGTGGGCGGGTCCGATACGTCGGCCGGCGAACACTTGGCGCGACGAGCGAGTCGGCCAGTGCCGCGGGACGCGCGCTGCCTGCCGGGCGGTGCCCGGTCCCGTCGGCCGGGTGACCTGTCGACTGGGCCATAGTTGACCCTCCAACTGGACCATAGGTGACTCACCGACTGGGCCATAGGTGACCTGCCGACTGGGCCATAGGTGACCTGCCAACTGGGCCATAGGTGACTCACCGACTGGGCCATAGGTGACCTGCCGACTGGGCCATAGGTGACCCACCGACTGGGCCATAGGTGACCTGCCGACTGGGCCATAGGTGACCTGCCAACTGGGCCATAGGTGACCTGCTGACTGGGCCATAGGTGACCTGACGACTGGGCCATAGGTGACCTGCCGACTGGGCCATAGGTGACCTGCCAACTGGGCCATCGGTGACCTGCTGACTGGGCCACAGGTGACCTGCTGACTGGGCCATTTTGGCCCACCGACTGGGACATAGGTGACCTGCCGACTGGGCCATAGGTGACCTGGCAACTGGGCCATAGGTGACCTGACGACTGGGCCATAGATGACCTGCCGACTGGGTCATAGGTGACCTGTCGACTGGGCCATAGATGACCCTCCAACTGGACCATAGGTGACTCACCGACTGGGCCATAGGTGACCTGCCGACTGGGCCATAGGTGACCTGCCAACTGGGCCATAGGTGACCTGCTGACTGGGCCACAGGTGACCTGCTGACTGGGCCATTTTGGCCCACCGACTGGGACATAGGTGACCTGCCGACTGGGCCATAGGTGACCTGGCAACTGGGCCATAGGTGACCTGACGACTGGGCCATAGATGACCTGCCGACTGGGTCATAGGTAACCACCGACTGGACCATAGATGACCTGCCGACTGGGCCATAGGTGACCTGGCAACTGGGCCACAGATAACCTGCCGACTGGGTCATACATGACCTGCCGACTGGGCCATAGATGACCCATGGACTGGGCCATAGGTGACCCACCTACCGGGCCATAGATGACCTGCCGACTGAGCCATAGGTGACCCGCCGACTGGGCCATAGGTGACCCGCCGACTGGGCCATAGATGACCCACCGACTGGGCCATAGATGACCTGCCGACTGGGCCAAAGGTGACCCTGCCGACTGGGTCATAGGTGACCCGCCGACTGGGCCATAGATGACCCATGGACTGGGCCATAGATGACCCACCTACCGGGCCATAGATGACCTGCCGACTGAGCCAAAGGTGACCCGCCGACTGAGCCATAGGTGACCCGCCGACTGGGCCATAGATGACCTGCCGACTGGGCAATAGATGACCTGCCGACTGGGCTATGGGTGACCTGGCAACTGGGTCATATGAAATGCGGCAGCCCCATCCATGTCAACGGACTTCAATCGTATGCGAGTTAATTTCAATGCAATGGAAGCATTAAGTATCGGAATTTCACTAACGTATAAAATAAGCCAATCATACTGAAATTGTACTTAACTACGCCTGGAGAAGATGCATCAAGTCCGGTTCCAGACGAAAAACAAGTTTTGGGATGATAGAAAACGTGCATGAAGTGATACATCACGTTCGTATGTTTTACAACTTACTTGATGCACATGAGTAGTGCATTAAACACTAACAAGAGCCCCATGGTCAGAAGTGAAATTAATTTTCACTATAGGGAATTCCTACTCTTGGTTTCCAGATCGTTCCACTACCAAGGACCAGATACAGAGGACCGAGCTGGTGGCATTAATTGAAGAGACTGGCATACGCCTTGGCTAGGTGTCTTGCGACCATGGGGACTTCATGTCACCGTTGGAAAGCATGTACGGATGATTTAACGTTCCGACAGCCACCTACTTCAGCTTCAGCGGCCCTTTGTGTCGGCTCAGAGACCCTCTCCTTCAGCTCATGGACTCTCTCATTCAATTCAGGGGACCGCAGTGGCTCAGTCGGTAGGGAGTTGGACCATTGGTCGTAAGATCGTGGATTCGAATCCCACATCCGGCGGGATTACCGAGTCCACCCGCGACCAACCGGCGTGAGGGGTTTGCAACGCTACATGACCTAGCAGTCGGATACGTCGCAAAATAACTCAAGTACCTACCTACCAGATCAGGGCCTTTCCGTAAGTTCTGGGACTGTCTTATGCAGCTACGGTGCCCTCCGTCAGCTCAGCGGTCCTATTATTCTGTTTGTCAGTTCAGCCCTCTCCATCGCTGAACAAGGCAGTTAAATGTACGCATACAGCTCAAAATAAGGGAAAATGTAGATCCAATATGCAATGCATCGTGCCTGTTTACGCAATGTAAACGTGCACTGTTATTGTACTAGCGGATCGTTGAGTGGGGGCTCGAGTACATAAGCCACGTCAACAGGGAAATGTGCATTCGAGATGTGTGCAATGAGCGGATATTAATAACACTTGTGAGCGGATTTACACGCTGAGCGACAACATGGCCACAAGGACAGCGCAGGACGCTGGCAGAGCAGTGAGCAGGATAGACGCGCACGACGCAGCATCAGGAAAGCACAAATTATATACAACGTCCAAAACTGATGTTTGTTTTACATTAGGCTGAATTGAAGAGGCATTGATACAGGCTTGGCCCTCCGGCTCGAAGATGATATCTGGCTGTCCCATGATGGTCATTTCTCCTTCCCAATCGGAAACCACAGGGCACCAGCAGTTGCCCCTCCTTTAGCATTGTCTTGCTTCCCTCAGGCCGCTGTGGTTGCGCTCCCTGTTATGTGGAGTAGCATGCTGAGCCCCTCAAACTGCTGTGGCTGCGCTCCCTGTTGTGTGGAGTAGCATGCTGAGCCCCTCGGGCCTCTGTGGCTGCGCTCCCTGTTGTGTGGAGTAGCATGCTGAGGCCCTCAGACTGCTGTGGCTGCGCTCCCTGTTGTGTGTAGTTGCATGTTGAGCTCCTCGGACTGCTGTGGCTGCGCTCCCTGTCGTATGGAGTAGCATGCCGAGCTCCGCAGGCCGCTTCATCACACCGAAGGACAGCAGTTGATCACGCTCAACCATTGCGCTGTCTGCATGCGAACCTACAACCTACAACCTACAACCTACAACCTACAACCTCAGACACCCAACACTGGAGAACAAACAACGGCTTCCAATGACAAACAAGTAAAATGTGGGCTGGTCTGAACCACCACGCATCCGTCGCGGAGAGGACTGGGCCGCGGCTGTGCCAGCCGCTCGTCTGCGGCTGGCGCGGGGTGGGGGCGGTCCATCCAGCGCGCCGGCGGTCCATCGCGCTGGATCGCGCTGGATCGCGCTGGACTGCACAGCTGGCCCGGTACCTGGCGGCCCGGCGACGGTCGGCGATGGTCGGATCAGGGTCACACTGCGACGGGGACCATGACGTCATGACGCCGACGGTCGGATATGGATCACACTGCGACGAGGATCACGACGTCATGACGCCGACGGTCGGATATGGATCACACTGCGCCGAGGATCACGACGTCATGACGCCGACGACCGCGCGTGTGGACCGGCTGCCCCCCCTCTCGCCCCGCCCCTCCGGGCACAGGAGACCGCCAACCACAGCACGATTCGTGCCGCGGCCCGCACGCCGGTCGCGGGAGTGGCGCAACGGCCTGCCGTGATCCATGTTCGGCGACAACTCGTTCGACAGGAGCCACGTGCTGATGGATGAGATACACCACTTCCGAAAATATTCCGTACTCTTCTTCACGCGTATTTCTACGTATTCCTATCGCTGTCATCACCGCAACGACAAAATAGCTATGATATATTTGTGTCTAAACCCAATATTTTGGTGCAATTTTAATGGACATGCTGTTCATGTCACGAGTGTCGGAGAAGCTACGCACTGTAACACCGTAGTAGAGGAGGGCATGAAGTGTGCCATATTTCGGACGTCGTTGTCGTTCCGTTCAGCCCAGTGCTCGTGAGTCGTTCCTGAGGTATGTCAGATACAGGGTTGGCAAGTTTCATCCAGCAGGTGGTTTTAACCAATTTTATATATGGTTAAAATCGGCTGGACAAGCCTAGTTTTATCCACCTTCGTCGCAAAAGTGGACAAAACTCAAATGTATTTAGTATGCAATGCTCGATATCTGAAGCGGCATGCCATTTATCAGTCCAATTGCCATGACCATATTGATTATATTACCTAATTTATTTACTTCTTATATACACACACACACACACATGTATATATATCATCTGCTCCACCTGAATATATGCACCCCAAAGAAGTCGTTAGCCATTAAAGCTAACTGTAAAGTGCGATCAATGTGATGCAAAACAACAAGAATAAAAGAGAAGAGAAGAAGATGAAAGAGAAAAAGAAATGGAAGTGAAAAGACACAAGGAAGTTCATGTTCCATTGTAGGCGATTTAATGAGTTGAACCCCGTTCGCTTCTACAAATAGGTAGGTACATACAACACGATCATCCAACGCCTGCCGCAATCTTTGTGATACGCGCCATAATAGTAAACATTCAAAGGAAGCGCTTGCAGAACAAAAACACACAACAATTTAGTTTTGTGAAGTGAAACTACTGACTGTCCCCTCCTTTCCTCTACGAGGGATAGTAGCGACGACCTTGTACCTGGAGGATAGGCTAAAAGGTTAAAAGGTTAAAAGGTTAAGATAGGTTAAAAGATAGGCACTTTAGGGGACAGCAACTTTTGCTCCCGGTATTATCTACCGCAAAGGTTTTTTTTTTACTAATTGGTTGGGAAGCTATTGCCGAACGCTC
This sequence comes from Ashinkailepas kermadecensis, assembly GCA_034440615.1. Classification (NCBI taxonomy): domain Eukaryota; kingdom Metazoa; phylum Arthropoda; class Thecostraca; family Neolepadidae; genus Ashinkailepas; species Ashinkailepas kermadecensis. The sequence continues at coordinate 592,920 of JAOTOM010004972.1, forward strand.
TAAAAAGGACGAGAATACTAAATTCCTATACGATGATTTCGAACAAAAAAAAAGCACGTTTTGACTGTGCTCAAGGGCGTCGCCACCGGGGGGCAGGGGGGCAATCGCCCCCCCTGCCGTGAAACTGGGGGGGGCGCCGCCCCCCCCTCCCTGAAATTTGAGGAGGCCCCCATCCGCAAATGCACAGCAAAAAAGGTGAGCAAGGAGGCCGACGGGACAGAAGATCATACTGTCAATGAGTCCTCAAGACTGACGAGGCCCCCAGGAAATATAATCAGGTCTCTATAAGAGACGTAGAACAGAGATTGGAAGGAGGCCCCCAGGACGAAAAGGAGGCCCCATGACGAAAAGGAGGCTCCGACGAAAAGGAGGCACCCATGACGAAAAGGAGGCCCGAAGACGTAGAACAGAGATTAGGAGGAGGCCCCCAGGAAGAAAAGGAGGCCCCCAGGACGAAAAGGAGGCCCACAGGACGAAAAGGAGGCCCCAGGACGAAAAGGAGGCCCAAATACGTAGAACAGAGGTTGGGAGGAGGCCCCCAGGACGAAAAGGAGGCCCCCAGGACGAAAGGAATGCACCCAAGGACAAAAAGGAGGCCCCAAGACGTAGAACAGAGATTGGGATGAGGTCCCAGGACGAAAAGGAGGCCCCCAGGACGAAAAGGATGCACCCAAGGACGAAAAGGATGCCACCGATACGGGCAAGAAGCCACCCAGGTTTGACGAAAAGGCTTCCGATGGGTGGCAGGATAGTCTTAATTTGGAAAACGAGGCCCCCAAGACGGAAGAGGATGCCCCTGCAATATAAAATTAAGACATGATAGGGGAGATTTCTCCGGACGCAATAGGGGCCCCAAGACGGGTAAGAAGGTCTCCGCAGGAATGAGAAAGCCACCGAGACCAGCCAGATGAGGCTCATATTTCGGAAGAGGAGGACCCTAGAAGAGAAAATCTAGGACTAGGACGCAAAAGCACCCTGCTAAGAGGATAATGAGGCTCCAAACACAGATAAGGAGGCCCCCATGACGTGAGAGGAGGCCCATAATAAAAAAAGGAGTCACCTAGGAGAGGGTAGGAGTCCCCAGAAATCAAGAGAGTGTCAAAAATGGCACGGAGGAAACCAGGATTGCAAAGGAGGCCCCAACACCGGAAAGGAGGCCACAGAATATGAGAGGAGGCCCTAAGACGGAAAAGGAAGCCAATGGATATGAGATGAGGTTTCGGAGACGCAAAAGCCGGCCCCAAACAGGTGAGGTTCCACCGAGATAGAAAAGGACGATCCAGAGACGTGGCAAGAAGCACCTAATTGGGAAGAGAACGACACAAGATTGGAAATGAGACCCCATGATGAACGAGGAGGCCCCTAAAATAGGAGAAAAAGGCCATTGGGTAAGAGAAATGGCTTCCAGGCGGAAAAGAAGGCTCGAAGACGGCTTAGAAGGTCCCCGGGAAATAACAAGGCCACTAAGATAGGAAAGGTTGCCAGTAATTTGGCAGAGGAGGCGCCTGGGAGAGAAGAGGAGTCCACCAGGAGATAAGAGACCACCCCTAAAATGGGTAAAGATCGAATCCACACGCAGAGCAGGAGGTCCCAAGACGTGAGAGGAGGCCCCTAATTTGAAAAAGAAGGCCTCTAGAAGAGAAATGAGGCATCTGCCGGACTCGAGAGGAGTCCCTCAAGAAGGAGTAGGTCTCCAGGACCAAATGAGACCCCGAAAACCGGAAAGAGTTCCCAGGAAATGAGAGGAGGCCCTCAAGATGGGAGTGGTAGCAGGTATGAAAGAGGTGAGGTTTCCAAAATTGAAGATCCCTCAAAACGGGTAAGGCTTTGCCATGATAAAGGAGGAGGTCCACGAGGCGTGGCAGGAGGCCCCTAATTTGGCAGAGAATGCCCCTCGAAGATGAGAGGAAGCCCCATGCCTTGTTAAAGGGTCCCCAGAATGCAAGAGGAAGCCCTCCAAGACGGGAGAGGACCATTGAATATGGAGGAGGGTAGGACACACAAGGAGACGTCGAAAACCAGTAAAAAGGCTCTAGGAAATGAGACGGGACCCTTAAGACGCGACAGGAGGCCTATAATTTGCAAGAAGAAACAATTAAGAGATAGTAGGAGTCGTGTCTGGGTACTTTAAAATCACGATATGGGCCCCAAAAGATCCGGCGGGGCCCCCGCAAATTATGCTGAGCCTGGGGTACCAAAAATTCACGCCCGGACCACGACAATCATGCTAGGGGCACGACAGGTCGTACCGTGCCCCAACAGTCTGATTGGGACCAAAAAAATGAAGACGGAGCAACGAAAAACAATCCGGACATGGATAATCATTTTGGGGGCCCAACAATGACGCCAAAAGCCCCCAAAGCGCATTGGACCCCCAAAAAGTGTCGAGGCCGTTATAGCTCGCGCTAGGGATCCAAGAAAATGACGTCGGGGCCCAAAAGATCACATTGGACCCAAAAAAGTCGCGTCGCAGCCCTTGAAAATCACACTGGAGGCCCAGAAGGTCGCACCGGGGCCCCAAAAGTTGCAGCTGCCCAAAAAATCAACCCTTAATCGGAATGTCACTCTGGGACAAAAAAAAACTCCTTCAGTGGCCGCAGTGCTATATGAAAGGAGCAAATGCCCCCTCCATCCTGAGAGGGATAAGCTCCCAAGAATCGTGCCGGGGCCTCAAAAATCGCGCTGGGACCACCAAAATTCGGGTCGGTCCACCAGAATTCGCGTATAGGTCTCCAAATAAATACGGCGAGCCCAGGAAAACTCGCTCCGAGGCACGAAAAATTGCAACAGGAACCGCCAAAATCGCGTTGGGGCCACAGCTAAATACAACGCGTCCCACAAACTCGAACCAGGCACCTCAAATATCGCGCTCGGGATCCACAATTCCCATCGGTAGTCCCATCGAGGCTCTCAAAAATTGGCGTCTAGGGCCACACGTAAGCACAGTGTAACCACAAACACCGGATCGGTATCCGAAAAAATCAAGTTGGAGCCGTCCAAAATAAGGAGGGATTCCAACAACTAAATGCCCAGGTTAAAAAAATGGCTGTGGAGCACCGAACATATTATCAGATGCCTTCACAAATTGCGTACGGTACCGAAAAACAAACCGGATCTCAAACAATCGAGGTGGGATACAAAAACATGGCGCCAAGGGCTCGAGAAATCAGGCCGGGATTCGGACTTTTAAAAAATCAGAAAGGCTTCACAAAAATCGTATTGAGCCCAGAAAACTGGGGTTGGGTCTCCGGAACCACGCGCCTGGGCGCGATAAGCCTCTCTGGGACCTAGAAACATCGTACCGGAGCCCCAAAATTGTACTGGGGCCCCACAACTGTGCGTCAGAAGCCCAAAATAGACACATCGGGACCCTAAGAGCACAACGGGGGCCGAAAATACAACTGGCCCTCCAAAGCGCACAGAGTCTCACAAAAGGGGACAGGGCCTTAACACATGCGTTGCAGCCATAAATATACATACCGGGAGGTCTAAAAAATACACCGGAAGCTCTCAAGGCACAAAGGGGTCATGATAACGCACAAGGGCCTGAAAAAGTGGTTGAGGCCGCAAAAGGCAACATGGTTCCAAAACAAACAAAAAGACCGGGCGCTAAATAAACACATCGGGGTCTTCGAAAACGCCCTGACACGTTAAAAAAAACCCGGTGCGCAAAAATGCAACAAACCCTAAAACGAGCAGGGGGTTCGAAAATGTTTTAGGCCCTAACAAAAATGGATTGGAGCCATAATACACAATCATAGAGCAAGAAAGACGCAATGGGTCCAAAAAAGAATGCTGAGGCAGGGCCTCGGTTCGGTAGCCAATCTGGGAGGATAGCAGCAAAGATATGAAGTGCATCAAACCTCAGCGGAAACCGCATTTCATAACTACCAGAAAATGTGGGAAGTAGGAAACTAATGATCGAATTTAATCAATCGACTTTTCGCAGCGAACGCCCATACGAAGCATTCCATCACGTCAAATATGGCGCAAGTGTATCATGTGGCAGCAATTAGCAAAACGCAGAAGACCTCGCAGAGGCCGTAGCATCGCACGAAGTGTGGCGAATGCACCGAATACGAAAGATGGGTGTGCACGTGCACTGACGTTGCCGTCGTGGCGACCGGGTGCTATGAACTGGAATGCCTGAAATTGTGAAATTTTGTATTTTAAAGTGGTGGGTAATACAATTTAAATTGAACTTGTGGGCCTAATACATCTTCGAAACACTGCTCGTTTTAGGGCTTTGTTGCTTTTTTGTGCACCGAGTACGTTTTACGTGGCAGGGCGTTTTCGAAGATCCTGATGTGTTTATTTAGCTCCCGGTCGTTTTGTACGTTTTGGAACCATGTTGTCTTTTGTGGCCCAGCCTCTTTTTCAGGCCCTTGTGCGTTCTCATGGCCCCTGTGCGCCTTGCGAGCTTGCAGTGTATTTTTTTTAGAGCTCCCGGCATGTTTATTTAGGGCTGCAACGCATGTTTTAAGGCCCTATCGCTTTTTGGGAGACTCGGTGCGCTTTGGAAGGTTAGTTGCATCTTCGGGCACCGTTGTACTCTCAGGGTCCGGCTGTGTATATTTGGGGCTTCTGATGCACATTTGTGGGGCCCCAGTACGATTTTGGGGCTTCGGTGTGATTTTTCTGGGTCCCAGCGCGACTTATCGCGCCCAGGTGCGTGGTTCCGGAGACCCAACGCCAGCTTTCTGTGCTCAACGCGATTTTTTGTGGATCTTTCTGGGTTTTTATGTCCGAATCCCGGCCTGATTTATCGAGCCTCTGGCGCCATGTTTTTGCATCCCACCTCGATTTTTCGAGATCCGGCATGCTTTTCGGTGCCATACGCAATTTTTGAAGGCATCTGGAAAAAATGTTCGGTGCTCCAGAGCCATTTTCCTGATCCGGACATTTATTTGTTGGAATCTCTCCTTTTTTGGAGGGCTCCAGCTTGAATTTTTGGGATACCGATCCGGTTTTGTGGTATAGGTGTAATTTCAGCAGTGTGAGGTAACTTATCAAGGTACCAAAAGAAAACCTTAGAACTGGGTGGTGGAGTTAGGGTTGAAATCCGACCAATCAGAAACCATAGTGGTAGATTAGGCCCCTCCACAGGACAATTTGGTTGATAACTAATTATATTATTTCGAAATGTCCCCTTTAACAAAATAGCGGTCGAAATCCAAGGACTTTTTTAATGGGCGTAGGTGCCTCCCCTCCCCTGCAAATCCGTTTGCCCCCTCCTGCTTGACGCAAATATAGGTACTCCACTGGTCCCACAATAATTTTCCGAGACATACGCCCATGGGGAAAAACCAACATTGAGGGGACAAATTACCCCTCACAAGCATACAATACAACATCCATGCCCCATATAAAATGGGATGAATGATGTTTTTAAATGCATTTTCTTCCAACAAACTTCTTTTCTGTTATTACAGCCTGCATGATTAGAGCTTCCCAGCTTCCATACCTTCTCAGTCATTTACAAAACGGTACAGCACAGCGAAAACGATGGGCGTAACGGCGTGGAATTTGAAGGTTTGGATTATGTATGCACTGACATTGTTGCATTGTTGCATTGTTATTTATGCATTGCTGTTCAATGCTTGTTCTTGCCGTGAATTTATTCGCTGAGGATATATTTTAGCTCGTGTGACAGTTGCCTTGCAGCCAGCACCAAATGTTATAAAAATAAACAAATTCCTAAGATGGCGCTCAGAAAACCAATGCAATCCACTTCTCGTTGTCACCTTTGCGAAATTGTCGTCCTATGACTGAGAAATGATCGTTCAAGCTTTGCTTATGACATCAAGTTGGTGGGAATAAATAACAGTAGTGATGAATCTAGCTATATTCAGTTAGACTTCGAGGACTTAAAAGTGGGTTGATCAATGGCAGATATCTGTAAGATATGCTTAGCACCAGCCCCGCCAGCTCGCTGCAATCTAGAGACCAGCGGGAAGATTCGAGAAAGCATTGAGACGTTGGTTTGTTTTGGCACTTATGTATTTATCCAAATATTACTTATTTATACCCTGTTATGACCCAGTTTTCAGCGAAAATTATTAGTGCTATTGCGTTTTGAGTAAATGATGCACCATGCCAAGAACAAACAAAACACCAATATCAAATTATGTTCCCCATTATCGAACCATAGTAAGAGCCTGAAAACAATATGAGACCCTAACACAATGGAGGCCCCCTTTCGGGGAACAGGAGGCCCCCTTCCGACCTTGCCCCCCCCCCCTGGAAGAATTTCGTGGCGACGCCACTGACTGTGCTACTCATTCTCCAACACCAAAATGAACTGTGGTGTACCTACTGCTCAGTCGATCAAGCAGTCTGCCACCTGTAGCTTCTCAGAAATGCGAAACCTGTCGCCCACGTACGTTGCCGAGTTGCCAACTTTTTCCACCTCCGCCGACCATAACACTCCATTTTGACAAGCATTGCGCGGTTGCTGCATAGCTTTCTGTCGTCGGTGATAACTCTGTTCACATAAATACCCCATCTGTCCCCATATGTCCGGGTGGCACAGGAGCAATTGCGGCGCAGCGAGAAACCACTGGATAAATAGATGACTGACACCACTTAAATAGGGCCACTACCATACCAGAAATGGCCACGGGAATGAGAGTTACGTTGCTAATAATTATTGTTCTATTTTCCTGCGTGAACGAAGCACAAAGATTGCCGAATTATAAAGACAAATGCAAACTTACTTATCGCAATTAACAGTAGGACTGGTTTTCTTTCATCACTTACTAATTGGGTGATGAAGACTGATTGTTGGTAGCTGGTTCATGGAGGAGGATGGATGGATGGATTCGGATGGAGGGAATGTAGAGAGAGAGAGAGAGATAGAGAGAGAGAGAGAGAGAGAGAGAGAGAGATAGAGAATATAGATATATATATATATATATATATAGAGATAGAGAGAGAGAGAGATAGAGATAGATATATATATATATAGATATATATATATAGAGAGATAGATAGAGAGAGATAGATATATATAGATAGAGAGATATAGATATAGAGAGAGAGAGAGAGAGAGGAGAGAGAGAGAGAGAGAGAGAGAGAGAGAGAGAGAGGGAGAGAGAGAGAGAGAGAGAGAGAGAGAGAGAGAGAGAGAGAGAGAGAGAGAGAGAGAGAGAGAGAGAGAGAGAGAGAGAGAGAGAGAGAGAGAGAGAGAGAGAGAGAGAGAGAGAGAGAGAGAGAGAGAGAGGGAGAGAGAGAGAGAGAGAAGGGGAAATAAACGAAGTGTAGCGGCATAGAGGGGAGGGAGTGTGGGAAATATACATGCAAGACGATGTCCGATTGAGTTGAAATAACGCATGTGAGAATCTCATCAATTTCGTCTAGACAGAGACCGTTTAATGCTCGAATTTGTGGAAGCTAACTCCGCATAATTTCAGCTCAAAATAGTGCCCCGCAAAAACACATCCCTCATGGGAAGAGTGTGTTGTGACTTAATCAACCAACGACCAAATGTGCATCGTCGACTCCCCCGTCTAATACCGGGTGAGCCCTGAAACACGCCGACCCCGCCTCCAGTCAGAGGCTGGGCTGCCGACCTGACGTCTGAGGGTCCGCCCTCCAGCTCATCCGGCACGCCACACATCACCACCACACCCGCCCTTCTGGTCCCGGCCCCCGTCCCGGTGGTGGAAAACAAGCCAGGCTATCAACTCGAGGCGGGCTGATCGTTAATCACCGAGCCGCTGGCCACGTGAGCCATGTGTCGGACGCCAGGCCGCTGGCCACGCTAGCCATGTGTCGGACGCCAGACCACAGGGCACCGCCCGGCCGACCGCCGCTCGGTTCACACGACGCAAGAACCCCGTGTCTCCGGACACTGCCACTTTACCTGATGGCCGACGCCCGAGGCATCGTCCGCACGTGCTGCGACCAGCATTGAGCAAACGGCCGTCAGTCCGTGCGGTGACTGGTCACGTCATATATAATATATATATATATATATATATATATATATATATATATATATATATATATATATATATATTATATATACACGTAGACCTCGGTCCCGCCGGCCACTGTGGGGATTCCAAGCCCAGCACCAGTCCCTGCCTCTTGCGTCCCCGTTCTATCCTGTTGAGTCATCCCTGCAAAATTGCGTCGCCAACGGACCGACGACCTCCACGGTCGCCACCAGTCTGCTTCAGTGGCAGAGTCGGATGTTTTTGTGTGTGTGTTGGGGGCGGGGGGGGGTGGGTGCATCGACTGCATGGGCCATACAGCGGCCATCCAGTGACAGAGTCGGTTTATATCGCAGTTGATTGCGCCGTGACACTGTCTTCGGTAATTATCGGGAAGAGCAGCAGCCATCAACTTGTCTCCTCAGACATCCAGCATGGTCGTCCCAACCATTTTCTCTCCAGCCCGGTGCAAATAACCCGGGCTGGAGACAGCGCGGTGCCTTGTGAGGACTTCGGAACAAGCAAGGCATGGCACTCCCGCTGCTGGTCCGGGCAGAGCCAACAGCCGGGCCGAGCTCAGCTTGTCCAGCTGCGGCCACATCAGTACGGGCCGCGCCCCTCGGTCCTTGCGTCTCTCCAGGGATCAGGTCAGCACACCTGCCCTGAGCTGCTCTGGCTGTTGGGTGATCGCCTACCTGATGTGGCCGCTGGGGCTGCCGTTGCCGACTGCCCCCACGGGCACCGTGCATATATGAGCGTGCCATAATCTGGTTAGGCGATTGATATTCTGGTTGAATGTGAGGCAGTCCGGCTGTGCCCAGGACCAGGCAGAGGAAGGGTGGAAAAATAAGATATATCGGTACACAAATACATCGGCGATTACGATACAAAACCCCGGTACAGTGACTAATGCAGAGTTAAACTTGAATAATTAAAATTCGGAGAGTATTGAGTGCAAAGCACGATGCATTTCTATCGGAGACTTATACATGGTGGTCATTCGGCACAGTTGTTGGCGAACTGTTTGTCTATCTGTCTGCTAGTGTGTCTGTCTGTGTCCATGTGGCTGTGTATGCGTCTGTGAGTCTGCGTGCTTGTGTGCCTGTGTGTTCGTGTGCTTGTGTGTTTTTTTGCTTGTGTGTCTGTGTGTCTGTATATATATATACATATAGTGTGTGTTTGTGTGTTTGTGTGTATATATATATATATATATATATATATATATATATACACATATAGTGTGTTTGTGTGTGTGTGTGTGTATATATATATATATGTGTGTGTGTGTGTGTGTGTGTGTCTGTGTCTGTGTGTCTGTGTCTGTGTCTGTGTTTGCGTGTGTGTCAAGTTCTGGTGCATATTGTGCCCTAACGACCAGGCCGATTCCTCCCGAATGTGTGGCACGTGCTACGCCGGTTCGGCGGACATGGTGGTGGTGGTGATGGCGGTGGTTTCGGATCACGCGGATCGCGTGGGTACGTGGCACGTGCCGTCAATCTGGATCACGTCGAAATCAATCAGCCGAGGCCACGACATACAGCACAAGTGGCACAAGCTGGGAATTTTGTGACAGAATTCTCCTCACGGTGCAGCCAGCACAGCCTGTAGCCTCTATCGCACCTGGCACGAACCTGCACTTCCGCGAAGGCATGCGCCCCGCAGTCAAACGGCCGCTTTTGGAGTCGACGGACGGGTGGACTGTGAAGCGTGTCCACTCGTCAGGCGCCTGCATCTGATTTGAATGAGATACCTCCGGGTCGAGAGAATCACGTGACATAGCTCCCAAATATGGTGGCTTAGTCAGCGGGGCTATCGAGACATCTGCCGGCTGGTGGCAGTAGGTGCCGTAGTGAGCTTGTGCTGCATGGGAAGTCCATTTGCACCAATTGGTAGTCAGAAAAGCCTATGACCTGTACCAAAGAGTACACCGGCCGGAAATGTCTCGAAAACGTACACGCAGCTCCAGAGCAGTTTGCCATAATCCGTCCACTGGCGTCAACCATGCTGCCGTCACGCACGTGCACTTGTTTCGGTAGGGGCACCTCAAAGTTCCTAAGAACACGTGCGAATGTCACCACATTTGGTGGGCGGATAGCCCACCATGAAGGCTATCCGGACAGGGTTCATTTTTAGTGATGAGTGTCGTCATTTTTAGTGATGAGTGTCAGCGTGCAAGTGCGCTGCACATTCACGTACTTAACACTCTCAAATTGTTGATTCAAACTCACGTCCTTCCGCATATAACATACTGCCTGTCGGTCTGGGCAGGGGCATCCAAGGGTCAGCTGCACGTGGTACAAAAACATCAACTACTTAGCCGGGACTGTCATGGGAACACGTCGCTGGGAACACATCAGTCTGTCTTTGGAGTCCCTGGGGTGGCGCAGAATCGAGCGCCTGGTGGCGAGGCGGGATGTCACCAAAGCATCTCAAGTGCTCCACGTCAGCCCGGGCCCTCAGACTCTACGTGAGATGTTCCCAGCCCGCTCCGAGGTGTCGCGGCGCGTGACCCGATCGGTCAGCGTCCCTCAGCTGCCGAGACGCCGGCTAGTATGCACGCAGAGGAGTTGTAGATTCCCGGCCGCTGCCTCTTGGAACCAGTTTCCTCTGTCAATCTCTGGGTACTCCGTGTCGGCTTTTAGATCGGCTCTGCAGAAGATGAAGGAATGTCTTGTCATTTAATCCCTGATCGCGTCAGGGAATTGACCAGGAATTCCTACTAGCCAGGTATGTACTGAAGCTGGTTCGTCATTAAATACCTTGTTTTGTCACCATTTTGTCCTTAATCATTGCGTCGTTTCATCATCATTTTATCTATCATTTATGTCTGTCCTGCATGCACCTGTCCGAAAAGCTGCTTTGCGGATGAGAGCCCAAATGCAGCTAACTACAAATACGTCCACGTGTTCCGCACCCCCATTTCACTGGCGGGGCTCAGAGATCATTTTACAAGCTGCACCACCCTGCTTGTTTTCAACCATGCGATTCATCAGCTGATTAGGAATGTCTGCGTTAGGTCAGGTCAGATCAGACTAGATAAGTCAAGATCAGGTCTGGCCTAGTTCGGTTCGGTTGGGTTACGTCAGGGTAACCAACCAGGCTTGAACTCTATTCGTGACTAAATCTGCATGTCCTAGAATACTTATCCCACTTTCAACACACCAACATTGCGGGATAAAGAATCGAGTGGTGTGCATCTACTAAGTTAACAGCATCGGCGAACTGCCGTTCGTTTCAATAAGAAACGCAATTGGCCTTACCGTAAATGTTCAACCTTGTTAACAACATGTGCTACAACGCAACGAGTATTAAACAAACTTCAGGCCAGCACGGAAAAAGCATGAAGATCTCCGCATCCAAAAGGGTTTTTTTCTTCTTCTCTGGTACGGACTACAGTGAAACGGTTCCAACGCACAGAATGTAGTCTACAGAAGTCACGATTGGGTTAATTTACTGATCCATTGCTGCACAGCACCCCAGGGTGGAGTTCATACAGGACCTCGTACTGAGAATGCAGGAGGGAACAATACAGATCCGGATTTGTTCTATGAAAATACTTGGGCAATTAGAAAGAGAAAATTGCGACACCACGACTCTGGTCGGACGCGAATAATTCCATCATAAGCACCTCCCATTTTACTGTCCAAATTCCACCATTTACATTTCCCATATGATTGACCAAATTCCGCAATTAATACTTCCATTTTGATGGTCCAAATTGCACCATTAACAATTCCCATTGACTGTTCAAATTCCACTATCAACACTTACCATTTGATTGCCCAAATTCGACCCTTAACACTTCCCATCTGATGTCCAAATTCCAACATTAGCATTTCCCATTTGATTCTCAAAATTCCACCATTAACACTTCCCATTTGATTGCCCAAGTTCCACCATCAACACTTTCCATTTGATTGCTCAAATTCCTTGGGGTACCCTCCACGACATTACCGGCAGTTACCGGCAGTTACCGGCAGTTACCGGCAGTTACCGGCAGTTACCGGCACACGGTGTATCACACGATACCAGCGACGACATGTCCTCGAGACGGCGGCGCAGGGTGCGCCACGGATGGTCACCCCGCCGCCAGGTAGCCGCTCACGTCGTGCACGTCATGCATGGAAGCCGAAGGAATGCATGACGTGCACGTCAGCTGCGATGCCGAAGCCGCACTGGCCAGCTGGTGAGCCATGTCCCGGCACGACACATTGCACGCTGCTGATGTCGATCTGAGGAAGTGGCCGATGTGAGGGGGTGGCCGATGTGAGGAGGTGGCCGGTGTGAGGAGGTGGCCGATGTGAGGGGTGGCCGAAGTGAGGAGGTGGCCGATGTGAGGAGGTGGCCGATGTGAGGAGGTGGCCGATGTGAGGAGGTGGCCGATGTGAGGAGGTGGCCGGTGTGAGGAGGTGGCCGATGTGAGGAGGTGGCCGATGTGAGGAGGTGGCCGGTGTGAGGAGGTGGCCGATGTGAGGAGGTGGCCGATGTGAGGAGGTGGCCGATGTGAGGAGGTGGCCGATGTGAGGAGGTGGCCGATGTGATGGGGTGGCCGATGTGAGGAGGTGGCCGGTGTGAGGAGGTGGCCGATGTGAGGAGGTGGCCGATGTGAGGAGATGGCCGGTGTGAGGAGGTGGCCGATGTGAGGAGGTGGCCGGTGTGAGGGGGTGGCCGATGTGAGGAGGTGGCCGGTGTGAGGGGGTGGCCGATGTGAGGAGGTGGCCGGTGTGAGGGGGTGGCCGATGTGGGGGTGGCCGATGTGAGGAGGTGGCCGATGTGAGGAGATGGCCGGTGTGAGGAGGTGGCCGATGTGAGGAGGTGGCCGATGTGAGGAGGTGGCCGATGTGATGGGGTGGCCGGTGTGAGGAGGTGGCCGATGTGAGGAGGTGGCCGATGTGAGGAGGTGGCCGATGTGAGGAGATGGCCGGTGTGAGGAGGTGGCCGGTGTGAGGGGGTGGCCGATGTGAGGAGGTGGCCGATGTGAGGAGGTGGCCGATGTGAGGAGGTGGCCGCGGCGCCCTGCAGGCCGCGCGGCAGGTAGTCACCAGCCGACCGACTTGTGGCGCAGACGCCGGTGCCTACCGGTCGATGTGGACCGGGTACGGGGCCATTGGTGCGGCGCGCTGCGCTGACGCATGGCGCGACCGGCCAGGTCATGACCGGGCAGGTCATGGCCGGGCCGCCACGGCCAGCCTGCAGCACACCCGCAAACACGAACGGGGCGCGAGAGCCGGCCCGCAAACACAAGCGGGGCGCGGGGGCTGGCCCACAAACACAGCCGCAAACACGAGCGAGGCGCGGCGTCGACCTCGCACGGTCGGCGGCTGGGTAGCCATGCCCGGAGGCTGCCCGGAGGCCATCCGGAGGCTGCCCGGAGGCTGCCCGGAGGCTGCCCGGAGGCCATCCGGAGGCTGCCCGGAGGCCACTCGGAGGCCATCCGGAGGCTGCCCGGAGGCCATCCGGAGGCTGCCCGGAGGATGCCCGGAGGCCACTCGGAGGCCGCCCGGAGGCTGCCACTCGACGGCGATGGACGTCAGCGGGAGGGCAGTCGGCCGCCGTCCAGGCGTTACCCAGTCACCCAGTCACCAGTCGGCCGCCGCCGGACGGCCAGCTGATCCGTCACAAAGCGGCCCGGCGCCGGCTGCCGAGCAACAGTGGACAGCCGGGGTGTGCACTGCATGGGGCGGAGGAACACGGTGGGGGGGGGGGCGGCTCGCCGGCCAGCCGGGAGATCGGCGGCTGACCAGCCCGCTCTGGGCACTCACCGGGTCTCGGCTACAGGGCGCGGCGCTCGCACCGTCTCCATCCTAGCATCGCACTCACGTCCGCAGCAGAAGCACTGAGCGGCGACCGACTGCTCCGCCAGCATTCGATCTGTACCGGCAGCGCCACCCGCCGCCCAGCGGCCGCTGAGCCAACCTTAAGTATGTGCCGACGGCACTGGGCGCCACTGACCGGCACCACCGTGTAGCGAAGCTTGTTATTACAAAGTGATGACGCAATGCTCAGCAGGGTTTTTTTCCGTTTTCCTTTAAAATTGACAAAGACTATATGCAATTTGGTGTTTCTGGATGGAAGGAAAAAAGCTGATGGAATCCGGCAGTGGCGGAACGATAATTTTATAAATGTGTGTGTGTGGAGGGGGGGGGGAGGGGCAGGACCAAAATATAAACGGAACGAAAAAGAGACTTCGGCGCGCCTTCCACGATACAAATTTAGGGTTTTGCATGGCGCCAATCTCTAAATTTCGCATTCGATCTAGTGTATTTTGGTTGGTTGGTTCGATCTAGTGCTCAGGTGGGCTTGAAATAGGTTGAGACTTGCGATGCATGTCTTGAAATAGGTTGAGACGTGCCAGACGATTATAGTTTTGTTACCGACTGACATAGTTGTGCTGCCATCTATCAACAGATTCTTCGTTTTCGCCACACCGCTTGACAAAATGACACCATGAAATACCTTCACTCACATCTTCCCGTCCTTAACACACATCGCTCAGACTGTCCATAATAGGCACTGTGCGTGGAGGGCATGTATCGTGAAATAAATCAATAAATACATAAATAAACAAATAAATAAATAAATAAATAAATAAATGAATGAATAAATAAATAAATATTAGCACCACTTGAGCATGTGCTAAGTGATAGGTGAGTCCCCTTCTAATGGATGCACCCGGTCATTCCTCAGGGCAGGGGATGCGGGACCAGACGGCCATGGATGCATTGCCATATGACGAAAACGCAGCTGTTCTGTCGTCCTGGTGCCCTGAGCCCATCCCTGCCGTGTGGCGGCGCCCGTGCTCTGCGTCGGGCAGCCAGTCGGCGGTCGGCGGCCGCCAGGTGAAGGTGGGCGGCTGACCGGTGTGGCGCCAGTGTCGAACGGCGCCAGATAGCGCCGCCGAGTGTGGCGCGACGGTTGAACGGCGCCAAAATAGCGCGCGTCGGGCGACGCGTGCCGCCGACAGAGATAACACGCTGCACCACAGTGTGGAGCAGCGACAGATAAGACGAGAGGCTCGGCACGATCATGATCGGGCGCTGCTCACCCCCCTCCCCCCGTCCGGTCCACGTGCCAGCGGTGGCCGGCCTCCCGCCGGCGGGAAACGCGTGGACGGACCGCACGTTATCGTTGCTGGCCGTCATTTGACGCCGATGGATTACTTTACTTACTACTCACTGACTTACTTACTACTTACTTTACTAGGCATTACTTGACACTGATGCCGCTTGCCTTCACACTCGCAGGGCTCCGCAACATCTCAGAATGGACGGGGAGAGGTAGGCGCCACCCCCACTCCTGCTATATCGGGATTGGGAACGAGAGGATCGAAAAGCCGTGAGATCTCCGAAGCAATTCCACTCAAGCGAAACAAATTTGAAGATATCATAGATCATATTTTGAAACATTGAACATGTCATGGGTCATTTACTAGGGTCATTGGCGAAGTTCAGGCTAATGTTAAGGTCATATTAGACCATATGCCTTTTGTAACTGTTTTGCGAACTTTACCAATGAATCCTTTGTGAAATAATTGTTCACGCATGTCAAGAACATAATGTCAGAAGAAAAAAAACACGTTTAATAAAATTATATATAATTCAAGTTTTTTACCTACGTCGACTTGGGTCATCATCGCCACATAGATACCGCCACCATAGGTACTTTCCTGCCCCTGCTATCTCCCAGCCACCAATGTGCTTGGGTAAAACCACGCTGTGCTGGGGAACCTCAGGAAAGCCGTAGTTCAGCCCAATCCAAATGGATTTTTCTCCTGATCGTGACTGCCCCAGGATGCAGGAAGGAGGAACTTTCGCAATACGCGAACTGGAGGGGATGGGGGCGAATACCGCCACCCACTAGATCTCTGAAACTAACGAAACTAGAAACACCAAAATTTGGAAGGGAGATTACGGCTGTAATATGCGTTTTACTACCAGAGGTCCGATACCTTGTTTTGTCTGCGTCTCTGCCAGCGCGTCGCGCCTCCACGTCGCCGCGCCGACGAAACCTTTGTGGTGGCCGGCCTGGGGCTGGTCGGTCGGCTTCGCAACCCCGCAGTTCCAATATTTACCAGCGCATTTAAAATCCTCGTGTTGCATACGCTACACTCATCAATTTGCAAATTATTTCGTCAGAATATCCCTGTCCGTTTGAGATATATTCGACAAAAACAGGCGGGGTGTGCGGATTCCGACTCCCCTTCCTCCGGCGCGCGTGCAGTCTTCGGCCGGTTCATCTGCGCGAAGGTCAGCCACGTAATCCGTAGGCACGTCTTCTGGTGTCCCCCGACGGTCGCTCTCCTTGCGATGGCGTGTGACGGCGACGTAAGCGGCCGAGGTGAGAGTGTCACCCGCATCGTGAGACGTCGGCCAAGTCGACAGCACGAGGTGCGGCAGTCCCGCCTCCGAGTGGCCTTTTTTACCCCGGAAGGTGGTCTTACTGAGATGGCTGATAATTGACAACGTTGCTTCCTCTCTTGTTCGGCTTACTGGTAGGTAAAGTACAGGACTTCGTTGGGGTCTCACTGTTGTGCGTGTGTCGCATGTGCGGGGCGCGGACCGTGGTTTATGGTTATAGCACCATGGACCTCCACGGACGTGCGCCCCACTCCCGACTGTTCGCCGGGACAGAGCCAGTCGCGTCAGAGCTGGGCCACAGTCAACAGTTATAATCAGACCGTGCATGGCGAATACAGAGAGACCGTGGTCTTACAGTGCACTGATAACCGACAGTGAGGACTGAGTGTGCACTACCACACTCACTTCCTGGCACATACATATACAGCCGGGCACCGCCGGGCGATACAGTTGTGACACTGGTGCCAACACATGTAACGGGGGAATGTACAGGTACCGCTTCACCTGCACCAGACTGAGGCCAGTGATGCCCAGCAGGACAGGCACCGCTTCACCTGCACCATACCGAGGCTGATGACAATAATGTCGAGCAGGACAGGAACCTCTTCACCTGCACCAGACCGAGGCTGATGCCGGTGATGTCGAACAGGACAGGCACCTGCCTGTTTGAATGTTAAAAACAGTTAATTATCACAGTCCCGCAGCATTTCCTACACCAAGAAGCATAATGGGGGAGGGGGTAAGTTGACACCCCACTAAACTTTGCTTCAATCTAGATAGAGATGCTGTAAAAGTCATAATGCAGCCTTAAACGTTCAGAATTATTGCAACACCATTTTTATCTCTTTTGGTTGGTCTTCTAGGTCAGGTTAAACGAGCCAATGTCTGGTTGCAGCCAGTCCCCGGGTCCTCTCCTTGGTTGTTGGATTCTGGTTGTAAAGTACGAGTCGTGGGATTTCTAATAAGATCTAAGAAATCTAAGAAATCCCATTTACATTTGGTGCCCTAACACGGTCCCGTGTTAGGGCATTGATAAATAGTTGAAAACAGAGCATAGCACGAAATGTAACTATTATAATTGAAATCCAATTAATAAGTTGAACGTTAATTTACTTTCATAGTTTGAACAATTGTAAACAGAGCCGCTCGGATTGTGTTCGCTCTCCTTACACTGGCTCCAATGTCGCAGTTGCCCAATTTATGACGGCGCTGACAACTTACTCGCTCAGATAACACAGACCGACCGACCAGACACGACACAGACCAACCGACCAGACACGACACAGACCAGCCGACCAGACACGACACAGACCAACCGACCAGACACGACACAGACCAACAGACCAGACACGACACAGACCAACCGACCAGAGACGATACAGACCAGCCGACCAGACACGACACAGACCGACCGACCAGACACGACACAGACCAACCGACCAGACACGACACAGACCAACCGACCAGACACGACACAGACCAACCGACCAGACACGACACAGACCAACCGACCAGACACGACACAGACCAACCGACCAGACACAACACAGACCAACCGACCAGACACGACACAGACCAGGTGACCAGACACGACACAGACCGACAGACCAGACACGACACAGACCGACCGACCAGACACGACACATACCAGCCGACCAGACACGACACAGACCAACCGACCAGACACGACACAGACCAACCGACCAGACACGACACAGACCAACCGACCAGACACGACACAGACCAACCGACCAGACACGACACAGACAAGCCGACCAGACACGACACAGACCAACCGACCAGTCGGGACACAGACCAACCGACCAAACACGACACAGACCAACCGAGCAGACACGACACAGACCAGCCGACCAGACACGACACAGACCAACCGACCAGACACGACACAGACCCAACCGACCAGACACGACACAGACCCAACCGATCAGACACGACACAGACCAACCGACCAGACACGACACAGACCACCGACCAGACACGACACAGACCAACCGACCAGACACGACACAGACCAACCGACCAGACACGACACAGACCAGCCGACTAGACCAACACTGTTACGCCACCACCCCCTGAAACGGGTGCTGTCGACAAACTGAAGGAGCACACCGAATTAAACCACCAGTCGCCATCTCAGGAACCTCAGGATCGACGGGACCGACGGGATCGGCGGGATCGGCGGGATCGGCGGAACCCGCGTGGATGAGCAGGTGTTTATGCGCTTTCCTGGGGCACGGATCGCATTTAGTGACTACTAAAAAGGGAGCTTGGTCGGGAGAGGCGAGATCCACGTAGCATCCAGACGATAAATTTGGCCGGCTTTCACTGGTATACATCACTGGTCACATCACCGACCACACCTCTCACCAATTTCACGCCGGCAGTCGTACAGGACATCGCCTTGTTTGCAACTGTGCACCGAGGCAGAAAGACTGTATGGACCCATTCCACGTTTATTGAAAACCAGGACGCCATAGTGTATCACCACCACCGCACTGCCTTAGCACGTGGGAGAGTCTCATGTCCAAATCACCGGTATGATCAGAGGAGTCGCGTGTCACGAGCCAACGCCATACTGCAGCTGGGGGGAGGGGAGGGGAGGGGGAGCCGGAGCGGGGCGCGCCGCCGGTCTGCAGCACTTCACGCTATCTGCAGAGGACAACAATACAAGAGCGACCGAGGCGGCTCATGCCCCAGTCATGGCAGTAGCGGCCGCCTGGGTCCCGAGGCGTAACACCCAGGTCGGAGCCAAGCAGGTCGTGTTCGGAGTCAGGCGGGTTTCAGCCCCACAGTTGACCTGAGTTCAGATGCACACGGGCTCGTCAGGGATCAAACGTATATCGCAACTGCAATTGAGCTCCATTAGTTCCAAGTAGATTGGAATGCGTCTGTCCTGTCGGATCAAGCAAGAGTTTCCGTTCAACAAAGAGGTCAGTGCAGCGTGTTGCAGACCCGTTAACAACCACACACCGACGCCGATGCGACGCCAGTGGCAGCGGAGCCGGCGCAGGCGTCGGGCCGCCTCAGTTGCCGTCCGTCTGGCACAGCTCGACATGGCCCAGTACGGCCGCGGCGGCCGGCTGGTGCACCACCGTCTGGAACCAGCGCGTCACGCTGACCAGCGCGCGCCGACGCGCCGGGCCCAGCGCGCGCGCGAAGGCGGCCAGCAGCGCGCAGCAGAGCGCCACGTCGGCCAGCGTGACGCGCTCGCCCACCAGGTAGGTGCGCCGCCGCAGCACCGCCTCCAGCCGGCCGAGCAGCGTCAGCACCGCCTGGCGGCTGGCGGCGGCGGCGGCGGCCGGCGCGCCCGGCGCCAGCCAGCCGGCCACCAGCCGGTGCAGCTCGTCCGCCTGGCCGAGCGCCGCCAACACCTGCGCCTGGCAGGCGAGCCGCGGCCCGCCACGCAGCTGGTCCGAGCCGAGCAGCAGCGCCGCCGCCGCCCAGTCGCACAGCGTGCCCTGCGGCGTCTGCAGCTGCGGCCGCCGGCCCAGCAGCGCCGAGGACGCGGCCGGCGCGACGTGCGACACGGTCACCGTCTGGCCGCTGTACTGGGCGGCGATCAGGGCGGCCAGCGCGCGCGGGTCACCGGCCACCGTCAGCAGCGTCAGCCCGCTGGCGGCGACTCCGCGTCCGGGGGCGGCGGTCGCGGTGGCGGTGGCGGTGGCGGCGGCGGCGGCGGCGGCGGCGGCGGTGGCGGTGGCGGTGGCGGTGGCGGTGGCGGTGGCGGTGGCGGCGACGGCGACGGCGACGGGGGCGGCGACGGGGGCGGGGGCGGCGGCGGGGGCGGGGGCAGCGACGGGGGCGGCGGCGGAGGCGGCCGGCTCCGTGACGACTTCGTCAACTCTGCTGGGCACCTGGCGGGCAGGCAGACCGTCCACGTTAGGAAACTTCACGTCACGTAAGTTCAGGTAACGTGGGGTTAAGCGGCACAGTGCAAAGTAACGTGAAGTGATTAGTGTATGAGGTAAAATGTGGTGACAAAAGGTTACGTGAGACGAAGTAGTGACGTGAGTGAGAGCACTGGAAGATGAGATTACCTTAGGCACGATAAGATAAGACTACCACCGATCAGCGACAGTGTCCAACGGTGCCGATCGGTGGTGGTACTATTCGGTGGTGGTAACACCGGTTTTATTCTTCATAAGCATGGGCAAGCCACCTGTCGCATGCCTGTCCATGTCAGGTTCGACCCAGTTCTAAAATATGCACCTATGGGTCTCACATGTGCGCCTATGGGTCACACATGTGCACCTAATGGTCCCATACGTACACCTATGGGTCTCACATGTGCACCTGTGTGCCACATGTGCACCTACTGATCCCATATGTAAACCTACGAGTCCCACATGTACACCTATGGGTCCCACATGTGCACCGACAGGTCCCACATGTGCACCTACAGGTCCCACATATGCACCTACAGGTCCCACATATGCACCTACTGGTCCCACATGTGCCCCTACCGATCCCACATGTACACATATGGGTCCCACGTGTGCACCTGCACATGTGTGCACCTACAGGTGCCACATGCGGCTGTGTGTGGCGGCGGGGGCTCACCTCCACCGGCTGCGCGTCGGCGCCCAGCCGGTGCGCGGCGTACTGACGGGCCGCCCGCAGACAGGCGTCCAGCGCGGCCGTGTCGGTGCCCGTGGCCTGGGCCGACTCCGGCTTGCCGCCACCGCGGCCGGCCATCAGCGCGCTCACGCTCTGCACCCACTCGTTGGCCTTGAGTCCGGCCGCCAGCGCCGACTGCGGGTCACGCCAGGTCAGGTCGGGTCAGACCACGCCAATTGATTCACGGCCGGGGAGACGGGCTAGACGCCGCCCGCGGGAAAACAGGCACTGCCGAGTGCGCTGACCCGGGTGGAGGGCCACACCAAAGCGCTGCACGTGCCTTGTCAGGCGGACCTTGGCATGCAGACGATCAGCCGATGGCTCATCTACATCACACACAATGGATAACGTTTGCGTCATGCGTAGGGTATTTCCTTTCTTTATGCACCGCACACTCTTCGTGAAGCTTACATCCTAGCCTACATCCGCATTGCCGCAAATTTCCACTGCAGTACAATGGACTGCCGATGGGGTGACCGAGTGGTTAAGGTGTTGAGCTCTGGGTACCAAATGTCCCGGGTTCAACACTAGCACCACATTTCCCAATATTGCGGCCCACCGGCGAAACAGTGTGGGCAGCGCCATTAGCTGTGACCATGCGTAAAGTGCGTCGTGAAACACCCAATAACGAACAAATAACGGACTGCCGGTGGGCGGCCGCACTACCTTTGGCACGACGCTGAGGCAGATGATCTTGCCAGCGTCCCGGTCGACGGACATGAAGAGTGCCGCCATGTTGGGCGCGATGGTCTTCACTTGCTTCAGAGCACCGTCCAGAGCCTGCGGCATCACCAGCACCACTGCCTCGTCCGATTGTACCATCAGCAGTCGCGAGACACCACATACAATCGGAAAATGACGTCAGTAGCCAGACTCGTGGTGGTCATGGCGGTGGTGATGGTGATGGTGATGGTGATGGTGATGGTGATGGTGATGGTGATGGTGATGGTGATGTTGACGGTGGTGGGATATCATTGCCACCGCACCAATTTTTCGTGAATAAACGACAAAAGAAACGGCACAGCGCATTGAAACTTCGTGTCATAGATGGTTGGTCCCACCATAGATTTGGCATTCGACCCCAAATCAGCTGGCTGGACCCGACTGACTATTTGGGCTTACGGGCGCATGAACTGCTACTGGCTATCTGGCGCCCAAGGCTGGCTGGGTCCAGGCAATATTAACCGATAAAATGAAGTTTAAGTAAATGGTAGCACACAGCAGATGTACACGCACTCGAGGTACTAAAGGGCAAAAAATGGTCGCTTAATTCAACATTAGCTGCCAGAATTCTCTACAGTCAAAACGATCCCGAGTTCACACGATATGGCCCCGTGTCAGCGAACTTACTCTGTCTCTTCGGTCAAGCCCAGTCTCATCTAACATGTGTTTTGTTCTTGTGACGCATCTAGACACTCACAACATAAATGTCACAGAAGTAAGGCTTCTAAAATTGGCGGTAGTTTCAATTTTTCCCTGTTAAAGATACACACATTTTTTCACACGCTATCAGAATATTACATTGCTTAATACAAATCATAGAAAATATCTGTATCTGGAATTGTGCCATCAAATGATTGTGTAATCAATATGTAATGGCAAGCATAAGCACGCTACTTATACACAAAATACTCTTAGGAACGAGTCATGGCGACTTCATAAGCGTACATGAACAAGCACGATGTCGGCAAGTCCTTGAAAGGATGCCTATTCAGTGCTCAGAAAGTGGAATATTCCGCCCTATTTCACGGATAATTTCTCACTGTGGCGCAGCCATTTCGGCCAGAGCCGGCGGCTCGGATTCACCTTCGAGTTGGAGTAGGCGTTGAACCGGCGCACCACCCACGGCAGGCCGCTGTTGGCCGTCACGAACGCCTTGGCCTCGTCCGCCACCGACGTCATCACGGCCGCTTTGGCGGCCTTCTCCTTGTCGTCCTGCCGCTTCTTCATCGCCGAGAGGGCAGCCCGCATCTCGTCCTGCGGCGGGGCCGCGTCAGTGGCCATGGGAGTCAGGTGTCAGGCGCCATGGTCGGCGGGTGAGGCTGGAGGTGGAGGAGGGAGGGAGGGAGGGAGGGAGGGGAAAACGGAGTTGGATTTATGTTCATCACTCTTGGATTCGGAGGAAGTAATTTTCGGTTCCTCGGATATTTTTTATTTCTGGCACCGGAAACACCGCTTTCTATTCTCGGATTTAAGGTTGGCCAATTGTGGGTTATCATTTATGAAATATTTAATTATGAACAAGTGGAACAGAAATCCGACAGCGGGAGATGTAACCTACGTTTTGTTCCACAACAATACATTGCATTATTAGAACGGAAACATGGGTTTAAGAACCGACAGCTTTCAATATCTTTATAGAATATTATTAAGTATGCACTATAATGGATAGTCAAACAGCACCATTCATCAGCAGAAAGATCAGATAATTTTCCAGAGAAGAAAATGTCATGAAAGACAGGAATCCCAGACGGGATCTTTTACCAGTCTGGGGCACGAGTGACGATGTAAGGCGCAAGTATGGGTTGGCGGGGGGGGGGGGGGGGGGGGGAGCGGTGATTAGGGGGACAGCTGGGACAGCAGTCAGTCCCCGATCGCTACCATTGTTGGGCAGTCCGAAACTGAGCGAAGACGACCTGGTCTGGCTGCTTCAAGGCTGCTTTCATATTGTGCTCACTACATCGATCGGTACGAATCGAGTCACCATTGGCATCGTTATTTCGGAATAGTACTCAGTACGCATTATCAATGATACAATTGTGACGAATTTCAGTCAAAAGTTGGCGATTTGCGCTGCCAAAACATGTTTTCAAGCCAGCCGATGGAGAAATCATGAACTTTCCTACGTGGACCCTCGAGGATAAGACAACCATCGGATTGGTGCTGTAAGAGCGACATTAATCCAATTAATCCTATCCTAGCCACACCCGTGGACTGCACCGTTGCCACGCCCTGTCACTGGTGACATCGAGGCAGCCTGATCCGCGCAGAGTCCAGTCTAGTTCACAACCAGCCCCGTCTGGCCCACACCGAACCCAGTCTCGCCCACACCTAACCCCTCTGGTCCAAACCTAACCCCGTCTGGCCCAACCCGAACCACGTCTGGTCCACACCAAACCCCGTCTGACCCACGACAAACCTCGCCTGGCCCACACCGAATCCAGTCTAGTTCACACTTAACCCCGTCTGGCCCACACCGAACCCCGTCTGACCCACGCCAAATCTCGCCTGGCCCACCCCGAACCCAGCCGCCGGGTCCACACCGAACCTCGCCCGACTGAACGGCACCGGCGATGGGCGGGGACAGTCACCTTCTTCCACTGCTGGATAGTGGCCTGCGATATCTCGTCAGTCAGCTCGACGATCCGCCTCACCGCCTCCTTGCCGGTCAGCTGCGGGTCGGCCAGCTGCTCCAACAGCAGGTTCAGCCGGCTCTCCAGGACGGCGGCGCGGTTCAACGCCTGCCGACCGACGGGCGGGCGGTCGGTCAGATCAGCGGGAACACGCGGTCAACGGGACGGGACGGGACGGGGCGGGGCGGGACGGGGCGGGACGGGGCGGGACGGGACGGGGCGGGGGGCGGGGCGGGACGGGACGGGACGGGACGGGGCGGGACGGGGCGGGACGGGGCGGGACGGGGCGGGACGGGACGGGACGGGGCGGGACGGGGCGGGGGGCGGGGCGGGGCGGGGCGGGGCGGGGCGGGGCGGGGCGGGCCCGGGTGGCGGTGGATGTGCTTTTGGGCGCGTCGACTGCGTTGGCTATTTTGCGCCTATATAAGCGTAGATGAAAGCTAAAAAGGGGAAGTCAATTAGCGGAAAATCGACGTGAATGTAGTAAGTGTCGCCATCAAACCATACCATCATTATATGGGATTCTGGACGCATCGAGTACGTGTTTGTTTGTGGCCGCAAAGAATCCGCGGATAAGAACGAACGAACGTCACGAAATGAGCCGTCTCGTGCTCACAGTAGCGACCGGTGATAATACGACGCACTGTCAGTGGCACAGGGCGGAGCGGGCACAGGGCGGAGCGGGCACAGGGCGGAGCGGGCACAGCGGAACGGCTGCCTTCCAGAGCAGCCGTGGGTAGCACGGCAATGGCCCGCTCGATGGTGCGCTCCTGAGCGTCGAATCATGTGGACGAGGACGTCGATCAACACCCACACGACACCCGAGACGACCCGCAAGGCCAAGTGGTGTATGCGACTATCGTACTACCCGACCGCCGGTCGGCCGTTACCCTCTGAGCCTCGGATCGGCCGGTACTCTCTGCATCTCCGGTCGGTCATTACCTCTGCGTCTCGGGTCGACCGCTACCTTCTGCGCCCCTGGTTGGCCATTACCGTCTGCGTCTCGGGTCGGCCGTTACCGTCTGCGTCTCGGGTCGGCCGTTACCTTCTGCGCCTCGGGTCCGGTCAGCGCCATGATGCGACGAATGCCCTTGGCGATGGCCTCCTCTGACGCGATGACGAACGGTCCGACGTGGCCGGCGCGCCTGAGGTGTGTACCGCCGCAGAACTCCACCGAAGTGGCGGCGGCGGCCGGTCCACTCGGGTCCGCCTCCAGCTGCTCCACTGGCACACCTGCACACAACACCGTATCACTGCACTGCTCCACCGACATGCCAGCAGACACTACCGTCTCACTGCTCCACCGACACACCTTCAGACACTACCATCTCACTGCTCCACCGGCACACCTGCAGACACTACCATCTCACTGCTCCACCGACACACCTGCAGACACTACCATCTCACTGCTCCATCGACACACCTGCAGACACTACCATCTCACTGCTCCACCGACACACCTGCAGACACTACCATCTCACTGCTCCACCGGCACACCTGCAGACACTACCATCTCACTGCTCCACCGGCACACCTGCACACACCACCATCTCACTGCATTGCCACACCTGCACACCTGCACACACCATCTCACCGCAGCAGAGCGGCCAAGGGGCTGCACCTGACAGTGGCTGCTTCAGATGAGAATGCAGCATCCAACAGACTGCACTGTCGGCTGTGATGATGAACAGAGGAATTACTGCACTCAAAATTAGGGAGCCAAACATCATGCTGTTCTACAGTGGCTTTGATTGTGGACATTACCGAATATAGCTGCTTCACGGCTGAAGGGAGTGGATCAAGTGAGGATAAAACGCAAATGTCAGCTTTAGAAGTAAATAAACAGTAACATTAACACATCACCTGGCCAAAGGCTCCCACCGCTATGCACTCGATATTGCCGTCTAATGGTTCGCTAACCGCATCACTGAAATGAGCAGGACGGAAACAAATCGACACTGACCAAACTTCATCGCATCCACCAACCCAAGACAAGACGAAGGTATCCCGTCCAGTTGGCGAAAGAAAATGCCAGCCGCCGAAGAGGAACTGACCGATTGACACCACCCGCACCGGGTCCGGGTACGTTTCGTCGAACACGGCGCGAAGGCCCCGGATCGACTTGGCCAGAGCCAGCGGCGTGTCTTTGGCGAACAGCCGACCGTTCTGGCCGATCAGCCGGGTGGCGGTCTCCTCGACCCGGCGCACCTGGGCGGGCTTCATGGCGGCCTGCGGAGCAGAGGGCCGGCCGTGCCTCTCACCCGCCGCATGGAGGAAGGTACACCGGCAGTGTCTCTCACCCGCCGCATGGAGGGAGGTACACCGGCAGTGTCTCTCACCCGCCGCATGGAGGGAGGTACACCGGCAGTGTCTCTCACCCGCCGCATGGAGGGAGGTACACCGGCAGTGTCTCTCACCCGCCGCATGGAGGGAGGTACACCGGCGGTATGGGGGGACACACACCGGCGGTATGGAGGGACACACACCGGAGGAAAGGAGGGACGCACACCGGGGGTACGGAGAAATCCCCGGCCGCAGACGGCCCCGGACCAACACACATGGCAAATTCACGCATCTTAGCGCAACGACCGACATCGGCGCAAGTCAGGCCCGCCGCAGTCATGCGAAACCAAACCATCACCGCACAGAACAAGAACTTCACCAGACGATAACGAGTGCAAGTGGTGACATCGTGATGGCGATCAATGACGTCCACAGCGCCACTTCACACAGCTGCAGGTGTGACTGTTCAGCTCACGTTATTAGACAAACATTCAGGGATCAATAATCGAAGACAACATTTGCGTTCAGACCTGTAGAACAGTTTGGGATTTTAGCAATCAAACCAGTGCAAATATGAGTTAGACACCAACATCAGTTGACTGTGTGCAGTTAGTCATCAACCTATAAAATTGTTACCAGATAACTATCAGCTTCACGGCAGACGGCTGTATAACAAGACCATTTGCAGGGCCCAAAAAGGGTTTCCGGCTGAGCCCCTCACGCCTCACGTTGCTGGTGAAGTCGAACCGCAGCCGGTCGGGAGCCACCAGCGAGCCGCGCTGGTCCGCCTCGGCCGTCAGCACGCGGCACAGCGCGAAGTTGAGCACGTGCGTGCCTGTGTGGTTGTTCATGACCAGCTTTCGGCGCTCCTGTCGGGCGACAGCGGGCGTCACACGTGACCGAGTGGGGGCGCTGCCTCACATGTGGGTGTCACGACACGTGACCGAGTGGGCGGCACTGCCGCACATGTGGGCGTCACGACACGTGACCAGAGTGGGCGGCGCTGCCACACATGTGGGTGTCACGACACGTGACCAGAGTGGACGGTGATGCCACACATGTGGGTGTCACGACACGTGACCAGAGTGACGGTGAGCCACATGTGGGTGTCACGACACGTGACCAGAGTGGACGGTGATGCCACACATGTGGGTGTCACGACACGTGACCAGAGTGGACGGTGATGCCACACATGTGGGTGTCACGACACGTGACCAGAGTGGACGGTGATGCCGCACATGTGGGTATCACGACACGTGACCAGAGTGGGCGGTGCTGCCACACATGTGGGTGTCACGACACGTGACCAGAGTGGACGGTGATGCCGCACATGTGGGTGTCACGACACGTGACCAGAGTGGACGGTGATGCCGCACATGTGGGTGTCACGACACGTGACCAGAGTGGACGGTGATGCCGCACATGTGGGTGTCACGACACGTG
Source organism: Ashinkailepas kermadecensis (assembly GCA_034440615.1). Classification (NCBI taxonomy): domain Eukaryota; kingdom Metazoa; phylum Arthropoda; class Thecostraca; family Neolepadidae; genus Ashinkailepas; species Ashinkailepas kermadecensis. The sequence continues at coordinate 620,931 of JAOTOM010004972.1, forward strand.
ACCAGAGTGGACGGTGATGCCACACATGTGGGTGTCACGTGCACCCTCGATGCCGACCAAGGGTTCCACACGCGTACCCACCAGATGCGCTATATTGCTAGAGGGTTCCACTCCACAAAACCCACACAACCACAAACCCGAAGATCTGCATCTAAATTTGGATCCCTCGCAAGAGACTGGCGTGCTTGGGGACAGGTTCCTTCCAGAGTACGAGCCTCACGATCTGCTCAAATAACTACCTTTTTCCAATGGCTGTCCACACGTAACTGTCGTTAGAATATCAGCAGGCCTTTGGACCCCTCGGAGGAGCAGCTCGGTCACGGTTCCGATTCAAAGCAGCACCGGTGACTGCGGATCTGGCTGCTGGGCACGAGCTCACCAGGCCACGGACCATGCAGCCGAGGAACGCACGCGGCCACGGCGAGACGGGAGTGTCCCAGTGTGGCAGGACGCTGATGTCGCCACATTGTCCACCGACCCCGGCCGGCGGCACCAGGCAGTGTTCTCGCAGCCGTGCCAGGTGTACGGGGGACGGGAGCTGCCCACCGGCCGCACGGGTGGGGGTCGGTCGGCACCGGACCACAGCTGGCCACCACAGCGCACCGCCGACCCACCTGATCCACGTGCACGTGGAAGAGATCGCCGACGCGAATGGTGCCCTCGCCGGAGCCAATGTGAAGCACGTAGCCGCCGCGGATCTGCACGTTCGTCACGGTAAACTCGTTCTCCTGCGGCACACAGGACATGATGCGTCTGCACACATAGCGGAGACACATTAAACAGCAGGTGCGAGAGCTCGCAAGGTACGGACGTAAATTGGTCATTACATCTATAAAATAAGCAGATGCTACATGCGAGCATTATTGTTTAGTGTCAGGATACCTCGATAATATTCATCTCCCAGTCACATGGGTGTTGGTTTCTTCGTGGGTGGAGAAATTCCATTGTTGACCTCCCGTGCTCCATGTTTTCATAGCTTAACTGGAATCATACAGGCAGGCTTCTCATGTTTTTTCTTCTCCTGACCAAATCCAATGTTTCCCCCCCCCCCTCATGACGTTCATAAATTCACACTTATGTCCAGCCACTCCTGAGAGCGGCGTGTGTAGCGTCGTCCTGTCAGAAAACCAGTGTGTGTATGTTCTATAGCTCAGTGCTACCGGCCGTGACTGGCCTTGACCGGCCGTGGCCCGCCTTGACCGCTCGCGCCGCCGGCGTCTCAGTCTGTCCGACCGCTCACCGAGTCGCCGGCCTTGACCATGTAGCCCTCGTCGTAGATCTGGCCGCCCTGCTCGGCGTACATGGCGGTGCGGTCGAGAAGGACGCCGCAGTCGCGGCCGGCGCCCACCTCGTCCACAAACTGCTTGTTGCACCGCAGAGCGATCACTCGGCCCTGGCACGGCTCGAACTCTGTGACGCAGAACACACAGAGCGTCAGCACAACACCGCGCGAGACATGCTGCACCGGCAAATGTTTACCGTCTCTTCGGAACAACACAGGCAACGCGACAGCGACTACTTCCCACTGGAACACTACTCCGCGTGAGGAACCTGGACCGGCAAAAAGCCGGTTGAGGCTGGTAGGAATAAGAACCTAAGGTTCTTTTACGACACATGCGACTGCAAGTCCACATAGCAGTGTGGCCTAGTTATGAACAGTTCGGTCAACCTCTCACGCCGATCGGTCGCCGGTGGACTCTGCGCTTCGCCGGTTGTGGGAACCGAACGTACGACCTTACGATCAAGAGTGCAACGCCTTACCGACTGAGCTATCGCGACCCTACCTCTCCCAGGCTGGTCGGATAGCTAGCTTATGATATGCTAGTGATCAAAACCCGGTCTTAACCGCTTCAAATCGGCTTAAACTGGCCAGCATTCCCATATGTCATCCGTGGAATACAATGTATTTGATCCTTTTCACGGGCGTCTGGGCAGCAAAGATCTGGCGCATTCAAATTATCAGTGAAAAAGCAATACATATCATGCAAGGTGGAAGGTTCCTGAATATCATTCGCCCTGGAATAGTGGAGGGGGAGAGGAGCGAATTCTCCCCATACATAGATATAAGCAACTATGAAGGCTAGGAACATAAAACGGTGGGGATTTTTAAAGGCGTGCCGGACCATTAGTCATTTGCGCCGCCTTTAAAGCGAGTATGTTTTGTAAGCAAAGCTAAGGCAAGTGTAAATTGACGTTAAGGGAGCTTTACGTCATACTGTATGTGACGTGAAATTGCTGAAGGTGGGGCTGGGTGGGGGATTGGTTGGTTATTGGTTTTACGACACGTCGACCGTTGAGTCATATAGCGTCGCCAATCTCTCACGCCGATTGGTCGCGGGCGAAGAGTAGCGACAGGTGAGACTCGAACTCACAATCTTTCGATTGTGAGACGAGCATCTTACCCCTAGACCACTCGTCCCCGGGCTGGGTGGGGGACATCTCCCGGATGTCTAAATGATGTTAGTTTTACTTTACTCTTCCGAAATATAATTTGTAGCTGGGTTGGGCAGGGTGATATTGAGAGTGACGAGAAAGTTGATTATGCTGAGGTAACAGGGCTCTTATGTATAATTTGGTGGCGCTAGGACAATTCGTTCTGGGTCAGATGAGGCCAAATGTGCTACAATTTGTCATTTTTTACGTGTAGTCGTCATTTGTATAACTAAGACATGCACGTTTGGTGGAAAATATAGCACAGCTATAATAACGAACATAGTTGAAATAGTTTACGACAAAAAAAACCGGAAGGCAGATGGCTTGACCTCAAGTCTGTCACACCGTGGATTTTCCCACTTTTTCGTTCGGTGTCACTTTGTATGTCAATTACTTGCAATATTTTCACCGATGTAGTTATTTCTTTTTAAACCATGCAGTAGGTTCTTATTTGAAGGAAGGCAGAGAATCACATTGGTCTGTTTCTTGGTTCTGGGGATATTTACACACAACAATGGAGGACGGGGTAGAATTCACGCAGCTTCCAGTGCGCGTTATGCTCTTACACCCACATGTGAGCCGACTTTAGCTCACGTGTCGAAATTATGCGTACACCCACGAAACCCTCAAAAGTGTCTTCTGATAGTGTCATTAAGGCTAGTGACATATCAAACGTTAGAGGTTGGTGCCCAGCGCGCAATCCAGAACAAGACGGATCCCAAACAAATCCAAGCCCACCATCCGCGGAGCATGTGTGTGTGTGCGCGCATGAACAACAAACCTCACAGACACGTCGCCAGTAACCACCATGACGAAACGCCACACATCGCCCGGCCCAGAGCCGGACAGCAGAACCACCGTCTAGCACAGCATAACAGCATAGACAGCAGCATAACAGCATAGACAGCAGCATAACAGCATAGACAGCAGCACCAACACTGGCCACCGCCGGCCAGTGCGTACCGTAGGCGGCGTCCGGGTCGTCGGAGAGTGCACGATACGCGTACTTCGGCGAGTCGTCGGTAGGCGGCACACCGCGAGACTGCAGCTCGCCGATGGCGTGCACGTCCAAGTTGATCTGCTCGTCCACTCCTTTGCCGCCCGCCTGCGATATCAGCTGAAAACGGCGCCAGATCACAGCAAACGACGGCCGCCCACCGACTGAAAATGGCGCGACATCACGACACAACGAACACGAGAGCGGAATGGAGAAAACGACATGTCGTTTTGTTGTAAACGATACGCCAGGTAGGAGACACGAACAGACCAGAGCTCCCCAACACAGCTAAGAGAGTAATCACAGACCACCTGTACAGAAAACGGACGTCAAATGGACTCAAAATGGATGTTAACTCAGCAAGCAGCGTCTTCTATAGCAAGTGTGTACTATAAGTAAATATGCTCTGCGCTACAGCATTTTGTTATTACTATATTTCCCCTGGGTGTTCGGGCGCTTCGACAAATCTGAAAGGCATGCACATCGCGATCGCTTGGTCTATAAAAAGCGTGTAGAGGGATTTCGCTGCGCCACCAACTCAATGAACTGAACTCCATGAGTCCGATCCACACGGGACGACGTTTACATCGATCGTCCGCGCCTCAATGAACTGAACTCCATGAGTCCGATCCACACGGGACGACGTTTACATCGATCGTCCGCGCCTCAATGAACTGAACTCCATGAGTCCGATCCACACGGGACGACGTTTACATCGATCGCCTCCGTTCACACACGCCATGTCCAGCTGGTGTGAACGCCCGCACCCACCTGCGCCTGCTTCTTGGCCGCCTCGTACGCGACCATGTCAATACTGAGGCCGCGCTCCTCACTCATGAGCGACGTCAGGTCCACAGGGAAGCCGTACGTGTCGTACAGTCGCCAGGCCACCTCGCCTGTGGGTCAGGCGAGGAGGTGGCGAGGCAGTCAGGCTTCAGTTACCGGTGCGTCAACGATGCCTGACGCATAGCCTGGTCACGGCTCCAGTCACCGGTATGTCATTTTGCCAATTTCGTGACTTCCAAATATTATTTCCCAAACACCATCACAGTCCAGCCCAACTCAACCTTAGCCGCCCCAAGTAAGTTCCGTTCTCAGTGTCATCGGTCGACACCACACAGCCCCACACTGGTCAGCCACACTCTGGTCAGCTACACTCTGGTCAGCCCCATACTGGTCAGCCCCACACTGGTCAGCTACATACTATGCCAGACGATCAGCTGGTGGTGCGGTCCAGCGCAGACACTGACCGGGCAGGGTGGTGCCGTCGCCCAGCTTGCCGATGGTACGCTCCAGCAGCGATCGGCCGCGGTTCAGCGTCTTCAGGAACTGCGCCTCCTCCTCGTTGATGATGTCCATAACCGTCTGCGGGTCCTTCTTCAGCTACACACACCGGACGCTGTGTCACGCCGTGACGTGAAGGGCACGCATGGGGATGGCACGTGACGCGTGCGCGTGCGTGCGTGGTTGGTTGGTTATTGGTTTTACGATACGTCGACCGTTGAGTCATGTAGCGTCGCCAATCTCTCACGCCGATTGGTCGCGGGCGAAGAGTAACGACAGGTGAGACTCGAACCCACAACCTTTCGATTGTGAGACGAGCATCTTGTGCGTGCGTGCGTGTACATGTGTGTGTGTTTGAATATGAGCAGGTCAATACATAGTTGCGCGTGGCTTTGGCATAGTTATGACTGGTACGTCTATGCCACGGTTGGGTGTATAAGTGAATGTTGTTGCCGTTAGCTGAGGGCAAGCCAAGTAACGACACGCAATAAAACGGCGACGGTAGAGCAGCCCTCGAACGGTAAGATTGCCGCATTTTCACACCCGAGTCTGTTCGCTTCTCCACGATGTCCTTTGTGTTGTGTTGTGAGTGTTGAAGAGTGAGCCGACTGCGCATCTCGCCGCGGAAGCAGATCTCTGCTCGAATCGACGTGTTCCTCTTGACGGCGAAAACAAGAGAAGTCGCAGCGCTTCTTTGGATCAGAAATAGTCAGACGCATAAATTCCCTCCGCAACTACCCTACAACATGCACAGACCGGTTCGAAACGGACCACACAACTGGTTGTTCTTTCGCAGCTGGGACGGCCATCAGATCGCGCACTGCGCCATCCATCAGTCTGTGAATACTTCGGAGTTGGTGGCAATTACCAGGCCGTTAAGCCTTGTCGAGATTGAACACAAAGATTGCCACACAATTCCAACAGACCCACCGAGCAGCCTTCTCGACCGGAGGTCTTTTTACCTGCCAAACCACCCTATCCGGGGTACTTCTGATACCGCTAGCCGCTCTACATAGCACGAGCTAGAGGACTGCTCTATGCTGAACCAAACTGTCACGTCGCAAATACCGCGGACGGAAGCAACTGCGACCGATGAGCACAGACCGGTGAGCACCGACCGGTGAGCACCGACCGGTGAGCACCGACCGGTGAGCACCTGTTAACTTGCTGGACAACAGTTCGAGACATCACATCAGGTGAAGATGCGGCACGAATTAGCGCCTCTAGTACTTGGCAAGATGGAAACTCGAGTATAACTAAACACCAGGTGTTTGACACCCACAACTATTCACAGCGCCATGAGCGGTGCCACACATTCACACGCAGCCGGCGGGAGTTGTACAGACCAAGCGACCGCCTGACAAGTCAGGAGCGCGGCCGACCGGTGGCTGCGCAACTGCTGGGCGTCCCGCGGCGCGGCGACAGCCCGCCACCACGTCGATGGCGCAGGACTCGGCGCCCCGCCACTCACCCAGTGTTAAAATAACGGCTTCTCGTTAGGTGTGGGATGTCGAAACGAGAACAGTAACTGGTGGTGGTGGTGGATTGGTGTTAGGGGCGCGTCGACTGCCAAGGTCATTTTGCGCCCTACAATACCTGGATGTCGAAACGCGTACCTTTACCTGGAATTGCGCTATGGGATGTTCGGTATCACGATCTCGGATTCGTTATGGTGAGCATAAGTATGATACTTATAAACGGGATACTGTTAAAAACGATGCATAAAAGACTTCACAAACACACACCAAGAAACAAGGTGTCAATACACAATACATTGTCAATTCAGTTTTCAATTCAGTTTCGGGAAGGATGTCAATTCAGTTTTCAGTAAGTGCTATACTCCACCCTATTTCAAAAAAAAATGTGTCACTGCACTCACCTCCGGGAAGAAATCGCCGAGCACGGCCACCACGGTCGGCACGAGCGCGGCGAACACGCCCCTCTTGGCGGCCAGCTTCTCGGTGGCGTAGCGCACGCCACGCCGCAGGATACGGCGGAGAACGTACCTGCCGGGCCCGGCGATACCGTGACGTCACACACTGACGTCACCCGACACACGTCACACACTGACGTCACCTGACACACGTCACACACTGACGTCACACGCTGCCGTCACCCGACACACGTCACACACTGACGTCACCCGACACACGTCACACACTGACGTCACCCGACACCCGTCACCCGATACACGTCACACACTGACGTCACCCGACACACGTCACACGCTGACGTCACCCGACACACGTCGAGGCGCGACCGGCGCGTACGGCACGGAGAGGCTGATTATGTCACCGGGGAATACGCGTCATAGGACAGTTGGTGACGTCGCCAGACCTGACAAGTCGCAGCATGCAAGTTCTGTGATGTGATGTTTGTATGCCAAGCGAGTATCCCACTGTACTCAAAGAAACTTCATGGCTGGCTTTACTGGGATAGGCTCACCATACAGATGAACGTCCAGTTTCTGAACGCATCCTCGGTGCCAGAAATGGATTGCAGCCGTTTCGTCTGTGGAAAACCTAACACCATTTGCAGTGCTCCAGCTCTGGAGTTGTTCATTACAAGCTGGCACTGTCCTGTCATTGTCGTCGTATCAGAGGCAGAGCACCAGAGCGCAGACTCGTCCACGAATAACGATTGTTCGATGGCACCTGCCTCTCGTGCTCAGGTGCCCAGCCAGGACAAACATTCAGGGGGGCGCCATCATTTCTAAAAACCAAGTTTTTGTCCTCAAATTTGACAGGAAACCACACCAACCGACAGATTTTGGTCCTTTGGTCACTCACGACACAAACACGATAATGATCAATTATGCATATTGTCTTAGACTTCGTTTTTGCTTCCGCTTTTTTACCTCGCAGGGTCAAGCCAGGCTCATGTCCTTCCTCCTTTGGTAGGGCTACTTACGATTCTCCTGGTGTGAAGTTCCGATGTGCTTCAGATGACAAGTGATATTATGCAGGAGGCTGAAATACTGTATCAGTAAATTGAATACTTTTCAGCCCAGATGGGGGTTGTGAAAGCAAGAATGCACAGTTAGTTTGAGTTAAGCATGTGCCTGAACCTATGCAGCATATTGTGAAGCATATTGACAAAATAACAGAGAAAAAGGAAGAAAAGGCACCCATGGAAATGCACTCGACAATTCATTCCGTCCTTAAATTTATTTAGTCGTTTTTATCCTCCTCCTATTATAATTTTCCATTCTACCACTACATCCTGAAACAAACAAAAAATTGTATTCGTTGTACTCGTCCGAGTGGCACGTCCGAGTGGCACGTCCGAGTGGCACGTCCGAGTGGCACGAGTACACCGATTCTAGTGTGCAGCCCACACAGATGCACACCATCAGCAGAGATGTCAACATACTTTTATTTGAGGCAGCCAACTCGTCTCAGTGAAGTCGTGAATTTGCACTAGGTAGTCATAAATGCACCGGAAGGTGTTCTAATCTTATTGCGGGTGCCATCAGAAAAATCGCATTTTTTTGCATAATTAGTGTGTGTGTGTGTGTGTGCGTGTGCGTGCGTGCGTGCGTGCGTGCGTGCGTGCGTGCGTGTGTGCGTGTATGTATGTATGTGTGTCTGTATCGTGTACCCAAGTACGTGTGCTTTTGCGCACCACAGTTCTCACCCTCGTCCGACGTTGTCGGGCCGGCCGCCGTCCGACAGGGCGATGGTGAGCGTCCGCACGTGGTCGGCCAGCACCCGGTACGCCATGTCGACGCCGTCCGTGTCGTCGGCGCCCACGTGACCCGTGTACGGCCGCACGCCAGTCAGCTGCCGGCACAGACGGCATGATATGAGAACGGATGAGAACGGCATATGATAACAGAACGGTCATATGTGATATGACCGCACATATGAGTGCATGCTTTGTGTGGCGATGGCGCGTGCTGGCGGGGGCGGGTAGCGACTGTCGCACCGTGTCGGTGGTCAAGAGTCGTGCTGGTTGAAGACATTGTTGCGATAGGCACCTCGATTTAAGACCAACTTGGTCTTTTATCCCAATGTGTGCTATGATGTGTTAAATAAATGCACAAACAAACAAACAAACAAACAAACGGTGGCCACTCACGCCCGGATGGTGGCCGGTCAGCCGCGAAAGACTAATTCAGGGTGGTTGGTTGGTTGGTTATTGGTTTTACGACACGTCAACCGTTGAGCCATATAGCGTCGCCAATCTCTCACGCCGATTGGTCGCGGGCGAAGAGTAGCGACAGGTGAGACTCGAACCCACAATCTTTCGATTGTGAGACGAGCATCTTACCCCTAGACCACTCGTCCCCTAATTCGGGGTGGTTCAGGCTGGCTGAAATGGTGGCGGGTCAGCCGCGCAAGAGGCTGACTCCGGGTGGCTCTGGTTGGTTGGTTGGTTGGTTATTTGGGCTTAGGGACGCATCGACTGCTTCGGTCATCTGCAGTGGTTGGTGGGTGGGTGTTTCCGCACCATACATGTGTCGGCGGTGTTCGTTCGGAGCCATCAGAAGGTACTAGTGTTCTGTTAGGAAGGTACTGGTTTTTGCTCAGGACTAGTGTTCTGTTCGGAAGATGCCGGTTCTGCTCAGAAGGTACTAGTGTTCTGTTCGGAAAGCACCGGTTCTGCTCAGAGGGTACTAGTGTTATGTTCGGAAGGTGCCGGTTCTGCTCGGAAGGCACTAGTGTTCTGTTCGGAAGGTACCGGTTCTGCTCAGAAGGCATAGATGTTCTGCTGGGAAGGTACTAGCATTTTGTTAGGAAAGTACTGATGTTCTGCTCAGAAGATACTGATGTGTTCGGAAGATCTTACTGCTTTGTTCGGAACGCATTATTGTTCTACTCGGAATGTTCGGCTCTGCTCAGATGGCACGGGCACGAGTGTCGGTTCGAGTCCAATGTGACGAGGGTTTCCGCAGAACGATCTGGTGGTGGCGTTCGCTGCACGGGTACGCCGACTCCGTGAACATTGTCGCCCCTCCCCCTCACAGAATGCGTCGGCTCGGACGGAACATGACACGAAGCAGGACATCGCCATGGGAAAGGAGGATGAAGCACGGGGCCCGCCAGGTGCGGCGAAAGACGAGCCGCACGGGACGATCACTTCGCGATCTGATGAATGGAACCCTGGACGACAGTTCGCCACGTTTATTTGCCGGGCACGTGGCAATATAATTATTGAGGGATTCCACACTTCCAGACGTTCTCGATGCTATGCTAAACGAGGGCCCACTAGCAACCTGGATGAGGCATTAAACACGAGCGTCACCGTACGATCTGCTGATTCAGGGGCAGATATAGGATGTGCCTCATTGCAGCACGTGCGAACGCGGACATTCAGCGGTGGTCCGACTCCGATGCCGGATAGGGTGGGCTCAACCGAGTGGCAAACAAGACCGCCAGCCAGCCCCACCTTAGTGATCTGCTGGAATATGGGCTGGAACAGATCTGTGTCGTAGTTAGACAGCTTGTTCTGCAGAATGGAGACGAGCCGCTCCAGACCCAGACCGCAGTCCACGTGCTTCTTGGGCAAAAGCTTCAGTGAGCCGTCCGTCTCCCTGGCAACCGAAAACGACGCCATCAGAATTGAATCTTCGAATCATTCAATCGCTGGCAAGGTACCTTGATTGTCGATATTGGGTATTATTTCATGTCTGGAATTTGTTAGGAAAGACATGTGATATCAAATCCATATTATTTCTTATATTAATTCCTTTATTCTATCAAGACAGGTGAATGCAGAGTACAAATATACCAATCGAGTCACTTGAAGCTTTAAAGCTGACAGAACATGCATCACTGAAACGACATGCAAAAAATAGCGGGAGAAGGATGGGGATGTGAACAGGGTTGGATTTCTCCTTTATCATTCTAGAAATCATTTCACTAATCACATGCAGAGAGGGTATCTTCTCCAAACAGTTGACATCAGGATCCCAGTTTGCAATTTCCGGTGAATCTTGAGCACTTTATCACAGAGCAGTTAATTTTCAAACAGGACCATTCAGCCTCCAACTGGGGAAAACTAGAGGATTACTTTCCGGAGATGATAATTTTCTGGAGGTAAAAAATCCTGGAACAGTCTATTTTTATACGCATGGGTGAGGAATAGGCTGAATCACTTCAGGAATAGCATCAACTACTGAAAATAAACCGTTGCAGAATTTGAAGCATAAATGGACATAATTCAGTATGAATTTTCATAGTTTACTATCAGACATCACCATGGCCGAGTTCAACTTTACGCCGCGAGCCTCAACCGCGTCTGCAACACCATTTGAGCTCCAGTGTCTCCAGAAATTCATGGCAAACTGGAGTCAGAAAAACAAAAGGGTGCGTGCAGTACATCAGTGATTCGAATTACCTTGTGGGGTAATTCGAATCCTGCCCAAGCATGCAGGAAAAGTAATAAAAAATGATGCAATACAAAGCAAGTTGGCATGCATCACGCAGATGCTTTTAAATTACTGAGAACAAGACAAAATAGCTTCCGATAATCGATTGGTGTATCATCATAATTTAGAGTGTAAGATATTCCATCAAGAAATCATATCCCTAGATTTCTACTCTATCGCAGCTGCGTCTAAAGTTTGCATACCACTCAGTCAGGTCGCATCCACAGCTACACTATATACATACGAAACTGCGGTCATAAATACAAAAGCCAGCAGCGGGACATGATATCCCGAAGTAGTTTTGGGCTCCGGGTTCCGTTTTGCGTACGTAATTCAATTAAAGCTTGAAGCCGAACCGCCAGACACGTTTGTTTAAACTGTCGTACGAGTGGTCTGTGCGGGCGATGGTTAATGTCCTCGCCGTCCTGTCTAGTCACCAGTCAAAGGGCTGGACGTGCTCCCTGTCCCCGGCCCGCCCAGTCGCCAGTCACACGACTGAACGTCCTCCCTGCCCCCGGCCCGCCTAGTCGCCAGTCACACGACTGGACGTCCTCCATGTCCCCGTCCTGCCCAGTCGCCAGTCACACGACTGAACGTCCTCCATGTCCCCGTCCTGCCCAGTCGCCAGTCACACGACTGAACGTCCTCCCTGCCCCCGTCCTGCCCAGTCACCAGTCACACGACTGGACGTCCTCCATGTCCCCGTCCTGCCCAGTCGCCAGTCACACGACTGAACGTCCTCCCTGTCCCCGGCCCGCCCAGTCGCCAGTCACACGACTGAACGTCCTCCCTGCCCCCGGCCCGCCCAGTCGCCAGTCACACGACTGGACGTCCTCCCTGCCCCCGGCCCGCCCAGTCGCCAGTCACACGACTGGACGTCCTCCCTGTCCCCGGCCCGCCCAGTCGCCAGTCACACGACTGAACGTCCTCCCTGCCCCCGGCCCGCCTAGTCGCCAGTCACACGACTGAACGTCCTCCATGTCCCCGTCCTGCCCGGTCACCGGTCACACGACTGAACGTCCTCCCTGCCCCCGCCCCGCCCAGTCGCCAGTCACACGACTGAACGTCCTCCCTGCCCCCGCCCCGCCCAGTCGCCAGTCACACGACTGGACGTCCTCCCTGTCCCCGTCCTGCCCGGTCACCAGTCACACGACTGAACGTCCTCCCTGTCCCCGTCCTGCCCAGTCACCAGTCACACGACTGAACGTCCTCCCTGCCCCCGGCCCGCCCAGTCGCCAGTCACACGACTGAACGTCCTCCCTGTCCCCGTCCCGCCCAGTCGCCAGTCACACGACTGGACGTCCTCCCTGCCCCCGCCCCGCCCAGTCGCCAGTCACACGACTGGACGTCCTCCCTGCCCCCGCCCCGCCCAGTCGCCAGTCACACGACTGGACGTCCTCCCTGCCCCCGCCCCGCCCAGTCGCCAGTCACACGACTGAACGTCCTCCCTGCCCCCGTCCCGCCCAGTCGCCAGTCACACGACTGAACGTCCTCCCTGCCCCCTGTCCGCCCAGTCGCCAGTCACACGACTGGACGTCCTCCCTGCCCCCCGCCCCGCCCAGTCGCCAGTCACACGACTGGACGTCCTCCCTGCCCCCGCCCCGCCCAGTCGCCAGTCACACGACTGAACGTCCCCCCTGCCCCTGTCCGCCCAGTCGCCAGTCACACGACTGGACGTCCTCCCTGCCCCCGGCCCGCCCAGTCGCCAGTCACACGACTGGACGTCCTCCCTGTCCCCGTCCTGCCCAGTCGCCAGTCACACGACTGAACGTCCTCCCTGCCCCCGGCCCGCCCAGTCGCCAGTCACACGACTGAACGTCCTCCCTGCCCCCGGCCCGCCCAGTCGCCAGTCACACGACTGGACGTGCTCCCTGCCCCCTGCCCGCCCAGTCGCCAGTCACAAGACTGGAAGTCCTCCCTGCCCCCGACCCGTCCAGCCAGACACCTGTTGAACTGGATGAACACCAGGTTCCAGATCTCGACCACGTTCGGGTCGTCTTCGTTGACCAGGTGGGCGGCGGAGCGGCCGCCGATCCGGTCGAAGTGGATCTCCGTGCACGGCCCGCACGGGCCCGTGTCGCCCATCTCCCAGAAGTTGTCCTTCATGCTGCCCGGCAGGACGTGGTCCTCGGCGATCCTGTCGCACCACGGGCGCGTCACCAGCAGGTCAGACGTCGGTGGGGTCACAGTGCCTTGTTGTGGCGAGTGCTCATGCTGCTGCCAACAAGGAAGGCGGAGGGCAAAACGGCCTGCTTGTTTGTTCATTCTCGGCACATTGGCAACAGGTGTACTCCCAGTTATAGCACACGATAAAGTAGAGTTAAAAAACTATAACTACACATGTAAACACAGTCACATAAACACATTAACACACTCATATTAGCATGTGCATGGGTACACATCCTATACAAAAAAAAACAATGCAAGGAAATAGTGAAATGGATGGAGATATAGCGCGCTACTTAATGTCGAATCGTCTTCACGGGCCCCTAACATCAGCTCTGAAACTGCTATAAATCCAGCTACAGCCTGGCAATGGATATGCAGACGAGTATTAGTTAAATAGACTCGCTACATGGAAAAATTGACCCCATTTGAGTATTACGATTATGCACAGAATTAACCTCGTGCTAAAAACATCTCAGGTCTATGAACACAAAAAATTGAACAAAATTACTGGATATATTTCCACCCAGAGTTATTATCCCAGAGTAACAGCCAAACTGTTCATAATGACCCAGAGTAGAACATGCTCAAAACATGCTCCAAATAGCGCTAAACCTGACAAAAACCAGTGAACCAGATTGTGATGGTCGAGCGTTCCCACTCCTACGTACGGGGCACGTACAAGAATGGCTGTCACGAGTCTTGTGTATCGGGCTGGTGCATCACCGGGGAAGTGTCCAAGCCGAATTGCGGAGTCTATGCTACGTGAAATAATTTCACGAAGAAACGAGACTGACATCTCGTGTGTTGCCGACAGACCGGCCGCACTGCGCCACACCGGCCGCCGTGTGCAGACCGCAGCCGCTCACCCGAGCGACGCCCAGATCGACCGGGTCTCCAGGTCCGGCTCCATGCCGGCTTCCGGCTTCCCCTCGAAGTAGGTGACGTACATGCGGTCCTTGGGCAGCTTGAACACGTTGGTCAGTAGGTCCCACGCCCAAGTGCACATCTCCTTCTGCAACACGAGCGGCTCGGGGTCGGTTGTCAGCCTCGGCGCAGACCCGGCCGGCTGGGGTCGACATGGCGGCTGACATGGGGCGTCGGCGACCAGCGACTGTCAGTGGGGTCTTGTGGGGCTGCACCAGCAGACCTACCCGTAACTGTCCGGCACATCGCAGCACACGGGTCACTGCATGTTCCGCACGTCTCGCAGCGTTATGTCCTGATCACATTATCGATGTAGTGTACTATCTACCCGCAACTGTTCAGCACATCACAGTATACGGGGCACTTCATAATGCCCCGCACGTCTCGCATCGTTATGTCCTGATCACATTATCGATGTAGTGTACTATCTACCCGCAACTGTTCAGCACACCGCAGAATACGGGGCACTTCATGATATCCCGTACGTCTCGAAGCGTCAGGTCATCATCACAATATCGGTGAAGTGTACTATCCACCGGTAACTGCCTAGCACATCGCAGAGCACAGGGCACTTCGCAATGTTCCGCACGTCTCGCAGCGTTAGGTGTGTGTGTGTGTGTGATTAGGGTTTTAGGGCGAATCGACCATGGTATATCATTTAGCGCCCACCGCAGCGTTAGGTCCTGATCGCATTATCGGTGTAGTGTACTATCTACCGGTAACTGTCCGGCACATTGCAGCACACGGGACACTTCATAATGTCCTGTACAAGATACACCACATGCACGCAGGCAATATTAACCTTTCAAACGTGCAGCTTTGAAATACCATTGGATACTGAACAAAACAAAAATTGTCTCCGGTTCTTAAATTTCGAACCTTGGCAGCAGCACTCTGAAACTGAACTTGCCGACACTGTCCGACAAAGGGCCACAATCATGGCAGCACCGGTCCAGACAGTTACCAGGCTAATCGTCGCCAGTTCGCCGCTTACGCATCGGGAACGCGACAACACGCCAGTGTTGCGGCCGCCTCGGCTTCCCGTCGGACGGTGGCGTCCGGCTGGAGCCACCGGTCCAACACTCGAGGGCCGGGCACCGACCTTGAAGTAGTCGCCGAAGCTCCAGTTGCCGAGCATCTCGAAGAACGTGTGGTGGTACACGTCTTTGCCGACGTCGTCCAGGTCGTTGTGCTTGCCGCCGGCGCGGATGCACTTCTGGCTGTTGACGGCGCGCACCAGACGGCTCTGCTCGCTGCCCGGCTCCACCGTGCCCAGGAAGATGGGCTTGAACTGACGGACCGGGTCACGCCGGGTCACGGTCAGACGACGTCGGGTCACCGTCAGACGAGATCGGGTCACGGTCAGACGAGGTCGGGTCACGGTCAGACGAGGCTGGGTCATGGTCAGACGAGGTCGGGTCACTGTCAGACGAGGTCGGGTCACGGTCAGACGAGGCTGGGTCATGGTCAGACGCGGCCGGGTCACCGTCAGACGAGATCGGGTCAGGGTCAGACGAGGTCGGGTCACCGTCAGACGAGATCGGGTCACGGTCAGACGAGGTCGAGTCACGGTCAGACGAGGCTGGGTCATGGTCAGACGAGGTCGGGTCATGGTCAGACGCGGTCGGGTCACCATCAGATGCAGTTGGGTCACCATCAGACGAGGCCGGGTCACCGTCAGACGCGGCCGGGTCACGGTCAGACGAGGTCGGGTCACGGTCAGACGAGGTCAGGTCATGGTCAGACGAGGTCGGGTCACGGCCAGACGAGATCGGGTCACGGTCAGACGCGGCCGGGTCACCGTCAGACGAGGTCGGGTCACCGTCAGACGAGGCCGGGTCACCGTCAGACGCGGCCGGGTCACCGTCAGACGAGATCGGGTCACGGTCAGACGCGGCCGTGTCACCGTCAGACGAGGTCGGGTCACGGTCAGACGAGGTCGGGTCACTGTCAGACGAGGTCGGGTCACGGTCAGACGAGGCTGGGTCATGGTCAGACGCGGCCGGGTCACCGTCAGACGAGATCGGGTCAGGGTCAGACGAGGTCGGGTCACCGTCAGACGAGATCGGGTCACGGTCAGACGAGGTCGAGTCACGGTCAGACGAGGCTGGGTCATGGTCAGACGAGGTCGGGTCATGGTCAGACGCGGTCGGGTCACCATCAGATGCAGTTGGGTCACCATCAGACGAGGCCGGGTCACCGTCAGACGCGGCCGGGTCACGGTCAGACGAGGTCGGGTCACGGTCAGACGAGGTCAGGTCATGGTCAGACGAGGTCGGGTCACGGCCAGACGAGATCGGGTCACGGTCAGACGCGGCCGGGTCACCGTCAGACGAGGTCGGGTCACCGTCAGACGAGGCCGGGTCACCGTCAGACGCGGCCGGGTCACCGTCAGACGAGATCGGGTCACGGTCAGACGCGGCCGTGTCACCGTCAGACGAGGTCGGGTCACGGTCAGACGAGGTCGGGTCACCGTCAGACGAGATCGGGTCACGGTCAGACGAGGTCGGGTCACCGTCAGACGCGGCCGGGTCACCGTCAGACGAGATCGGGTGACGGTCAGACGCGGCCGGGTCACCGTCAGACGCGGCCGGGTCACCGTCAGACGAGATCGGGTCACGGTCAGACGAGGTCGGGTCACCGTCAGACGAGATCGGGTCACCGTCAGACGCGGCCGGGTCACCGTCAGACAAGATCGGGTTACCGTCAGACGAGGTCGGGTCACCGTCAGACGAGATCGGGTGACGGTCAGACGAGGCTGGGTCACGGTCAGACGAGATCGGGTCACAGTCAGACGAGGCTGGGTCACGGTCAGACGAGGTCGGGTCACGGCCAGACATACAGTCCCCATATGAACAGAAACAGCAATATATTTGGACAGTGCATACAATTTAATACAAATATCCAGCGGACCACATTGGAACGAAATGATTAAAACCACGGTAGTAAAACCTGCCAACCCCGAGCAAAACCGGTGACAACCATCCAGCTGTCATGTAAATATGCATTGGCCCTGGCGATCCTGATGACACCATATGGGTCCAGCCTGACTCATAGGCTTTTAATTCATCTGGGACATAACCCAAGTCATCCTGATGACACCATACAGGCCTAGCATGACCTATAGGCTCTTAATGCATCTGGGATGCATTCAATTGATGGGACGAGTCGCACTGCGAGGCACTTTGCAATCAACCTGGAAACATGCTTGCTATTCCCCTGTCCATCCCCCCTAAAGAAAACATTGCTGGTAAGACATGATTGCTTTGAGACCTTTTCACTTTAGTGCCTTGTCAATGCAGGCACTTAATGTTTTAAACGTACCTGATTCATCCCCGCATTGGTAAACAGTAGAGTTGGGTCATCGTGTGGGACGACCTTGCTGGAGTGGACGTAGGTGTGGGACTGCTTCTTGCTGAAGTAGTCGATAAACGTCTCACGCACCTCATTAGCCGTACTAGCACCCGCCATTGCCGTTCGACGACTGGGTGGTTTTGCGCTGAAAGCATGCACAATCAAATCATGCCATGTCAAGGTACTTGACATGGTCCCAAGAGCAGAGTCAACAAAACTGGGGCTTTGTGAGGCTACTTCATTTAAATGTATCTAAAATTGCACAGCATAATGGCTATGGACATATTCTGCTGTTGTAAGGAGCAACCTGGCATCGGCTTGGTTAGTAGCATGATCTATAAAGAAACCATGCCCTTTGTGAATTTAGATCTGGTGCTTGTAATAAACCTGCATAATGAAGTAAATTTTGCACCCTTTTTCTGCCATAATTTCACAATTTTCTGCCACATATCCTTCAATAAGTGATTATGCAGCAGTTTGGTGTAACCAGTCCACTAAAATACTACTCTTTTGGATCAAAGAAAGGAAACAGAATTAGGGTTGAAATTCCTCATCTCAACTCCCATCTATTTCAAAGTAAAAAACGTGCATCTCCTGAATGTTCTTGTGGCTGCCAAAATGAGAATGTTTGGCACATAATTAGTTAGTTATTTGGGCTTTCGGGCGCTTCGACTGCTCTTTGGCACATAATTATAGATTGTCCACATCACATTGGCCCCTGAAATAAACTGTTCAACAACATTTTACAGCACCTCTGTCAGAATTTTCCAGGATTCCAGCTGCTTCTTCAAACTTTGTCTCCTGCTACCTGGGGACAGTTGGGTGGTAGCTTGCCATTTTCATAACTAAGTATCAAAACCTATAGATTTGACTTAAACTAACAATGATAACCAGTTAGCAATGGCCACACTAATTTCGGTCACGACCTATGCTGGATTGAGCAGTGGCTTCACAGATGATCGGCGGCATCTGTGGTTAGGGGTGCAGGAGGAAATATTCCATTAAGAAATGTGTACTTATGTTTATCTTTCACTCCAGTGTCATTCCACGCCTTCAAGTAGGCGCCATGATTTAAGCAACCAGTGTTTCTATACCACTCTGAGAAAATGCACAATATATTCATTAGACTGATTACAATAAACATTATATGATGAAGATGATGATGATATCAAGTGGAAGGCCTCACCCATAGGACAAAGTATGGCATACTTGAGAAGACAAGGCATGGTTCAACCAACCTCATTTGCACAGGAGATTGTGCCAGAATCCGGGCAAACCTCACCCTATACTCAGACAGATCCACCCTGCATCCAGACCCAATCTGTGAAATGTTCATAATCAAATGCTGTGATCAACCTTGTGCTGCTTGCAATGCCAATTACAAATGTCACGCTTGGTATTTTGTGGAATGATCACTTATAATTCGCTGATGCTAATTGCACCATTTCACATCATGAAGACACAGACTGAAAAGTATGCACTTTTGACAAGATGTCATTGGTGCAGGGTCGGCAGGCAGTGATGCTTTGATTGGTGTGGGGACAGGTACCTGGTGTGGACAGGCTGATCATCAACTGACACTTTGCACAATACTAAAATAATCAGAAGAAAATCACTATGAATGAATAAAACAAGAAAAATAACCAGTGTGCATAATATTTGTCCAGTTGATAGGTTCCAAATTTGTTTACCATTCAAAACACCCTGGTCCCAAAGCAGTGTTAAATAATGCATGAAATAGGGTGGAATATACGACTTTCTGAGCACTCAATCGACATCCTTCTCCAAGAAGTATCGACATCCTGCTTCTCCATGCGTGCATATGAGTTATTCCTGTCTCCTTTCTAACAGTACCTTGTTTATAAGTATCATGATCATGCTCTCAATAAGGGATGGTGATACACGAACATTTCACAATGCAATTTCAGGCAAAGGGATTATTCATAATGCGATATGGCATGCAGTGCCATTGTATAGCATAGATATTTTTTTCTTGCTATCCTCAATGTCTCTTCCTAAATTATGAATATCAAAACAACTTATGAAGGTACAGTCATAAGTGAACCATTGGCTGAAATTTGAGTCTGAAAGACATCAAAGGTATTTGAAATGACACTGATACCATGGCAAATTTTGACATCCTACTGTGCTCGTTCCGACATCTCACACCTAACGAAAAACCATTATTCTAACACTGTCCCAAAGTCAGCCCAGTATCCCATGTGGTTTAAAATAGTGGGGTGGGAAGTGTGGGAGGTTAGTTTTACTTTAATCATGTCATGTGTGCATTTTTGTACTGATTCAATGTGAAAGATGTGTTGATGTAGAAAACCTGCTTTCCTTACGACTAATGCCTTAAGATTGTCTTACCTCATGCTTTTTGCATTTCAATTTTGGGCTTGTATTCAATCTCCCTGGTGCAGTTTTTTTTTTGGTAATCTTCAAGTATTACCCCTCACACTTTCTTTATATCAACAAGGTACCTAAGTTACCATCATCTGAATGTCAGTCAGCTGTTGGTGACATCAATAAATGTACAGATAAAAACCTTCAACCAGGTGCACTGAATGAACCCAGGGGCATCACAGGGATATTTTGAAGGGGTTGATTTGGTTATCATTCAGGTGCATCAGCAGTATAACCTAACCTAGCCTAACCTAACCAAAACGAAAGTAATCTAACCTAACCTAATATACCATAACACCCCTGGGTTCATTCAGTGCACCCAGCTGGAGGTTTTTCTCAGTATGCTTGAGTGGCATCACCAACAGCTGATTGGCAGTCAGCTGATGGTAACTTAGATACATTGTTGATATAAAGAAATTCTGAGGGGTAATACCTATTTGAAGATTACCCAGATTTGTACCATCCCAGTGCAATTATTTGTGTAATTTTGTATGAGGCTGGTGCATCTCACTGAGCTTTGGCATTCTTTTCAGTCTGGATGAAGATGCAAGATCAAACAACACAATATGCCAACACAGAAACATTATTGCAATAATCAAAACCGATAACAATTGTATGATCAATAAACCTCAAGACATCCTCTGCTGCAAATAATTAGACTAGCTTAGTTCAGCAACAGGACTACTGCAATTGATGCAGCCTAAAGCTTAAATAACTAGCTTAGTTCAGATTATACAACCTCTACATAGTGGTTCATGAAATCTTGGCATTACAACAAAACCACTTTTGATCCCAGCATACCACACCTACAAAAATTACTAATTGGGCTCATACACTATTCTTTGCATTTCTTTTTCTTACTGACAGTCCCAGTTATGATCATTCACCCCTGGCCAGTCTGTACAGCATGGTAATCAGGGTGGGAATTAAGGCAATTCTTCAGAGATTTTATCCCTGAAAACATTTTTGCCCTCTGGGTTCATACTGGATAAGATTGGCTTCACATGTACTCTGACACAAATGTGGGAACAAAGATATCAATAGGAACAAACAGAATGACACCCACAGAATGATGGTTATTCCACTTACGGTCACCACTCGAACAAACCACTTTTAGCTGGACCACAGCCTCACACACTTCACTCAAGCTCAACCACCAGAAATGCAGACAAAAAAGTGCAAACACGGCTTGCAAGATGGTACTCCTGGGCACTGGAATACAATATTATCTGGTTACTTACTCCAGTTCATACTCCTGTTACCAGACTCTTGAGCTGCACCTCACAAACCTGCATTTCTGCCACCCATATAGTGGAAAATTTGAAAGCTTTAAGAGACATCCTCCAGTGTCATGGAGTGCACCAATCAGAATTGGCTGGTTAGTGTTTTCTGTTCTGAAATATTTATGTCAACCAATTGATGTACGGCATTTTTATATGACATCTTAACGATTATTAACTTTGAACACATTGCTAATAGTGTCATACCACAAACACAAGAACAACTGTTCCTTTGTGTTGTGCACAGCCTTGTGCACAGCTATCACATCCGACTGCAGAGTATGTGGTAGTGGAGGTGGGTTTGTATTACATAGATAATTATCTGCCATTAAGTTGGCATGCACTCGGACTCCAAACCTGGAAAGTAAGTTTCCCATTCTGATGGTAATTCCAGTGATCTCATACTGTGCATGGCCTTCTTGCAATCGTCTGTCAGTGCACAACAGTCACACCAGTGTGCTGGGGATAGGTTGGTGCATATGGAAAGGAGAAAAATAAGAAAAGCAAATGAACATAAACTGAAAAAACTGCAGTTTAATGGTAGATGTGGCACTTACCACAAATAAATGTTAGTTATCTATCATTGCTACACACACTGCACCAAATTTGGTTGAAAGTGACATTTTTTTGCAGTCTGGGACCTCATTCAACGACCAAAATACGTATGCAGGTAGTGGAAGAGGGGGCATCTGAACACTGTTTCCAAAACACCTACCTTTGGACATCTCCCACATCACATTCAGTGGGTAAATAACAAAAAAAAAGGTGATATTCATAAATGATGGACTTTTCTCTACAGAAATACAAAGATCTGATCACATAATTATACTGATTCTTTGTGTACAGAGCTAGCAGTCAGTGGGCACCATTTTAGGCTTCCAAGAGCAGTTGGCTTAAGAAAACCACAATGAAGTGACCTCTGATATTTGTTTGCCATTACACCAGTATTTTTTTGCAGCTACTAATAACTTGTAACACAACAGCTACAGTGAAGTAATCCTGCACAACCACATCTTTGTGTTTGGAATATGGCACACCACTACAAAATAATTGTCTGTTTCAAAGTTGCTCTTTGCAAGTGCTCAGAGGATCTTCATGACAAGAAACTGTTTGAATATGGATAGCTTGTTCATTTTTGTGCTCAGTAAACACAGTACAATTACTGGTCCAGCCATGCAGAAGCAACAGTAGAGCTATTTGTTGCATGATGTCTTAAGTGTTCCGACCCCACCCCTCTTCCCCTAGGTACCTACATATCACAAAATAGGCACATCCAACACCACCCCCACGGTGGCAGGCTGGTAAAACTCAACAACTCAACTGACAGTAGTAATGCAAATGGCACTCCTAAATAGGCAGATAGGTGCGTCAACTTAAAAAATGCTCAGGAAATCCAAGCTTATAATGGGATGTTGAGCGGAGCACACGTCTAGCCAAGCTACCTGCAGCAGACAACACCACAAAAGGGACAACCAGATAGCAGCCACACGCGATGAGCCCGGCCGTGTATCTCAAACATGTCTTCGCTGCGCCACAGATGAAAACTGAGCATGTAGTGGAAGTAAGCAGAGATTCAGCAGAGATTCAGCAGGGATTCAGCATGGATTCGCAGGGATCGACGGCCCCTTCGATCTCGGTGGACATCGAATCTAACGTGCTTCATATCAATCGAAAGTGCTCGAAATCCCAAACAATATGAACATACTCTTCATTTCGTCTGTCCCGTAGGACAAATTGTATGGGCATGACAAAATTTCGAGTCTATGGGCAGGCCCCTACGATTTTCACAAAAATCACTGTCTAGGTCCGCGTCGGGTAGTCAATCAATATGGCTGAAGAAACCTATATGGGAATTGAATATTAAAAGTTTCTATGGGGAAAAAACAATTAGAATATTCGCCAAAATTCGAGAAACATATTAAAGATATCTTGTTACATATCAATCGAAAGTGCTCGAAATTCCAAACAAAACGTCACTAATTTTTATTTCGCGTACCCCTTAGGAAATATTGTATGGGCATGACAAAATTTCGAGTCTATGGGCAGGCCCCTGCGACTTTCACAAAAATCATTGTCTAGGTCCGGGTCGGGTAGTCGATCAATATGGCTGAAGAAACCTATATGGGAATTGAATATTAAAAGTTTCTAGGGGAAAAAACAATTAGAATATTCGCCAAAATTCGAGAAACATATTAAAGATATCTTGTTACATATCAATCGAAAGTGCTCGAAATTCCAAACAAAACGTCACTAATTTGTATTTCGCGTACCCCTTAGGAAATATTGTATGGGCATGACAAAATTTCGAGTCTATGGGCAGGCCCCTGCGATTTTCACAAAAATAATTGCCTAGGTCCGGGTCGGGTAGTCGATCAATATGGCTGAAGAAACCTATATGGGAATTGAATACTAAAAGTTTCTATGGGGAAAAAACAATTAGAATATTCGCCAAAATTCGAGAAACATATTAAAGATATCTTGTTGCATATCAGTCGAAAGTGCTCGATATCCCAAACAAAACGACCTTACTTGTTACTCCTGTCGTCTACTCCTTATGTCGTCTACTCCTTAGGAAAAATTATATGGGCATCTCAAAATTTCGAGTCTATGGGCAGGCCCCTACGATTTTGACAAAAATCACTGCCTAGGCCCGGGTCTGGTAGCCAATGAATATGGCTGAAGAAACCTATATGAGCATTGAACACTAAAAGTTTCTATGGGGAAATAAATACTAGAATATTCGCGAAAATTCGAGAAACATGTGAAATATATATTGTTGCATATCAGGCGAAAGTGCTCGAAATCAAACGACCCTAATTGTTATGTCGTCTGCCCCTTAGGACAAATTGTACGGGCATCTAAAAATTTCGAGTCTATGGGCAGGCCCCTACGATTTTGACAAAAATGGTTGTCTTGGGCCGTGTCGAGTAGTCAAACAATATGGCTGAAGAAACCCATATGGGAATTGAACACTAAACGTTTCTATGGGGAAGGAAGAATTAGAATATTCGCGAAAATTCGAGAAACATGTTAAATCTATGTTTTTGCATATGAATCGAAAGTGTTCGAAATCCCAAACAAAACGCCACTACTTTCTGTGTCGTCTACCCCTTAGTAAAATATGACGACCGGTGGCTCGCCAGATGATGATGTGTTGTGACGGCCGGTGGCTCGTCTGATGGTGGTGTTCTGTGACGACCGGTGACTCGTCTGATGATGGTGTGCTGTGATGACCGGTGGCTCGTCTGATGCTGGTGTGTTATGACGACCGGTGGCTCGTCTGATGCTGGTGTATTGTGACGACCGGTGGCTCGTCTGATGCTGGTGTGCTGTGACGACCGATGGCTCGTATGATGCTTGTGTGTTGTGACGACCGGTGGCTCGCCTGATGCTGGTGTGTTGTGACGACTGCTGGCCCGCCTGATGCTGGTGTGTTGTGACGACTGCTGGCTCGCCTGATGCTAGTCTGGTGTGGCGACCGATGGCTCGTCTGATACTGGTGCGTTGTGACGACTGCTGGCTCGCCTGATGCTAGTCTGGTGTGACGACTGGTGGCTCGTCTGATGCTGGTGTGTTGTGACGACCGGTGGCTCGCCTGATGCTGGTGTGTTGTGACGGCTGCTGGCTCGCCTGATGCTGGTATGTTGTGACGACTGCTGGCTCGCCTGATGCTGGTGTGTTGTGACGACTGGTGGCTCTGGTGTGGCGACCGGTGGCTCGCCTGGTTCGATCACGTATCCTATGCTGTGTGGCATTCGGGATGCAAAATTAACCCGCGAGGTAGCTGAACTCCCTGGAACACGAGGGTTCCACCGAATTCCAGTGTGAATATTTCCTCGTGGCATATTCGGTCTTTCTCTCCCCAACGCTCGAAAAAAGAATACACTTTCCCACAATAGGACACGTATATATAGGACACACGGTGCACAATAGGACACACGGTGCACCACCAACCTGCACTTAGCACGAGCAATGCGAGCAATGCGAGAAATACGAACAATATGAGCAATACGAACAATACGATCAGTTGTGTTACAGCGGTGACACCAACGTCGTCGACGTGGTCGACTCCATGCGCACCGCGTGCGAGTTCCCGCGTGAGCGCCGCGCCGCCGCCATCTATGCTCACTCGGCTTGGGGTGCATGACGCGCCGCCTCCCGCCATCTGCGCCACCGATGGCTGCCACGTTATCCTGCCTCCAAATCTATCGGCGAGCCGGTCGGGCGAGCACTTATTCCAACAAAATTAACTCGTGCGCTGGCAAAGTTGCGCTACAAGATTGCTCTGACGGCTCAGTTCGTGAGTACCTAACAGTGATGGTCATGCATAACGGTTAGGTATACGTCGGACCTCAGTCCAACCTCTGTTATGGTTGGCAGAGGTGGCCGTTCTGGTTTTTGTACTTGTGTAGCATGTCCTCCATGGCAGTTCATTGGGGGAAGTTGGGCGTGGCGTCTTTTCGACACAACCTGGAGAAATAAGGGTAACATTACACAAATGTATGGTGTCATCACACACCACATGCAATCCTAGGGGCACCCTACACACAAGGGCAGCGTTACCGCGGGAGGGGCATACAAAGCAGCGCTCCCTTCCATCTTGTGATGAGTGTATCATTGTCACTATGGGTATTGTATGGGAGGAATCCAATGCGAAATGACTTGACTCTTCCCCAAGCCGGCTCTCCTCTCCCAAACTTCGGCCCATTTTCGCGTCACTGGCTAATTATTGCATGCAGTAAGTATGTAATTGTTATTGTACCACATGCTACCAGCTAAGGACTAATTTTAGAATGGAAGAATATTAAAGTACTGTGGCTAAGTCGCTAGCACATTACATACTGCCGTTGAAGGGTGCATATCATAACAATCAAACAAATATTACGTAGCCTTACTAAAACGTGTCAAATGTCAAACCATCAATACCAAATATAGAACAAATGGTTATATTTGGGTGATATTCATAAGGAAAGTCTGATCACAATTAGAAGGAAATATGCTACGGCAATTCCTACTCATTGATTTCATACAATTGTCAACGACTCATTTTCAATTGTACTCAGGGTGCGAGGAATCATACCTTGCAGATGCGATGGCGAATCAGTGCACGCATCTCGGCAGAGTCGAATGGCCGTGTGCGTCCGGTAGCCACGGCCTCGGCGTGCCAGCACACGTACACCCCACAGGACGACGAGTCCGTCTGCTTCGGTGTGGACGATGGCACGACAAGTCGCCAACCTTGCCAGTCCATACCCGGAGCCGCAGCCTCCATCAGCTCCTGCGCCGCCCTCACATCGACAGGTGCTGGCCGACTCAGCAGCGAGTCCAGGTGGACGAGCCTTTTCGCTCGCCACAGTGCCACAAAGAGCGCTCAGTGGCAGCCGCCAACGTTATATGGCAGCAGCCACACTGCCTTGCCTGGTTTAATTCGCTCAACGTGGCGGCGTACACACGGCCGGCAGGCTGACCTCATTGCCGTACGCCAGAACACGGAGAACGGTGCCACCGTCGATGGCGACACGGCCGCACAGAAGCGGTCAATATCTAGGTCGGTGAGCCACGCTGACACTTGCAGGAGCTGGCTGTGGACCGTTGCATAGCGTTGCCGACTCTGCTGAGGCGCGGTCATTGTGGCGGCTATTCTGCCAACGGCCAACACTGCTCCCTCAGCTGGCATGACGTCGCAAGTTTTTCTGGGCTAGCGTGGCCACATGCGTACCTTCAGCAGACACCGCCATGGGTACTTCTCCAGCCGGCGTGGCTACGGGTGCGCCCTCAGCGCGCGGGACGACAGTGGCACCGTCCTCGACCGGTGCAGCCACGGGGGCTCCCTCAGCGGGCGGGGCGACAGTGGCACCGTCCTCGACCGGTGCAGCCACGGGGGCTCCCTCAGCGGGCGGGGCGACGGCGGCACCGTCCTCGACCGGTGCGGTCACGGAGGTGTCCTCGCCAGGCGGGACGATGGCGACGTCTTCCGTTGGTGCAGCAGCGGCTGCCAGACCGCCGCCAGGTGTTGCCTTGCAGGGCGGCACAGCAGCCGTCCGGTACGAAAACCCCCGTTTTGCTCGCCGCTTGCGCCAGCTCTCTTCAGCGTCGCGATAATCTGTTCCTGGTCGCTTACGACCGCGCGGCTTCTTGATCGCAGGTGGTATGAGCGCTGACTTGCGCCGCGCAGCCATGTCCGCCATGACCAGCTCCAGGAAAGCGCCTGGCGACAGCTTAGTCCGGTTTCAGCAATATATGCTTTTTCAGCGTCCTAAACCAGCTCTCTACGCAGGCGTTGCTGGCACACTGGTCTCCGATCAGGCACGACCACAGCGGCGAGACCGGCATGATGCAGGCGCTGCATCATGCCGGTCCGCCAGCGCCGGGCAGTAGCATGTATTGCTGACGGGCTGATCGTTGCCGTTTGCTTGCAGCTCGACCTCGATGTGACGCCGAACCGCGTCGAAGTGGCGGCCAGGCGCCGTGCTGAGGCGGTACGAACACCACTTGTCCACTTCCTCCTTGTCGGCGGCCTCGCCTTCCATCTCATCACCATCGTCCTCCGTCTGCAGCTGGAGAACCGGCGTGGTCCGGGACAACAGTACGCGGCATATGTCTGCGAATCCGCGGTCGAGGGCAGACACAGATGTGGCCCGCTGTATCCGGCCGAATAGCCACATAATCATCTTGCGCTCCGTGGCTTTTGGCCGGCCCAGTCGCGTGACAGAGGCACGAGCCACATCGTGCGCCATATGGCAGGCGCAGAGGGAGACGACGACGGCAGGCGCCACTCCAACTGTGGCCGCCCTCCATGCTTCATCGATGTACGCAGGCAGAGTCATGCCAGCGAACGCTACGCTGACTGCGTGTAGCAGCGCCCACGAATAGTGCCCATATACTCGAAATTTTTCCATGCCCATATATGTTTTCCTAAGGGGTAGGCGAAATACAAATTCGTGGCATTTTGTCTGGAATTTCGCGCACTTGCGATTGATATGCAACACGATAGATCTAGCATGCTTCTATAATTTTCACGCACTTTATATTTCTTCTTTCCCCATAGGAACTTGTAGTTTTAAATTCCCATATAGGTTTCTTCAGCCATATTGTTTCACTACCCGACTCGGGCCTAGACAGTTATTTTTTTTTTAATCGTAGGGGCCTGCCCATAGACTCGAAATTTTGTGATGTCCATATATTTCTTCCTATGGGGTAGGCGTTATACAAATTATTTACATTTTGTTTGGCATTTCGAGCACTTTTGATTGATATGCAACACGACATATATTTTGCATTGTTCTATAATTTTCACGCAAGTTATATTTCTTCTTTCCCCATAGGAACTTTTAGTATTCAATTCCCATATATGTTTCTTCAGCCATATTGATTGACTACCCGACCCGGGCCTAGACAGTGATTTTTGTCAAAATCGTAGGGGCCTGCCCATAGACTCCAAATTTTGAGATGCCCATATAATATTTCCTAAGGGGCAGACGACATAACAAGTAGGATCGTTTTGTTTGGGATATCAAGCACTTTCGACTGATATGCAACAAGATATCTTTAATATGATTCTCGAATTTTGGCGAATATTCGAATAGTTTTTCCCCATAGAAACTTGTAATATTCAATTCCCATATATGTTTCTTCAGCCATATTGATTGACTACCCGACGCGGGACCTAGACAGTGATTTTTGTGAAAATCGCAGGGGCCTGCCCATAGACTCAGGAATTTTGTCATTCCCATTCAATTTTTACTGAGGGTACGCGAAATAAACATTGGTGACGTTTTGTTTGGAATTTCGAGCACTTTTGATTGATATGCAACACGATATATTTTGCATTGTTCTATAATTTTCCACGCAAATTCTATTTCTTCTTTCCCCATAGGAACTTTTTAGTATTCAATTCCCATATATGTTTCTT
Organism: Ashinkailepas kermadecensis; assembly: GCA_034440615.1. Classification (NCBI taxonomy): domain Eukaryota; kingdom Metazoa; phylum Arthropoda; class Thecostraca; family Neolepadidae; genus Ashinkailepas; species Ashinkailepas kermadecensis. Next base: position 650,063 of record JAOTOM010004972.1, read on the forward strand.
CAGCCTGTGATTGACTACCCGACCGGACCTAGACAGTGATTTTGTCAAAATCGAAGAGGGCTGCCCATAGACTCTCAAATTTTGAGATGCCTATATAATTTTCCTAAGGGGCGACGATATAACAATAGGATCGTTTTGTTTGGGATATCAAGCACTTTCGACTGATATGCAACAAGATATCTTTAATATGTTTCTCGAATTTTGGCGAATATTCGAATTGTTTTTTCCCCATAGAAACTTGTAATATTCAATTCCCATATATGTTTCTTCAGCCATATTGATTGACTACCTGACGCGGACCTAGACAGTGATTTTTGTGGAAAATCGCAGGGCCTGCTCACAGACTCGAAATTTTGTCATGCCCATATATGTTTTCCTAAGGGGTAGGCGAAATACAAATTCCTGGCATTTGTCTGGAATTTCGCGCACTACGATTGATATGCAACACGATAGATCTAGCATGCTTCTATAATTGTCACGCAAATTATATTCCTTCTTTCCCCATAGGAACTTTTAGTATTCAATTCCCATATAGGTTTCTTCAGCCATATTGATTATCTACCCGACCCGGACCTAGACCGTGATTTTTGTGAAAATCGAGTAGGGCCTGCCTATAGACTCGAAATTCTGTAATGCCCATATATTTTTTCCTAAGGGGTAGGCGAAATACAAATTCGTGGCATTTTGTCTGGAATTTCGCGCACTTGCGATTGATATGCAACACGATAGATCTAGCATGCTTCTAAATTTTCACGCACATTATATTTCTTCTTTCCCCTTAAGGAACTTGTAGTTTTAAATTCCCATATAGGTTTCTTCGGCCATATTGTTTCACTACCCGACTCGGGCCTAGACAGTGATTTTTGTGAAAATCGTAGGGGCCTGCCTATAGACTCGAAATTTTGTGATGTCCATATATTTCTTCCTATGGGGTAGGCGTTATACAAATTATTTACATTTTGTGTGGCATTTCGAGCACTTTTGATTGATATCCAACACGATATATTTTGCATTGTTCTATAATTTTCACGCAAATTATATTTCTTCTCTCCCCATAGGAACT